>JAWQEG010000255.1:0-600000 GCA_033782935.1 Petrolisthes cinctipes | reverse complement strand
GGGATATAGACGGGTACAGAAGATGCATGCACATATCGACTTTGGGCACCTAAAATATCGATTTTGAGCATGTTTTGGGCCTGTATTTTGAAAACACTCTAACGCGGAGTAGGCATGTACAGATTGCTTCTGGGACCCAAAAATATCGATTTTTTGGGTGTTTTGAGCCTAAATTTGAGATATAAACGGGTACAGAAGATGCATGCACATATCGACTTTGGCACCCTAAATATCGATTTTTAGTATGTTTTGGGCGTATAATTTGAAAATATTCTAGCACTGAGTAGGCATGTACAGATCGCTTCTGGGATCCAAAAATATCGAATTTTCGGGGGTTTTGACCCAGAATTTGGGATATAACCGGGTACAGTGGATGCATGCACATATCGACTTTTTGAACCTAAAATATCGATTTAAAGCATGTTTTGGGTCTGTATCTTGAAAACATTCTAGCAAGGAGTAGGCATGTACAGGTCGCTTCTGGGACCCAAAAATATCGAATTTTCTGGTTTTTTGAACCTGAATTTGGGATATAGACGGGTACAGAAGATGCATACACATATTGACTTTGGGCACCTAAAATATCGATTTTGAGCATGTTTTGGGCCTGTATTTTGAAAATACTCTAACACGGAGTACGCATGTACAGATCGCTTCTGGGACACAAAAATATCAAATTTTCGGAGTTTTGAGCCTGAATTTGAGATATAAATGGGTACAGAAGATGCATGCACATATCGACTTTGGCTCCCAAAATATCGATTTTTAGTATGTTTTGGGCGTATAATTTGAAAATATTCTAGCACTGAGTAGGTATGTACAGATCGCTTCTGGGACCCAAAAATATCGAATTTTCGGGGGTTTTGAGCCAGAATTTGGGATATAACCGGGTACAGAGGATACATGCACATATCGACTTTTTGCACCTAAAATATCAATTTTGATCATGTTTTGGGTCTGTATCTTGAAAAAATTCTAGCAAGGGGTAGGCATGTACAGATCGCTTCTGGGACCCCAAAATATCGAATTTTCTGGTGTTTTGAACCTGAATTAGGGATATACACGGGTAAAGAAGATGCATACACATATTGACTTTGGGCACATAAAATATCGATTTTCAGTATGTTTTGGGCCTGTATTTTAAAAACACTCTAACACGGAGTATGCACGTACAGATCGCTTCTGGGACCCAAAAATATTGAATTTTCGGGTGTTTTGAGCCTGAATTTGAGATATAAACGGGTACAGAAGATGCATGCACATATCGACTTTGGGCACCTAAAATATCGATTTTTAGTATGTTTTGGGCCTGTATTTTAAAAATACTCTAACACGGAGTAGACATGTACAGATCGCTTTTGGGACCCAAAAATATCGAATTTTCGGGTGTTTTGAGCCTGAATTTGAGATATAACCGGGTACAGAGGATGCATACACAAATTGACTTTGGGCACATAAAATATCGATTTTCAGCATGTTTTGGGCCTGTATTTTAAAAACACTCTAACACGGAGTATGCACGTACAGATCGCTTCTGGGACCCAAAAATATTGAATTTTCGGGTGTTTTGAGCCTGAATGTGAGATATAAACGGGTACAGAAGATACATGCACATATAGACTTTGGGCACCTAAAATATCGATTTTTAGTATGTTTTGGGCCTGTATTTTAAAAATACTCTAACACGGAGTAGACATGTACAGATCGCTTTTGGGACCCAAAAATATCGAATTTTCGGGTGTTTTGAGCCTGAATTTGAGATATAAACGGGTACAGAAGATGCATACACATATTGACTTTGGGCAGCTAAAATATCGATTTACAGCATGTTTTAGGCCTGTATTTTAAAAATACTCTAACACGGAGTATGCATGTACAGATGGCTTTTGGGACACAAAAATATCGAATATTCGGGTGTTTTGAGTCTGAATTTGAGACATTAACGGGTACAGAAGATGCATGCACATATCGACTTTGGGCACCCAAAATATCGATTTTGAGCATATTTTGGGCCTGTATTTTTAAAATACTCTAACACCCAATAGACACGTACAGATCGCTCCTGCGACACAAAAATATCGAATTTTTGGGTGTTTTGAGCCTGAATTTGAGATATAAACGGGTACAGAAGATGGATGCACATATCGACTTTGGGCACCCAAAATATCGATTTTTAGCATGTTCTGAGCCTCTATTTTGAAAACATTCTAGCACTGAGTAGGCATGTACAGATCGCTTCTGGGACCCCAAAATATCGAATTTTCTGGTGTTTTGAACCTGAATTTGGGATATAGACGGATACAGAAGATGCATGCACATATCGACTTTGGGGACCTAAAATATCGATTTTGAGCATGTTTTGGGCCATTATTTTGAAAATACTCTAACACGGAGTAGGCATGTACAGATCGCTTCGGGTTCCGAAAAATATCGAATTTTCGGGTGTTTTTAACCTGAATTTGAGATAGAGACGGGTACAGAAGATGCATACACATATTGACTTTGGGCAGCTAAAATATCGATTTTCAGCATGTTTTGGGCCTGTATTTTGAAAATACTCTAACACGGAGTATGCATGTACAGATCGCTTAAGGGACACAAAAATATCGATTTTTTTATGTGTTTTGAGCCTGAATTTGAGATTTAAACGGGTACAGAAGAGGCATGCACATATCGACTTTGACACCCAAAATATCGATTTTTAGTATGTTTTGGGCGTATAATTTGAAAATATTCTAGCACTGAGTAGGCATGTACAGATCGCTTCTGGGACCCCAAAATATCGAAGTTTCTGGTGTTTTGAACCAGAAATTGGGATATAAACGGGTACAGATGATGCATGCACATATCGACTTTAGACACCTAAAATATCGATTTATAGCATGTTTTGGGCCTGTATTTTAAAAACATTCTAGCACTGAGTAGGCATGTGCAGATTGCTTAAGGGACCCAAAAATATCGAATTTTCGGAGTTTTGAGCCTGAATTTGAGATATAAAAGGGTACAGAAGATGCATTCACATATCGACTTTTTGCACATAAAATATCGATTTTGAGCTTGTTTTGGGTCTGTATCTTGAAAACATTCTAGCAAGGAGTAGGCATGTACAGATCGCTTCTGGGACCCCAAAATATCGAATTTTCTGGTGTTTTGAACCTGAATTAGGGATATACACGGGTACAGAAGATGCATACACATATTGACTTTGGGCACATAAAATATCGATTTTCAGCATGTTTTGGGCCTGCATTTTAAAAACACTCTAACACGGAGTATGCACGTACAGATCGCTTCTGGGACCCAAAAATATCGAATATTCGGGTGTTTTGAGTCTGAATTTGAGACATAAACGGGTACAGAAGATGCATACACATATTGAATTTGGGCAGCTAAAATATCGATTTTCAGCATGTTTTAGGCCTGTATTTTAAAAATACTCTAACACGGAGTATGCATGTACAGATGGCTTTTGGGACACAAAAATATCGAATATTCGGGTGTTTTGAGTCTGAATTTGAGACATTAACGGGTACAGAAGATGCATGCACATATCGACTTTGGGCACCCAAAATATCGATTTTGAGCATATTTTGGGCCTGTATTTTTAAAATACTCTAACACCCAATAGACACGTACAGATCGCTCCTGCGACACAAAAATATCGAATTTTTGGGTGTTTTGAGCCTGAATTTGAGATATAAACGGGTACAGAAGATGCATGCACATATCGACTTTGGGCACCCAAAATATCGATTTTTAGCATGTTCTGAGCCTCTATTTTGAAAACATTCTAGCACTGAGTAGGCATGTACAGATCGCTTCTGGGACCCCAAAATATCGAATTTTCTGGTGTTTTGAACCTGAATTTGGGATATAGACGGATACAGAAGATGCATGCACATATCGACTTTGGGGACCTAAAATATCGATTTTGAGCATGTTTTGGGCCTGTATTTTGAAAATACTCTAACACGGAGTAGGCATGTACAGATCGCTTCGGGTACCGAAAAATATCGAATTTTCGGGTGTTTTGAACCTGAATTTGAGATAGAGACGGGTACAGAAGATGCATACACATATTGACTTTGGGCAGCTAAAATATCGATTTTCAGCATGTTTTGGGCCTGTATTTTGAAAATACTCTAACACGGAGTATGCATGTACAGATCGCTTAAGGGACACAAAAATATCGATTTTTTTATGTGTTTTGAGCCTGAATTTGAGATTTAAACGGGTACAGAAGAGGCATGCACATATCGACTTTGACACCCAAAATATCGATTTTTAGTATGTTTTGGGCGTATAATTTGAAAATATTCTAGCACTGAGTAGGCATGTACAGATCGCTTCTGGGACCCCAAAATATCGAAGTTTCTGGTGTTTTGAACCAGAAATTGGGATATAAACGGGTACAGATGATGCATGCACATATCGACTTTTGACACCTAAAATATCGATTTATAGCATGTTTTGGGCCTGTATTTTAAAAACATTCTAGCACTGAGTAGGCATGTGCAGATTGCTTAAGGGACCCAAAAATATCGAATTTTCGGAGTTTTGAGCCTGAATTTGAGATATAAAAGGGTACAGAAGAGGCATTCACATATCGACTTTTTGCACATCAAATATCGATTTTGAGCTTGTTTTGGGTCTGTATCTTGAAAACATTCTAGCAAGGAGTAGGCATGTACAGATCGCTTCTGGGACCCCAAAATATCGAATTTTCGGGTGTTTTGAACCTGAATTAGGGATATACACGGGTACAGAAGATGCATACACATATTGACTTTGGGCACATAAAATATCGATTTTCAGCATGTTTTGGACCTGCATTTTAAAAACACTCTAACACGGAGTATGCACGTACAGATCGCTTCTGGGACCCAAAAATATCGAATATTCGGGTGTTTTGAGTCTGAATTTGAGATATAAACGGGTACAGAAGATGCATACACATATTGACTTTGGGCAGCAAAAAAAAACCATTTACAGCATGTTTTAGGCCTGTATTTTAAAAATACTCTAACACGGAGTATGCATGTACAGATGGCTTTTGGGACACAAAAATATCGAATATTCGGGTGTTTTGAGTCTGAATTTGAGACATTAACGGGTACAGAAGATGCATGCACATATCGACTTTGGGCACCCAAAATATCGATTTTGAGCATATTTTGGGCCTGTATTTTTAAAATACTCTAACACCCAATAGACACGTACAGATCGCTCCTGCGACACAAAAATATCGAATTTTTGGGTGTTTTGAGCCTGAATTTGAGATATAAACGGGTACAGAAGATGCATGCACATATCGACTTTGGGCACCCAAAATATCGATTTTTAGCATGTTCTGAGCCTCTATTTTGAAAACATTCTAGCACTGAGTAGGCATGTACAGATCGCTTCTGGGACCCCAAAATATCGAATTTTCTGGTGTTTTGAACCTGAATTTGGGATATAGACGGATACAGAAGATGCATGCACATATCGACTTTGGGGACCTAAAATATCGATTTTGAGCATGTTTTGGGCCTGTATTTTGAAAATACTCTAACACGGAGTAGGCATGTACAGATCGCTTCGGGTTCCGAAAAATATCGAATTTTCGGGTGTTTTTAACCTGAATTTGAGATAGAGACGGGTACAGAAGATGCATACACATATTGACTTTGGGCAGCTAAAATATCGATTTTCAGCATGTTTTGGGCCTGTATTTTGAAAATACTCTAACACGGAGTATGCATGTACAGATCGCTTAAGGGACACAAAAATATCGATTTTTTTATGTGTTTTGAGCCTGAATTTGAGATTTAAACGGGTACAGAAGAGGCATGCACATATCGACTTTGACACCCAAAATATCGATTTTTAGTATGTTTTGGGCGTATAATTTGAAAATATTCTAGCACTGAGTAGGCATGTACAGATCGCTTCTGGGACCCCAAAATATCGAAGTTTCTGGTGTTTTGAACCAGAAATTGGGATATAAACGGGTACAGATGATGCATGCACATATCGACTTTAGACACCTAAAATATCGATTTATAGCATGTTTTGGGCCTGTATTTTAAAAACATTCTAGCACTGAGTAGGCATGTGCAGATTGCTTAAGGGACCCAAAAATATAGAATTTTCGGAGTTTTGAGCCTGAATTTGAGATATAAAAGGGTACAGAAGATGCATTCACATATCGACTTTTTGCACATAAAATATCGATTTTGAGCTTGTTTTGGGTCTGTATCTTGAAAACATTCTAGCAAGGAGTAGGCATGTACAGATCGCTTCTGGGACCCCAAAATATCGAATTTTCTGGTGTTTTGAACCTGAATTAGGGATATACACGGGTACAGAAGATGCATACACATATTGACTTTGGGCACATAAAATATCGATTTTCAGCATGTTTTGGGCCTGCATTTTAAAAACACTCTAACACGGAGTATGCACGTACAGATCGCTTTTGGGACCCAAAAATATCGAATATTCGGGTGTTTTGAGTCTGAATTTGAGACATAAACGGGTACAGAAGATGCATACACATATTGAATTTGGGCAGCTAAAATATCGATTTTCAGCATGTTTTAGGCCTGTATTTTAAAAATACTCTAACACGGAGTATGCATGTACAGATGGCTTTTGGGACACAAAAATATCGAATATTCGGGTGTTTTGAGTCTGAATTTGAGACATTAACGGGTACAGAAGATGCATGCACATATCGACTTTGACACCCAAAATATCGATTTTGAGCATATTTTGGGCCTGTATTTTTAAAATACTCTAACACCCAATAGACACGTACAGATCGCTCCTGCGACACAAAAATATCGAATTTTTGGGTGTTTTGAGCCTGAATTTGAGATATAAACGGGTACAGAAGATGCATGCACATATCGACTTTGGGCACCCAAAATATCGATTTTTAGCATGTTCTGAGCCTCTATTTTGAAAACATTCTAGCACTGAGTAGGCATGTACAGATCGCTTCTGGGACCCCAAAATATCGAATTTTCTGGTGTTTTGAACCTGAATTTGGGATATAGACGGATACAGAAGATGCATGCACATATCGACTTTGGGGACCTAAAATATCGATTTTGAGCATGTTTTGGGCCTGTATTTTGAAAATACTCTAACACGGAGTAGGCATGTACAGATCGCTTCGGGTACCGAAAAATATCGAATTTTCGGGTGTTTTGAACCTGAATTTGAGATAGAGACGGGTACAGAAGATGCATACACATATTGACTTTGGGCAGCTAAAATATCGATTTTCAGCATGTTTTGGGCCTGTATTTTGAAAATACTCTAACACGGAGTATGCATGTACAGATCGCTTAAGGGACACAAAAATATCGATTTTTTTATGTGTTTTGAGCCTGAATTTGAGATTTAAACGGGTACAGAAGAGGCATGCACATATCGACTTTGACACCCAAAATATCGATTTTTAGTATGTTTTGGGCGTATAATTTGAAAATATTCTAACACGGAGTATGCACGTACAGATCGCTTAAGGGACCCAAAAATATCGAATATTCGGGTGTTTTGAGTCTGAATTTGAGATATAAACGGGTACAGAAGATTCATGCACATATCGACTTTGGGCACCTATAATATCAATTTTGAGCATCTTTTGGGCCTGTATTTTTAAAATACTCTAACACCCAATAGACACGTACAGATCGCTCCTGGGACACAAAAATATCGAATTTTTGGGTGTTTTGAGCCTGAATTTGAGATATAAACTGGTACAGAATATGCATGCACATATCGACTTTGGGCACCCAAAATATCGATTTTTAGCATGTTCTGAGCCTCTATTTTGAAAACATTCTAACACTGAGTAGGCATGTACAGATCGTTTCTGGGACCCAAAAATATTGAATTTTCGGGAGTTTTGAGCCTGAATTTGAGATATAACCGGGTACAGAGAATGCATACACATATTGACTTTGTGCACCTAACATATCAATTTTCAGCATGTTTTGGGCCTGCATTTTAAAAACACTCTAACACGGAGTATGCATGTACAGATCGCTTCTGGGACACAAAAATATCAAATTTTCGGAGTTTTGAGCCTGAATTTGAGATATAAACGGGTACAGAAGATTCATGCACATATCGACTTTGGGCACCTATAATATCAATTTTGAGCATCTTTTGGGCCTGTATTTTGAAAATACTCAAACACGGTGTAGACATGTACAGATCGCTTCTGGGAGACAAAAATATCGATTTTTTTGGGTGTTTTGAGCCTGAATTTGAGATATAAACGGGTACAGAAGATGCATGCACATATCGACTTTGGCACCCAAAATATCGATTTTTAGTATGTTTTGGGCGTATAATTTGAAAATATTCTAGCACTGAGTAGGCATGTACAGATCGCTTCTGGGACCCAAAAATATCGAATTTTCGGGGGTTTTGAGCCAGAATTTGGGATATAACCGGGTACAGAGGATACATGCACATATCGACTTTTTGCACCTAAAATATCAATTTTGATCATGTTTTGGGTCTGTATCTTGAAAAAATTCTAGCAAGGGGTAGGCATGTACAGATCGCTTCTGAGACACAAAAATATCAAATTTTCGGAGTTTTGAGCCTGAATTTGAGATATAACCGGGTACAGAGGATGCATACACATATTAACTTTGGGCACATAAAATATCGACTTTCAGCATGTTTTGGGCCTGTATTTTGAAAATACTCTAACACGGAGTACGCATGTACAGATCGCTTCGGGGACCCAAAAATATCGAATTTTCGGTGTTTTGAGCCTGAATTTGAGATATAAACGGGTACAGAAAATGCATGCACATATCGACTTTTTGCAATTAATATATCGATTTTTAGTATGTTTTGGGCCTGTATTTTAAAAATACTCTAACACGGAGTAGACATGTACAGATCGCTTCTGGGACACAAAAATATCAAATTTTCGGAGTTTTGAGCCTGAATTTGAGATATAAACGGGTACAGAAGATTCATGCACATATCGACTTTGGGCACCAATAATATCAATTTTGAGCATCTTTTGGGCCTGTATTTTTAAAATACTCTAACACCCAATAGACACGTACAGATCGCTCCTGGGACACAAAAATATCGAATTTTTGGGTGTTTTGAGCCTGAATTTGAGATATAAACGGGTACAGAATATGCATGCACATATCGACTTTGGGCACCCAAAATATCGATTTTTAGCATGTTCTGAGCCTATATTTTGAAAACATTCTAACACTGAGTAGGCATGTACAGATCGTTTCTGGGACCCAAAAATATTGAATTTTCGGGTGTTTTGAGCCTGAATTTGAGATATAACCGGGTACAGAGAATGCATACACATATTGACTTTGTGCACCTAACATATCAATTTTCAGCATGTTTTGGGCCTGCATTTTAAAAACACTCTAACACGGAGTATGCATGTACAGATCGCTTCTGGGACACAAAAATATCAAATTTTCGGAGTTTTGAGCCTGAATTTGAGATATAAACGGGTACAGAAGATTCATGCACATATCGACTTTGGGCACCTATAATATCAATTTTGAGCATCTTTTGGGCCTGTATTTTGAAAATACTCAAACACGGTGTAGACATGTACAGATCGCTTCTGGGACACAAAAATATCGATTTTTTTGGGTGTTTTGAGCCTGAATTTGAGATATAAACGGGTACAGAAGATGCATGCACATATCGACTTTGGCACCCAAAATATCGATTTTTAGTATGTTTTGGGCGTATAATTTGAAAATATTCTAGCACTGAGTAGGCATGTACAGATCGCTTCTGGGACCCAAAAATATCGAATTTTCGGGGGTTTTGAGCCAGAATTTGGGATATAACCGGGTACAGAGGATACATGCACATATCGACTTTTTGCACCTAAAATATCAATTTTGATCATGTTTTGGGTCTGTATCTTGAAAAAATTCTAGCAAGGGGTAGGCATGTACAGATCGCTTCTGAGACACAAAAATATCAAATTTTCGGAGTTTTGAGCCTGAATTTGAGATATAACCGGGTACAGAGGATGCATACACATATTAACTTTGGGCACATAAAATATCGACTTTCAGCATGTTTTGGGCCTGTATTTTGAAAATACTCTAACACGGAGTACGCATGTACAGATCGCTTCGGGGACCCAAAAATATCGAATTTTCGGTGTTTTGAGCCTGAATTTGAGATATAAACGGGTACAGAAAATGCATGCACATATCGACTTTTTGCAATTAATATATCGATTTTTAGTATGTTTTGGGCCTGTATTTTAAAAATACTCTAAAACGGAGTAGACATGTACAGATCGCTTCTGGGACACAAAAATATCGATTTTTTTGGGTGTTTTGAGCCTGAATTTGAGATATAAACGGGTACAGAAGATGCATGCACATATCGACTTTGGCACCCAAAATATCGATTTTTAGTATGTTTTGGGCGTATAATTTGAAAATATTCTAGCACTGAGTAGGCATGTACAGATCGCTTCTGGGACCCAAAAACATCAAATTTTCGGGGGTTTTGAGACAGAATTTGGGATATAACCGGGTACAGAGGATGCATGCACATATCGACTTTGGGCACCTAAAATATCGATTTTGAGCATGTTTTGGGTCTGTATCTTGAAAAAATTTTAGCAAGGAGTAGGCATGTACAGATCACTTCTGGGACCCAAAAATATCGAATTTTTGGGTGTTTTGAACCTGAATTTGGGATATAGAAGGATACAGAAGATGCATGCACATATCGACTTTGGGCACCTAAAATATCGATTTTGAGCATGTTTTGGGCCTGTTTTTTTAAAATACTCTAACACGGAGTAGGCATGTACAAATCGCTTCGGGGACCCAAAAATATCGAATTTTCGGTGTTTTGAGCCTGAATTTGAGATATAAACGGGTACAGAAAATGCAAGCACATTTCGACTTTTTGCACCTAAAATATCGATTTTAAGCATGTTTTGGGTCTGTATCTTGAAAACATTCTAGCAAGAAATAGGCATGTAGAGATTGCTTCTGGGACCCAAAAATATCGAATTTTCGAGTGTTTTGAACCTGAATTTGGGATATAGACGGGTACAGAAGATGCATGCACATATCGACTTTGGGCACCTAAAATATCGATTTTGAGCATGTTTTGGGCCTGTATTTTGAAAACACTCTAACACGGAGTAGGCATGTACAGATTGCTTCTGGGACCCAAAAATATCGATTTTTTGGGTGTTTTGAGCCTAAATTTGAGATATAAACGGGTACAGAAGATGCATGCACATATCGACTTTGGCACCCAAAATATCGATTTTTAGTATGTTTTGGGCGTATAATTTGAAAATATTCTAGCACTGAGTAGGCATGTACAGATCGCTTCTGGGATCCAAAAATATCGAATTTTCGGGGGTTTTGACCCAGAATTTGGGATATAACCGGGTACAGTGGATGCATGCACATATCGACTTTTTGAACCTAAAATATCGAATTAAAGCATGTTTTGGGTCTGTATCTTGAAAACATTCTAGCAAGGAGTAGGCATATACAGGTCGCTTCTGGGACCCAAAAATATCGAATTTTCTGGTTTTTTGAACCTGAATTTGGGATATAGACGGGTACAGAAGATGCATACACATATTGACTTTGGGCACCTAAAATATCGATTTTCAGCATGTTTTGGGCCTGTATTTTGAAAATACTCTAACACGGAGTAGGCATGTACAGATCGCTTCTGGGACACAAAAATATCAAATTTTCGGAGTTTTGAGCCTGAATTTGAGATATAAACGGGTACAGAAGATTCATGCACATATCGACTTTGGGCACCTATAATATCAATTTTGAGCATCTTTTGGGCCTGTATTTTGAAAATACTCAAACACGGTGTAGACATGTACAGATTGCTTCTGGGACACAAAAATATCGATTTTTTTGGGTGTTTTGAGCCTGATTTTGAGATATAAATGGGTACAGAAGATGCATGCACATATCGACTTTGGCTCCCAAAATATCGATTTTTAGTATGTTTTGGGCGTATAATTTGAAAATATTCTAGCACTGAGTAGGCATGTACAGATCGCTTCTGGGACCCAAAAATATCGAATTTTCTGGGTTTTTGAGCCAGAATTTGGGATATAACCGGGTACAGAGGATACATGCACATATCGACTTTTTGCACCTAAAATATCAATTTTGATCATGTTTTGGGTCTGTATCTTGAAAAAATTCTAGCAAGGGGTAGGCATGTACAGATCGCTTCTGGGACCCAAAAATATCGAATTTTTGGGTGTTTTGAACCTGAATTTGGGATATAGACGGATACAGAAGATGCATGCACATATCGACTTTGGGCACCTAAAATATCAATTTTGAGCATGTTTTGGGCCTGTAATTTACAAATACTCTAACACGGAGTAGGCATGTACAGATCGCTTCGGGGACCCAAAAATATCGAATTTTCGGTGTTTTGAGCCTGAATTTGAGATATAAACGGGTACAGAAAATGCAAGCACTTTTCGACTTTTTGCACCTAAAATATCGATTTTAAGCATGTTTTGGGTCTGTATCTTCAAAACATTCTAGCAAGAAGTAGGCATGTACAGATTGCTTCTGGGTCCCAAAAATATTGAATTTTCGGGTCTTTTGAGCCTGAATTTGAGATATAACCGGGTACAGAGAATGCATACACATATTGACTTTGTACACCTAACATATTAATTTTCAGCATGTTTTGGGCCTGCATTTTAAAAACACTCTAACACGGAGTATGCATGTACAGATCGCTTCTGAGACACAAAAATATCAAATTTTCGGAGTTTTGAGCCTGAATTTGAGATATAACCGGGTACAGAGGATGCATACACATATTGACTTTGGGCACATAAAATATCGACTTTCAGCATGTTTTGGGCCTGTATTTTGAAAATACTCTAACACGGAGTACGCATGTACAGATCGCTTCGGGGACCCAAAAATATCGAATTTTCGGTGTTTTGAGCCTGAATTTGAGATATAAACGGGTACAGAAAATGCAAGCACATTTCGACTTTTTGCACCTAAAATATCGATTTTAAGCATGTTTTGGGTCTGTATCTTGAAAACATTCTAGCAAGAAGTAGGCATGTACAGATTGCTTCTGGGACCCAAAAATATCGAATTTTCGAGTGTTTTGAACCTGAATTTGGGATATAGACGGGTACAGAAGATGCATGCACATATCGACTTTGGGCACCTAAAATATCGATTTTGAGCATGTTTTGGGCCTGTATTTTGAAAACACTCTAACACGGAGTAGGCATGTACAGATTGCTTCTGGGACCCAAAAATATCGATTTTTTGGGTGTTTTGAGCCTAAATTTGAGATATAAACGGGTACAGAAGATGCATGCACATATCGACTTTGGCACCCAAAATATCGATTTTTAGTAGGTTTTGGGCGTATAATTTGAAAATATTCTAGCACTGAGTAGGCATGTACAGATCGCTTCTGGGATCCAAAAATATCGAATTTTCGGGGGTTTTGACCCAGAATTTGGGATATAACCGGGTACAGTGGATGCATGCACATATCGACTTTTTGAACCTAAAATATCGATTTAAAGCATGTTTTGGGTCTGTATCTTGAAAACATTCTAGCAAGGAGTAGGCATGTACAGGTCGCCTCTGGGACCCAAAAATATCGAATTTTCTGTTTTTTTGAACCTGAATTTGGGATATAGACAGGTACAGAAGATGCATACACATATTGACTTTGGGCACCTAAAATATCGATTTTCAGCATGTTTTGGGCCTGTATTTTGAAAATACATTAACACAGAGTAGGCATGTACAGATCGCTTCTGGGACCCAAAAATATCGATTTTTTGGGTGTTTTGAGCCTGAATTTAAGATATAAACGGGTACAGAAGATGTATGCACATATCGACTTTTCACACCTAAAATATATATTTTTGAGCATGTTTTAAGCCTGTATTTTAAAAACATTCTCGTACTGAGTAGGCATGTGCAGATCGCTTATGGGACCCAAAAATATCGAATTTTCTGGTGTTTTGAACCTGAATTTGGGATATTGACGGATACAGAAGATGCATTCACATATCGATTTTGGGCACCTAAAATATCGATTTTGAGCATGTTTTGGGCCTGTATTTTAAAAATACTCTAGCAGTGAGTAGGCATGTGCAGATTGCTTAAGGGACCCTAAAATATCGAATTTTCGGAGTTTTGAGGCTGAATTTGAGATATAAACAGGTACAGAAGATGCATGCACATATCGACTTTTTGCACTTAAAATATCGATTTTGAGCATGTTTTGGGTTCTATATCTTGAAAACATTCTAGCAAGGAGTAAGCATGTACAGATCGCTTCTGGGACCCCAAAATATCGAATTTTCTGGTGTTTTGAACCTGAATTAGGGATATACACGGGTACAGAAGATGCATACACATATTGAATTTGGGCACATAAAATATCGATTTTCAGCATGTTTTGGGCCTGTATTTTAAAAATACTCTAACACGGAGTAGACATGTACAGATCGCTTTTGGGACCCAAAAATATCGAATTTTCGGGGGTTTTGAGCCTGAATTTAAGATATAAACGGGTACAGAAGATACATACACATATTGACTTTGGGCAGCTAAAATATCGATTTTCAGCATGTTTTAGGCCTGTATTTTAAAAATACTCTAACACGGAGTATGCATGTACAGATCGCTTCTGGGACACATAAATATCGAATTTTCGGGGTTTTTAGCCTAAATTTGAGATATAAACGAGTACAGAAGATGCATGCACATATCGACTTTTTGCACCTAAAATATCGATTTTGAGCATGTTTTGGGTCTGTATCTTGAAAACTTTCTAGCAAGAAGTAGGCATGTACAGATTGCTTCTGGGACCCAAAAATATCGAATTTTCGAGTGTTTTGAACCTGAAATTGGGATATAGACGGGTACAGAAGATGCATACACATATTGACTTTGAGCAGCTAAAATATCGATTTACATCATGTTTAAGGCCTGTATTTTGATAATACTCTAACACGGAGTATGCATGTACAGATGGCTTTTGGGACCCAAAAATATCGAATATTCGGGAGTTTTGAGTCTGAATTTGTGATATAAACGGGTACAGAAGATGCATGCACATATCGACTTTCGGCACCCAAAATATCGATTTTTAGCATGTTTTGGGCCTGTATTTTAAAAATACTCTAACACGGAGTATGCATGTACAGATCGCTTTTGGGACCCAAAAATATCGAATATTCGGGTGTTTTGAGTCTGAATTTGAGACATAAACGGGTACAGAAGATGCATGCATTTATCGACTTTGGGCACCCAAAATATCGATTTTGAGCATATTTTGGGCCTGTATTTTTAAAATACTCTAAAACGGAGTAGACACGTACAGATCGCTTCTGGGACACAAAAATATCGATTTTTTGGGTGTTTTGAGCCTGAATTTGAGATATAAACGGGTACAGAAGATGCATTCACATATCGACTTTGGGCACCCAAAATATCGATTTTTAGCATGTTCTGAGCTTCTATTTTGAAAACATTCTAGCACTGAGTAGGCATGTACAGATCGCTTCTGGGACCCAAAAATATTGAATTTTTGGGTGTTTTGAGCCTGAATTTAAGATATAACCGTGTACAGAGAATGCATACTCATATTGACTTTGTGCACCTAAAATATCAATTTTGAGCATGTTTTGGGCTTGCATTTTTAAAACACTCTAACACGGAGTATGCATGTACAGATCGCTTCTGGGACACATAAATATCGAATTTTCGGAATTTTTAGCCTAAATTTGAGATATAAACGAGTACAGAAGATGCATGCACATATCGACTTTTTGCTCCTAAAATATCGATTTTGAGCATGTTTTGGGTCTGTATCTTGAAAACTTTCTAGCAAGAAGTAGGCATGTACAGATTGCTTCTGGGACCCAAAAATATCGAATTTTCGAGTGTTTTGAAACTGAATTTGGGATATAGACGGGTACAGAAGATGCATACACATATTGACTTTGGGCAGCTAAAATATCGATTTACATCATGTTTTAGGCCTGTATTTTGATAATACTCTAAAACGGAGTAGACACGTACAGATCGCTTCTGGGACACAAAAATATCGATTTTTTGGGTGTTTTGAGCCTGAATTTGAGATATAAACGGGTACAGAAGATGCATGCACATATCGACTTTGGGCACCCAAAATATCGATTTATAGCATGTTTTGGGCCTGTATTTTTAAAACACTCTAACACGGAGTAGACACGTACAGATCACTTCTGGGACCCAAATAAATCGAATTTTCGGGTGTTCTGAGCCTGAATTTGAGATATGAACTGGTACAGAAGATGCATGCACATATCGACTTTGGGCACCAAAAATATCGATTTTGAGCATGTTTTGGGCCTGCATTTTGAAAATACTCTAACACAGTGTATACATGTACAGATCGCTTCTGGAACACAAAAATATCGATTTTTTGGGTGTTTTGAGCCTGAATTTGAGATATAAACGGGTACATAAGATGCATGCACATATCGACTTTGGCACCCAAAATTTCGATTTTTAGTATGTTTTGGGCGTATAATTTGAAAATATTCTAGCACTGAGTAGGCATGTACAGATCGCTTCTGGGACCCAAAAATATCGATTTTTCGGGGGTTTTGAGCCAGAATTTGGGATATAACCGGGTACAGAGGATGCATGCACATATCGACTTTTTGCACCTAAAATATCGATTTTAAGCATGTTTTGGGTCTGTATCTTGAAAACATTCTAGCAAGGAGTAGGCATGTACAGGTCGCTTCTGGGACGCAAAAATCTCGAATTTTCGGGTGTTTTGAACCTGAATTTGGGATATAGACGGGTACAGAAGATGCATACACATATTGACTTTGGGCACCTAAAATATCGATTTTCAGCATGTTTTGGGCGTGTATTTTGAAAATACATTAACACGGAGTAGGCATTTACAGATCGCTTCTGGGACACAAAAATATCGATTTTTTGGGTGTTTTTAGCCTGAATTTGAGATATAAACGGGTACAGAAGATGCATGCACATATCGACTTTGGACACCTAAAATATCGATTTATAGCATGTTTTGGGCCTGTATTTTAAAAACATTCTGGCAGTGAGTAGGCATGTGCAGATTGCTTAAGGGACAAAAAAATATCGAATTTTCGGAGTTTTGAGCCTGAATTTGAGATATAAACGGGTACAGAAGATGCATGCACATATCGACTTTTTGCACTTAAAATATCGGTTTTGAGCATGTTTTGGGTTCTGTATCTTGAAAACATTCTAGCAAGGAGTAGGCATGTACAGATCGCTACTGGGACCCCAAAATATCGAATTTTCTGGTGTTTTGAACCTGAATTAGGGATATACACGGGTACTGAAGATGCATACACATATTGAATTTGGGCACATAAAATATCGATTTTGAGCATGTTTTGGGCCTGTATTTTAAAAACACTCTAACACGGAGTAAGCACGTACAGATCAATACTGGGACCCAAAAATATTGAATTTTCGAGTGTTTTGAGCCTGAATTTAAGATATAAACGGGTACAGAAGATACATACCCATATTGACTTTGGGCAGCTAAAATATCGATTTTCAGCATGTTTTAGGCCTGTATTTTAAAAATACTCTAACACGGAGTATGCATGTACAGATGTCTTTTGGGACCCAAAAATATCGAATATTCGGGTGTTTTGAGTCTGAATTTGAGACATAAACGGGTACAGAAGATGCATGCACATATCGACTTTGGGCACCTAAAATATCGATTTTGAGCATATTTTGGGCCTGTATTTTTAAAATACTCTAACAAGGAGTAGACACGTACAGATCGCTTCTGGGAAACAAAAATATCGATTTTTTGGGTGTTTTGAGCCTGAATTTGAGATATAAACGGGTACAGAAGATGCATGCACATATCGACTTTGGGCACCCAAAATATCGATTTTTAGCATGTTCTGAGCCTCTATTTTGAAAACATTCTAGCACTGAGTAGGCATGCACAGATCGCTTCTCGGACCCAAAAATATTGAATTTTCGGGTGTTTTGAGACTGAATTTAAGAAATAATCGGGTACAGAGAATGCATACACATATTGACTTTGTGCACCTAAAATATCAATTTTCAGCATGTTTTGGGCCTGCATTTTAAAAACACTCTAACACGGAGTATGCATGTACAGATCGCTTCTGGGACACAAAAATATCGAATTTTCGGAGTTTTGAGCCTGAATTTGAGATATAAACGAGTACAGAAGATGCATGCACATATCGACTTTTTGCACCTAAAATATCGATTTTGAGCATGTTTTGGGTCTGTATCTTGAAAACTTTCTAGCAAGAAGTAGGCATGTACAGATTGCTTCTGGGACCCAAAAATATCGAATTTTAGAGTGTTTTGAACCTGAATTTGGGATATAGACGGGTACAGAAGATGCATACACATATTGACTTTGGGCAGCTAAAATATCGATTTACATCATGTTTTAGGCCTGTATTTTGAAAATATTCTATCACGGAGTATGCATGTACAGATGGCTTTTGGGACCCAAAAATATCGAATATTCGGGAGTTTTGAGTCTGAATTTGAGATATAAACGGGTACAGAAGATGCATGCACAAATCGACTTTGCGCACCCAAAATATCGATTTATAGCATGTTTTGGGCCTGTATTTTTAAAACACTCTAACACGGAGTAGACACGTACATATCACTTCTGGGACCCAAATAAATCGAATTTTCGGGTGTTCTGAGCCAGAATTTGAGATATGAACGGGTACAGAAGATGCATGCACATATCGACTTTGGGCACCAAAAATATCGATTTTGAGCATGTTTTGGGCCTGCATTTTGAAAATACTCTAATACGGTGTAGACATGTACAGATCGTTTCTGGAACACAAAAATATCGATTTTTTGGGTGTTTTGAGCCAGAATTTGAGATATAAACGGGTACATAAGATGCATGCACCTATCGACTTTGGCACCCAAAATATCGATTTTTAGTATGTTTTGGGCGTATAATTTGAAAATATTCTAGCACTGAGTAAGCATGTACAGATCGCTTCAGGGACCCAAAAATATCGAATTTTCTGGTGTTTTGAACCTGAATTTGGGATATAGACGGGTACAGAAGATGCATACACATATTGACTTTGGGCACCTAAAATATCGATTTTCAGCATTTTTTGGGCCTGTATTTTGAAAATACATTAACACGGAGTAGGCATGTACATGTCGCTTCTGGGACACAAAAATATCGATTTTTTGGGTGTTTTGAGCCTGAATTTGAGATATAAACGGGTACAAAAGATGCATGCACATATCGACTTTTCACACCTAAAATATCATTTTTAAGCATGTTTTAAGCCTGTATTTTAAAAACATTCTAGCACTGAGTAGGCATGTGCAGATCGCTTAAGGGACCAAAAAATATCGAATTTTCGGAGTTTTGAGCCTGAATTTGAGATATAAACGGGTACAGAAGATGCATGCACATATCGACTTTGGGCACCTAAAATATCGATTTTGAGCATGTTTTGGGCCTGTATTTTGAAAATACTATAACACGGTGTAGACATGTACAGATCGCTTCTGGGACACAAAAAATATCGATTTTTTGGGTGTTTTGAGCCTGAATTTGAGATATAAACGGGTACAGAAGATGCATGCACATATCGACTTTTTGCACCTAAAATATCGATTTTGAGCATGTTTTGGGTCTGTATCATGAAAACTTTCTAGCAAGAAGTAGGCATGTACAGATTGCTTCTGGGACTCAAACAAATCGAATTTTCGAGTGTTTTGAACCTGAATTTGGGATATAGACAGGTACAGAAGATGCATACACATATTGACTTTGGGCAGCAAAAATATCGATTTACAGCATGTTTTAGGCCTGTATCTTAAAAATACTCTAACACGGAGTATGCATGTACAGATTGCTTTTGGGACCCAAAAATATCGAATATTCGGGTGTTTTGAGTCTGAATTTGAGATATAAACGGGTACCGAAGATGCATGCACATATCGACTTTGGGCACCCAAAATATCGATTTAGAGCATGTTTTGGGCCTGTATTTTTAAAATACTCTAACACTGAGTAGACACGTACAGATCGCTTCTGGAACCCAAAAATATCGAATTTTCGGTGTTTTGAGCCTGAATTTGAGATTTAAACGGGTACAGAAGATGCATGCACATATCGACTTTGGGCACCCAAAATATTGATTTTGAGCATGTTTTGAGCCTGTATTTTTAAAATACTCTAACACGGAGTAGACACGTACAGATCGTTTCTGGGACCCAAATAAATCGAATTTTCGGTTGTTCTGAGCCTGAATTTGAGATTTGAACAGGTACAGAAGATGCATGCACATATCGACTTCGGGCACCTAAAATATCGATTTTGAGCATGTTCTGGGCCTGTATTTTGAAAATACTCAAACACGGTGTAGACATGTACAGATCGCTTCTGGGACACAACATTATCGATTTTTTGGGTGTTTTGAGCCTGAATTTGAGATATAAACGGGTACAGAAGATGCATGCACATATCGACTTTGGGCACCCAAAATATCGATTTTTAGTAGGTTTTGGGCGTATAATTTGAAAATATTCTAGCACTGAGTAGGCATGTACAGATCGCTTCTGGGAAACAAAAATATCGAATTTTCGGGTGTTTTGAGCCAGAAATTGGGATATAACCGGGTACAGAGGATAAATGCACATATCGACTTTTTGCACCTAAAATATCGATTTTGAGCATGTTTTGGGTCTGTATCATGAAAACTTTCTAGCAAGAAGTAGGCATGTACAGATTGCTTCTGGGACTCAAACAAATCGAATTTTCGAGTGTTTTGAACCTGAATTTGGGATATAGACAGGTACAGAAGATGCATACACATATTGACTTTGGGCAGCAAAAATATCGATTTACAGCATGTTTTAGGCCTGTATCTTAAAAATACTCTAACACGGAGTATGCATGTACAGATTGCTTTTGGGACCCAAAAATATCGAATATTCGGGTGTTTTGAGTCTGAATTTGAGATATAAACGGGTACCGAAGATGCATGCACATATCGACTTTGGGCACCCAAAATATCGATTTAGAGCATGTTTTGGGCCTGTATTTTTAAAATACTCTAACACTGAGTAGACACGTACAGATCGCTTCTGGAACCCAAAAATATCGAATTTTCGGTGTTTTGAGCCTGAATTTGAGATTTAAACGGGTACAGAAGATGCATGCACATATCGACTTTGGGCACCCAAAATATTGATTTTGAGCATGTTTTGAGCCTGTATTTTTAAAATACTCTAACACGGAGTAGACACGTACAGATCGTTTCTGGGACCCAAATAAATCGAATTTTCGGTTGTTCTGAGCCTGAATTTGAGATTTGAACAGGTACAGAAGATGCATGCACATATCGACTTTGGGCACCTAAAATATCGATTTTGAGCATGTTCTGGGCCTGTATTTTGAAAATACTCAAACACGGTGTAGACATGTACAGATCGCTTCTGGGACACAACATTATCGATTTTTTGGGTGTTTTGAGCCTGAATTTGAGATATAAACGGGTACAGAAGATGCATGCACATATCGACTTTGGGCACCCAAAATATCGATTTTTAGTAGGTTTTGGGCGTATAATTTGAAAATATTCTAGCACTGAGTAGGCATGTACAGATCGCTTCTGGGAAACAAAAATATCGAATTTTCGGGTGTTTTGAGCCAGAAATTGGGATATAACCGGGTACAGAGGATAAATGCACATATCGACTTTTTGCACCTAAAATATCGATTTTGAGCATGTTTTGGGTCTGTATCTTGAAAACATTCTAGCAAGAAGTAGGCATGTACAGATTGCTTCTGGGACCCAAAAATATCGAATTTTCGAGTGTTTTGAACCTGAATTTGGGATATAGACGGGTACAGACGATGCATACACATATTGACTTTGGGCAGCTAAAATATCGATTTTCAGCATGTTTTAGGCCTGTATTTTGAAAATACTCTAACACGGATTATGCATGTACACATTGCTTTTGGGACCCAAAAATATCGAATATTCTGGTGTTTTGAGTCTGAATTTGAGATATAAACGGGTACCGAAGATGCATGCACATATCGACTTTTGGCACCCAAAATATCGATTTAGAGCATGTTTTGGGCCTGTATTTTTAAAATACTGTAACACTGAGTAGACACGTACAGATCGCTTCTGGAACCCAAATAAATCGAATTTTAGGGTGTTCTGAGCCTGAATTTGAGATATGAACGGATACAGAAGATGCATGCACATATCGACTTTGGGCACCTAAAATATCGATTTTGAGCATGTTTTGGGCCTGTATATTGAAAAAAGTATAGCACGGTGTAGACATGTACAGTTCGCTTCTGGGACACAAAAATATCGATTTTTCGGGTGTTTTGAGCCTGAATTTGAGATATAAACGGGTACAGAAGATACATGCACATATCGACTTTGGCACCCAAAATATCGATTTTTAGTAAGTTTTGGGCGTATAATTTGAAAATATTCTAGCACTGAGTAGTCATGTACAGATCGCTTCTGGGACCCAAAAATATCGAATTTTCGTTGGATTTTGAGCCAGAATTTGGGATATAACCGGGTACAGAGGATGCATGCACATATCGACTTTTTGCACCTAAAATATCGATTTTAGCATGTTTTTGGTCTGTATCTTGAAAACATTCTGGCAAGGAGTAGGCATGTACAGGTCGCTTCTGGGACCCGAAAATATCGAATTTTCTGGTGTTTTGAACCTGAATTTGGGATATAGACGGGTACAGAAGATGCATACACATATTGACTTTGGGCACCTAAAATATCGATTTTGAGCATGTTTTGGGCCTGTATTTTGAAAATACATTAACACGGAGTATGCACGTACAGATCGATTCTGGGACCCAAAAATATTGAATTTTCGGGTGTTTTGAGCCTTAATTTGAGATATAAACGGGTACAGAAGATGCATGGACATATCGACTTTGGGCAGCTAAAATATCGATTTTTAGTATGTTTTGGGCTTGTATTTTAAAAATACTCTAACACGGAGTAGACATGTACAGATCGCTTTTGGGACCCAAATATATCGAATTTTCGGGTGTTTTGAGCCTGAATTTAAGATATAAACGGGTACAGAAGATGCATACACATATTGACTTTGGGCAGCAAAAATATCGATTTTCAGCATGTTTTAGGCCTGTATTTTAAAAATACTCTAACACGGAGTATGCATGTACAGATGACTTTTGGGACCCAAAAATATCGAATATTCAGGTGTTTTGAGTCTGAATTTGAGACATAAAGGGTACAGAAGATGCATGCACATATCGACTTTCGGCACCCAATATATCGATTTTAAGCATATTTTGGGCCTGTATTTTAAAAATACTCTAACACTGAGTAGACACGTACAGATCGCTTCTGGGACACAAAAATAACGATTTTTTGGGTGTATTGAGCCTGAATTTGAGATATAAACGGGTACCGAAGATGCATGCACATATCGACTTTGGGCACCCAAAATATCGTTTTTTAGCATGTTTTGGGCCTGTATTTTTAAAACACTCTAACATGGAGTAGACACGTACAGATCACTTCTGGGACCCAAATAAATCGAATTTTCGGGTGTTCTGAGCCTGAATTTGAGATATGAACGGGTACAGAAGATGCATGCACATATCGACTTTCGGCACCAAAAATATCGATTTGGAGCATGTTTTGGGCCTGTATTTTGAAAATACTCTAACACGGTGTAGACATGTACAGATTGCTTCTGGAACACAAAAATATCGATTTTTTGGGTGTTTTGAGCCCGAATTTGAGATATAAACGGGAACAGAAGATGCATGCACATATCGACTTTGGCAACCAAATAATCGATTTTTAGTATGTTTTGGGCGTATAATTTGAAAATATTCTAGCACTGAGTAGGCATGTACAGATCGCTTCTGGGACCCAAAAATATCGAATTTTCGGGGATTTTGAGCCAGAATTTGGGATATAACCGGGTACAGAGTATGCATGCACATATCGACTTTTTGCACCTAAAATATCGATTTTAAGCATGTTTTGGGTCTGTATCTTGAAAACATTCTAGCAAGGAGTAGGCATGTACAGGTTACTTCTGGGACACAAAAATACCGAATTTTCTGGTGCTTTGAACCTGAATTTGGGATATAGACAAGTACATAAGATGCATACACATATTGACTTTGGGCACCTAAAATATCGATTTTCAGCATGTTTTGAGCCTGTATCTTGAAAATACATTAACACGGAGTAGGCATGTACAGATCGCTTCTGGGACACATAAAATATCGATTTTTTGGGTGTTTTGAGCCTGAATTTGAGATATAAACGGGTACGGAAGATGCATGCACATATCGACTTTTCACACCAAAATATTGATTTTGAGCATGTTTTAAGCCTGTATTTTAAAAACATTCTAGCAATGAGTAGGCATGTGCAGATCGCTTAAGGGACCAAAAAATATCGAATTTTCTGGTGTTTTGAACCAGAATTACGGATATACACGGGTACAGAAGATGCATACACATATCGTCTTTGGGCACCCAAAATATCGATTTTGAGCATGTTTTGAGCCTGTATTTTTAAAATACTCTAACACGGAGTAGACACGTACAGATCGCTTCTGGGACCCAAATAAATCGAATTTTCGGTTGTTCTGAGCCAGAATTTGAGATATGAACAGGTACAGAAGATGCATGCACATATCGACTTAGGGCACCTAAAATATCGATTTTGAGCATGTTTTGGGCCCGTATTTTGAAAATACTCAAACACGGTGTAGACATGTACAGATCGCTTCTGGGACACAAAAATATCGATTTTTTGGATGTTTTGAGCCTGAATTTGAGATATAAACGGGTACAGAAGATGCATGCACATATCGACTTTGGGCATCCAAATATCGATTTTTAGTATGTTTTGGGCGTATAATTTGAAAATATTCTAGCACTGAGTAGGCATGTAGAGATCGCTTCTGGGACCCAAAAATATCGAATTTTCGGGTGTTTTGAGCCAGAGATTGGGATATAAACGGGCACAGAGGATGCATGCACATATCGACTTTTTGCACCTAAAATATCGATTTTGAGCATGTTTTTGGTCTGTATCTTGAAAACATTCTAGCAAGGAGTAGGCATGTACAGGTCGCTTCTGAGACCCAAAAATACCGAATTTTCTGGTGTTTTGAACCTGAATTTGGGATATAGACGGGTACAGAAGATGCATACACATATTGACTTTGGGCACCTAAAATAAAGATTTTCAGCATGTTTTGGGCCTGTATTTTGAAAATACTCTAACACGGAGTATGCATGTACAGATCGCTTCTGGGACACAAAAATATCGATTTCTTGGGTGTTTTGAGCCTGAATTTGAGATATAAACGGGTACGGAAGATGCATGCACATATCGACTTTTCACACCTAAAATATCGATTTTGAGAATGTTTTAAGCCTATATTTTAAAAAAAATTCTAGCACTGAGTAGGCATGTGCAGATCGGTTAAGGGACCCAAAAATATCGAATTTTCTGGTGTTTTAAACCAGAATTAGGGATATACACGGGTACAGAAGATGCATACACATATTGACTTTGGGCACATAAAATATCGATTTTCAGCATGTTTTGGGCCTGTATTTTATAAACACTCTAACACGGAGTATTCACGTACAGATCGCTTCTGGGACCCCAAAACATTGAATTTTCGGGTGTTTTGAGCCTGAATTTGAGATATAAACGGGTACAGAAGATGCATGCACATATCGACTTTGGGCACCCAAAATATAGATTTAGAGCATGTTTTAGGCCTGAATTTTTAAAATACTCTAACACTGAGTAGACACGTACAGATCGCTTCTGGGACCCAAATAAATCGAATTTTCGGGTGTTCTGAGCCTGAATTTGAGATATGAACGGGTACAGAAGATGCATGCACATATTGACTTTGGGCACCTAAAATATAGATTTTCAGCATGTTTTGGGCCTGTATTTTGAAAATACATTAACACGGAGTAGGCATGTACAGATCACTTCTGGGACCCAAAAATATCGACTTTTCGGGTGTTTTGAGCCTGAATTTGAGATATATACAGGTACAGAAGATGCATGCACATATCGACTTTGGGCACCTAAAATATCGATTTTGAGCATGTTTTGGGCCTGTATTTTTAAAATACTCTAACACGGAGTAGACACGTACAGATCGCTTCTGGGACCCAAATAAATCGAATTTTCGGTTGTTCTGAGCCTGAATTTGAGATATGAACAGGTACAGAAGATGCATGCACATATCGACTTCGGGCACCTAAAATATCGATTTTGAGCATGTTTTGGGCCTGTATTTTGATAATACTCAAACACGGTGTAGACATGTACAAATCGCTTCTGGGACACAAAAATATCGATTTTTTGGGTGTTTTAAGCCTGAATTTGAGATATACTGTAAACGGGTACAGAAGATGCATGCACATATCGACTTTGGGCACCCAAAATATCGATTTTTAGTATGTTTTCGGCGTATAATTTGAAAATATTCTAGCACTGAGTAGGCATGTAGAGATCGCTTCTGGGACCCAAAAATATTGAATTTTCGGGTGTTCTGAGCCAGATATTGGGATATAACCGGGTACAGAGAATGCATGAACATATCGACTTTTTGCACCTAAAATATCGATTTTGAGCATGTTTTGGGTCTGTATCTTAAAATTTTTTTAGGAAGGAGTAGGCATGTACAGATCGCTTCTGGGACCCAAAAATACCGAATTTTCTGGTGTTTTGAACCTGAATTTGGGATATAGACGGGTACAGAAGATGCATAGACATATTGACTTTGGGCAGCTAAAATATCGATTTTCAGCATGTTTTAGGCCTGTATTTTGAAAATACATTAACACGGAGTAGACATATACAGATCGCTTCTGGGACCCAAAAATATCGAATTTTCAGGTGTTTTGAGCCTGAATTTGAGATATAAACGGATATAGAAGATAGAAGATGCATGCACATATCGACTTTGGGCACCTAAAATATCGATTTTGAGCATGTTTTGAGCCTATATTTTGAAAACATTCTAGCACTGAGTATGCATGTACAGATCGCTTAAGGGACCCAAAAATATGAAATTTTCGGGTGTTTTGAGCCTGAATTTGAGATATAAACGGGTATAAAAGATGCATGCACATATTGACTTTTTGCACCTAAAATATCGATTTTGAGCATGTTTTGGGTTTGTATCTTAGAAAATTCTAGCAAGGTGTAGGCATGTACAGATCGCTTCTGGGACCCAAAAATATCGAATTTTCGAGTGTTTTGAACCTGAATTTGGGATGTAGACGGGTACAGAAGATGCATACACATATTGACTTTGGGCAGCTAAAATATCGATTTTCAGCATGTTTTAGGCCTGTATTTTGAAAATACTCTAACACGGAGTATGCATGTACACATTGCTTTTGGGACCCAAAAATATCGAATATTCGGGTGTTTTGAGTCTGAATTTGAGATATAAACGGGTACAGAAGATGCATGCACATATCGACTTTGGGCACCCAAAATATCGATTTTGAGCATGTTTTGGGCCTGTATTTTTAAAATACTCTAACACTGAGTAGACACGCACAGATCGCTTCTGGAACCCAAATAAATCGAATTTTAGGGTGTTCTGAGCCTGAATTTGAAATATGAACGGGTACAGAAGATGCATTCACATATCGACTTTGGGCACCTAAAATATCGATTTTGAGCATGTTTTGGGCCTGTATTTTGAAAATACTATAGCACGGTGTAGACATGTACTGATCGCTTCTGGGACACAAAAATATCGATTTTTTGGGTGTTTTGAGCCTGAATTTGAGATATAAACGGGTACAGAAGATGCATGCACATATCGACTTTGGCACCCAAAATATCGATTTTTAGTATGTTTTCGGCGTATAATTTGAAAATATTCTAGCACTGAGTAGGCATGTGCAGATTGCTTAAAGGACCCAAAAATATCGAATTTTCGGAGTTTTGAGCCAAAATTTGAAATATAAACAGGTACAGAAGATGCATGCACATATCGACTTTTTGCACTTAAAATATCGATTTTGAGCATGTTTTTGGTCTGTATCTTGAAAACATTCTAGCAAGGAGTAGGCATGTACAGATCGCTTTTGGGACCCAAAAATATCGAATTTTCCGGTGTTTTGAACTTGAATTAGGGATATACACGTGTACAGAAGATTCATACACATATTGACTTAGGGCACATAAAATATTAATTTTCAGCATGTTTTAGGCCTGTATTTTAAAAACACTCTAACACGGAGTATGCACGTACAGATCGCTTCTGGGACCCAAAAATATTGAATTTTCGGGTGTTTTGAGCCTGAATTTGAGATATAAACGGATACAGAAGATGCATGCACATATCGACTTTGGACACCTAAAATATCGATTTATTGCATGTTTTAAGCCTGTATTTTAAAAAAATTCTAACATTGAGTAGGCATGTGCAGATTGCTTAAGGGACCCAAAAATATCAAATTTTCGGAGTTTTGAGCCTGAATTTGAGATATAAACCGGTACAGAAGATGCATGCACATATCGACTTTTTGCACCTAAAATATCGATTTTGAGCATGTTTTGGGTCTGTATCTTGAAAAAATTCTAGTAAGGAGTAGGCATGTACAGATCGCTTCTGGGACCCAAAAATATCGAATTTTCGGGAGTTTTGAACCTGAATTTGGGATATAGACGGATACAGAAGATGCATGCACATATCGACTTTGGGCACCTAAAATATCGATTTTGAGCATGTTTTGGGCCAGTATTTTGACAATACTCTAACACGGAGTAGGCATGTACAGATCGCTTCGGGAACCCAAAAATATCGAATTTTCGGGGGTTTTGAGCCAGAATTTGAGATATAAACGGGTACAGAAGATGTATGCACATTTCGACTTTTTGCACCTAAAATATCGATTTTGAGCATGTTTTGGGTCTGTATCTTGAAAACATTCTAGCAAGAAGTAGGCATGTACAGATTGCTTCTGGGACCCAAAAATATCGAATTTTCGAGTGTTTTGAACCTGAATTTGGGATATAGACGGGTACAGAAGATGCATACACACATTGACTTTGGGCACCTAAAATATCGAATTTCAGCATGTTTTAGGCCTGTATTTTGAAAATACTCTAACACGGAGTATGCATGTACACATTACTTTTGGGACACAAAAATATCGAATATTCGGGTGTTTTGAGTCTGAATTTGAGATATAAACGGGTACAGAAGATGCATGCACATATCGCCTTTGGGCACCCAAAATATCGATTTTGAGCATGTTTTGGGCCTTTATTTTTAAAATACTCTAACACTGAGTAGACACGCACAGATCGCTTCTGGAACCCAAATAAATCGAATCTTAGGGTGTGCTGAGCCTGAATTTGAGATATGAACGGGTACAGAAGATGCATGCACATATCGACTTTGGGCACCTAAAATATCGATTTTGAGCATGTTTTGGGCCTGTATTTTGAAAATACTATAGCACCGTGTAGACATGTACAGATCGCTTCTGGGACACAAAAATATCGATTTTTTGGGTGTTTTGAGCCTAAATTTGAGATATAAACGGGTACAGAAGATGCATGCACATATCGACTTTGGCACCCAAAATATCGATTTTTAGTATGTTTTCGGCGTATAATTTGAAAATATTCTAGCACTGAGTAGGCATGTACAGATTGCTTCTTGGACCCAAAAATATCGAATTTTCGGGGGTTTTGAGCCAGAATTTGGGATATAACCGGGTACAGAAGATGCATACACATATTGACTTTGGGCACCTAAAATTTAGATTTTCAGCATGTTTTGGGCCTGTATTTTGAAAATACTATAGCACAGTGTAGACATGTACAGATCGCTTCTGGGACACAAAAATATCGATTTTTTGGGTGTTTTGAGCCTGAATTTGAGATATAAACGGGTACAGAAGATGCATGCACATATCGACTTTGGACACCTAAAATATCGATTTATAGCATGTTTTAAGCCTGTATTTTAAAAACATTCTAGCACTGAGTAGGCATGTGCAGATTGCTTACAGGACCCAAAAATATCGAATTTTCGGAGTTTTGAGCCAAAATTTGAAATATAAACGGGTACAGAAGATGCATGCACATATCGACTTTTTGCACTTAAAATATCGATTTTGAGCATGTTTTTGGTCTGTATCTTGAAAACATTCTAGCAAGGAGTAGGCATGTACAGATCGCTTTTGGGACCCAAAAATATCGAATTTTCTGGTGTTTTGAACTTGAATTAGAGATATACACGTGTACAGAAGATGCATACACATATTGACTTTGGGCACATTAAATATCGATTTTCAGCATGTTTTGGGCCTGTATTTTAAAACACTCTAACACTGAGTATGCACGTACAGATCGCTTCTGGGACCCAAAATTATTGAATTTTCTGGTGTTTTGAGCCTGAATTTGAGATATAAACGGGTACAGAAGATGCATGCACATATCGACTTTGGACACCTAAAACATCGATTTTGAGCATGTCTTGGGTTTGTATCTTAAAAAATTCTAGCAAGGAGTAGGCATGTACAGATCGCTTTTGGGACCCAAAAATATCGAATTTTCGGGTGTTTTGAACCTGAATTTGGGATATAGACGGAAACAGAAGATGCATGCACATATCGACTTTGGGCACCTAAAATATCGATTTTGAGCATGTTTTGGGCCTGTATTTTGAAAATACTCTAACACGGAGTAGGCATGTACAGATTGCTTCGGGGACACAATATAATCGAATTTTTGGGTGTTTTGAGCCTGAATTTGAGATATAAACGGGTACAGAAGATGCATGCACATTTCGACTTTTTACACCTAAAATATCGATTTTGAGCATGTTTTGGGTCTGTATCTTCAAAACATTCTAGCAAGAAGTAGGCATGTACAGATTGCTTATGGGACCCAAAAATATCGAATTTTCGAGTGTTTTGAACCTGAATTTGGGATATAGACGGGTACAGAAGATACATACACATATTGACTTTGGGCAGCTAAAATATCGATTTTTAGCATGTTTTAGGCCTGTATTTTGAAAATACTCTAACACGGAGTATGCATGTACACATTGCTTTTTGGACCCAAAAATATTGAATATTCGGGTGTTTTGAGTCTGAATTTGAGATATAAACGGGTACAGAAGATGCATGCACATATCGACTTTGGGCACCCACAATATCGATTTTGAGCATGTTTTGGGCCTGTATTTTGAAAATACTATAGCACGGTGTAGACATGTACAGATCGCATCTGGGACACAAAAATATCGATTTTTTGGGTGTTTTGAGCATGAATTTGAGATATAAACGGGTACAAAAGATGCATGCACATATCGATTTTGGCACCCAAAATATCAATTTTTAGTATGTTTTCGGCGTATAATTTGAAAATATTCTAGCACTGAGTAGGCATGTACAGATCGCTTCTGGGACCCAAAAATATTGAATTTTCGGGTGTTTTGAGCCTGAATTTGAGATATAAACGGATACAAAAGATGCATGCACATATCGAATTTGGACACCTAAAATATCGATTTATAGCATGTTTTAAGCCTGTATTTTAAAAACATTCTAGCACTGAGTAGGCATGTGCAGATTGCTTAAGGGACCCAAAAATATCGAATTTTCGGAGTTTTGAGCCTGAATTTGAGATATAAAAGGGTACAGAAGATGCATGCACATATCGACTTTTTGCACTTAAAATATCGATTTTTAACATGTTTTGGGTCTGTATCTTGAAAACATTCTAGCAAGGAGTAGGCATGTACAGATAGCTTCTGGGACCCAAAAATATCGAATTTTCTGGTGTTTTGAACCTGAATTAGGGATATACACGTGTACAGAAGATGCATACACATTTTGACTTTGGGCATATAAAATATCGATTTTCAGCATGTTTTGGGCCTGTATTTTAAAAACACTCTAACACGGAGTATGCACGTACAGATTGCTTCTGGGACCCAAAAACATTGATTTTTCGGGTGTTTCGAGCCTGAATTTGAGATATAAACGGACACATTAGATGCATGCACATATTGACTTTGGGCACCTAAAATATAGATTTTCAGCATGTTTTGGGCCTGTATTTTGAAAATACTCTAACACGGAGTAGACATGTACAGATCGCTTTTGAAACCCAAAAATATCGAATTTTCGGGTGTTTTGAGCCTGAATTTGAGATATAAACGGGTACAGAAGATGCATGCACATATCGACTTTTGCACTTAAAATATCGATTTTGAGCATTTTTTGGGTCTGTATCTTGAAAATATTCTAGCAAGGAGTAGGCATGTACAGATCGCTTCTGGGACCCAAACATATCGAATTTTCTGGTGTTATGAACAAGAATTAGGGATATAGACGGGTACAGAAGATGCATACACATATTGACTTTGGGCACATAAAGTATCGATTTTCAGCATGTTTTGGGCCTGTATTTTAAAAACACTCTAACACGGAGTATGCACGTACAGATTGCTTCTGGGACCCAAAAACATTGAATTTTCGGGTGTTTCGAGCCTGAATTTGAGATATAAACGGACACATTAGATGCATGCACATATCGACTTTGGGCACCTAAAATATCGATTTTGAGCATGTTTTGGGTCTGTATCTTGAAAACATTCTAGCAAGAAGTAGGCATGTACAGATTGCTTCTGGGACCCAAAAATATCGAATTTCCGAGTGTTTTGAACCTGAATTTGGGATATAGGCGGGTACAGAAGATGCATACACATATTGACTTTGGGCAGCTAAAATATCGATTTTCAGCATGTTTTAGGCCTGTATTTTGAAAATACTCTAACACGGAGTATGCATGTACACATTGCTTTTGGTACCCAAAAATATCGAATATTCTGGTTTTTTGAGTTGGAATTTGAGATATAAACGGGTACAGAAGATGCATGCACATATCGACTTTGGGCACCCAAAATATCGATTTTGAACATGTTTTGGGCCTGTATCTTTAAAATACTCTAACACTGAGTAGACACGTACAGATCGCTTCTGGGATCCAAATAAATCGAATTTTCGGGTGTTCTGAGCCTGAATTTGAGATATGAACGGGTACAGAAGATGCATGCACAAATCGAATTTGGGCAACTAAAATATCGATTTTGAGCATATTTTGGGCCTGTATTTTGAAAATACTCTAACACGGTGTAGACATGTACAGATCGCTTCTGGGACACAAAAATATCGATTTTTTGGGTGTTTTGAAACTGAATTTGAGATATAAACGGGTACAGAAAATGCATGCTCATAACGACTTTGGCACCCAAAATATCGATTTTTAGTATGTTTTGGGCGTATAATTTGAAAATATTCTAGCACTGAGTAGGCATGTACAGATCGCTTCTGGGACCCAAAAATATCGAATTTTCGGGGGTTTTGAGCCTGAATTTGGGATATAACCGGGTACAGAGGATGCATGCACATATCGACTTTTTGCACCTAAAATATCGATTTTGAGCATGTTTTGGGTCTGTATATTGAAAACATTCTAGCAAGGAGTAGGCATGTACAGATCGCTTCTGGGACCCAAAAATGACGAATTTTTGTGGTGTTTTGAACCTGAATTTGGGATATAGACGGGTACAGAAGATGCATACACATATTGACTTTGGGCACCTAAAATATAGATTTTCAGCATGTTTTGGGCCTGTATTTTGAAAATACATTAACACGGAGTAGGCATGTACAGATCGCTTCTGGGACCCAAAAATATCGAATTTTCGAGTGTTTTGAGCCTGAATTTGAGATATAAACGGATTCAGAAGATGCATGCACATATCGACTTTGGGCACCTAAAATATCGATTTTGAGCATGTTTTGGGCCTGTATTTTGATAATACTCTAACACGGAGTAGACATGTACAGATTGCTTCTGGGACACAAAAATATCGATTTTTGGGTGTTTTGAGCCTGAATTTGAGATATAAACGGGTACAGAAGATGCATGCACATATCGACTTTGGACACCTAAAATATCGATTTATAGCATGTTTTAAGCCTTTATTTTAAAAACATTCTAGCACTGAGTAGGCATTTGCAAATTGCTTAAGGGACACAAAAATATCGAATTTTCGGAGTTTTGAGCCTGAATTTGAGATATAAACGGGTACAGAAGATGCATGCACATATCGACTTTTTGCACTTAAAATATCGATTTTGAGCACTTTTTGGGTCTGTATCTTGAAAACATTCTAGCAAGGAGTAGGCATGTACAGATCGCTTCTGGGACCCAAACATATCGAATTTTCTGGAGTTATGAACCAGAATTAGGGATATAGACGGGTACAGAAGATGCATACACATATTGACTTTGGGCACCTAAAATATCGATTTTCAGCATGTTTTGGGCCTGTATTTTAAAAACACTCTAACACGGAGTATGCACGTACAGATTGCTTCTGGGACCTAAAAACATTGAATTTTCGGGTGTTTCGAGCCTGAATTTGAGATATAAACGGACACAGAAGATGCATGCACATATCGACTTTGGGCACCTAAAATATCGATTTTGAGCATGTTTTGGGCCTGTATTTTGAAAATACTCTAACACGGAGTAGACATGTAAAGATCGCTTTTGGAACCCAAAAATATCGAATTTTCGGGTGTTTTGAGCCTGAATTTGAGATATAAACGGGTACAGAAGATGCATGCACATTTCGACTTTTTGCACCTAAAATATCGATTTTGAGCATGTTTTGGGTCTGTATCTTGAAAACATTCTAGCAAGAAGTAGGCATGTACAGATTGCTTCTGGGACCCAAAAATATCGAAATTCCGAGTGTTTTGAACCTGAATTTGGGATATAGACGGGTACAGAAGATGCATACACATATTGACTTTGGGCAGCTAAAATATCGATTTTCAGCATGTTTTGGGCCTGTATTTTAAAAACACTCTAACACGGAGTATGCACGTACAGATTGCTTCTGGGACCCAAAAACATTGAATTTTCGGGTGTTTCGAGCCTGAATTTGAGATATAAACGGACACATTAGATGCATGCACATATCGACTTTGGGCACCTAAAATATCGATTTTGAGCATGTTTTGGGTCTGTATCTTGAAAACATTCTAGCAAGAAGTAGGCATGTACAGATTGCTTCTGGGACCCAAAAATATCGAATTTCCGAGTGTTTTGAAACTGAATTTGGGATATAGGCGGGTACAGAAGATGCATACACATATTGACTTTGGGCAGCTAAAATATCGATTTTCAGCATGTTTTAGGCCTGTATTTTGAAAATACTCTAACACGGAGTATGCATGTACACATTGCTTTTGGTACCCAAAAATATCGAATATTCTGGTGTTTTGAGTTGGAATTTGAGATATAAACGGGTACAGAAGATGCATGCACATATCGACTTTGGGCACCCAAAATATCGATTTTGAACATGTTTTGGGCCTGTATCTTTAAAATACTCTAACACTGAGTAGACACGTACAGATCGCTTCTGGGATCCAAATAAATCGAATTTTCGGGTGTTCTGAGCCTGAATTTGAGATATGAACGGGTACAGAAGATGCATGCACAAATCGAATTTGGGCACCTAAAATATCGATTTTGAGCATATTTTGGGCCTGTATTTTGAAAATACTCTAACACGGTGTAGACATGTACAGATCGCTTCTGGGACACAAAAATATCGATTTTTTGGGTGTTTTGAAACTGAATTTGAGATATAAACGGGTACAGAAGATGCATGCTCATAACGACTTTGGCACCCAAAATATCGATTTTTAGTATGTTTTGGGCGTATAATTTGAAAATATTCTAGCACTGAGTAGGCATGTACAGATCGCTTCTGGGACCCAAAAATATCGAATTTTCGGGGGTTTTGAGCCTGAATTTGGGATATAACCGGGTACAGAGGATGCATGCACATATCGACTTTTTGCACCTAAAATATCGATTTTGAGCATGTTTTGGGTCTGTATATTGAAAACATTCTAGCATGGAGTAGGCATGTACAGATCGCTTCTGGGACCCAAAAATGCCGAATTTTTGTGGTGTTTTGAACCTGAATTTGGGATATAGACGGGTACAGAAGATGCATACACATATTGACTTTGGGCACCTAAAATATAGATTTTCAGCATGTTTTGGGCCTGTATTTTGAAAATACATTAACACGGAGTAGGCATGTACAGATCGCTTCTGGGACCCAAAAATATCGAATTTTCGAGTGTTTTGAGCCTGAATTTGAGATATAAACGGATTAAGAAGATGCATGCACATATCGACTTTGGGCACCTAAAATATCGATTTTGAGCATGTTTTGGGCCTGTATTTTGATAATACTCTAACACGGAGTAGACATGTACAGATTGCTTCTGGGACACAAAAATATCGATTTTTGGGTGTTTTGAGCCTGAATTTGAGATATAAACGGGTACAGAAGATGCATGCACATATCGACTTTGGACACCTAAAATATCGATTTATAGCATGTTTTAAGCCTTTATTTTAAAAACATTCTAGCACTGAGTAGGCATTTGCAAATTGCTTAAGGGACACAAAAATATCGAATTTTCGGAGTTTTGAGCCTGAATTTGAGATATAAACGGGTACAGAAGATGCATGCACATATCGACTTTTTGCACTTAAAATATCGATTTTGAGCACTTTTTGGGTCTGTATCTTGAAAACATTCTAGCAAGGAGTAGGCATGTACAGATCGCTTCTGGGACCCAAACATATCGAATTTTCTGGTGTTATGAACCAGAATTAGGGATATAGACGGGTACAGAAGATGCATACACATATTGACTTTGGGCACCTAAAATATCGATTTTCAGCATGTTTTGGGCCTGTATTTTAAAAACACTCTAACACGGAGTATGCACGTACAGATTGCTTCTGGGACCCAAAAACATTGAATTTTCGGGTGTTTCGAGCCTGAATTTGAGATATAAACGGACACAGAAGATGCATGCACATATCGACTTTGGGCATCTAAAATATCGATTTTGAGCATGTTTTGGGCCTGTATTTTGAAAATACTCTAACACGGAGTAGACATGTAAAGATCGCTTTTGGAACCCAAAAATATCGAATTTTCGGGTGTTTTGAGCCTGAATTTGAGATATAAACGGGTACAGAAGATGCATGCACATTTCGACTTTTTGCACCTAAAATATCGATTTTGAGCATGTTTTGGGTCTGTATCTTGAAAACATTCTAGCAAGAAGTAGGCATGTACAGATTGCTTCTGGGACCCAAAAATATCGAAATTCCGAGTGTTTTGAACCTGAATTTGGGATATAGACGGGTACAGAAGATGCATACACATATTGACTTTGGGCAGATAAAATATCGATTTTCAGCATGTTTTAGGCCTGTATTTTAAAAATACTCTAACACGGAGTATGCATGTACACATTGCTTTTGGTACCCAAAAATATCGAATATTCTGGTGTTTTGAGTTTGAATTTGAAATATAAACGAGTACAGAAGATGCATGCACATATCGACTTTGGGCACCCAAAATATCGATTTTGAACATGTTTTGGGCCTGTATCTTTAAAATACTCTAACACTGAGTAGACACGTACAGATCGCTTCTGGGATCCAAATAAATCGAATTTTCGGGTGTTCTGAGCCTGAATTTGAGATATGAACGGGTACAGAAGATGCATGCACATATCGAATTTGGGCACCTAAAATATCGATTTTGAGCATATTTTGGGCCTGTATTTTGAAAATACTCTAACACGGTGTAGACATGTACAGATCGCTTCTGGGACACAAAAATATCGATTTTTTGGGTGTTTTGAAACTGAATTTGAGATATAAACGGGTACAGAAGATGCATGCTCATAACGACTTTGGAACCCAAAATATCGATTTTTAGTATGTTTTGGGCGTATAATTTGAAAATATTCTAGCGCTGAGTAGGCATGTACAGATCGCTTCTGGGACCCCAAAAAATCGAATTTTCAGGGGTTTTGAGCCTGAATTTGGGATATAACCGGGTACAGAGGATGCATGCACATATCGACTTTTTGCACCTAAAATATCGATTTTGAGCATGTTTTGGGTCTGTATATTGAAAACATTCTAGCAAGGAGTAGGCATGTACAGATCGCTTCTGGGACCCAAAAATGCCGAATTTTTGTGGTGTTTTGAACCTGAATTTGGGATATAGACGGGTACAGAAGATACATACACATATTGACTTTGGGCACCTAAAATATAGATTTTCAGCATGTTTTGGGCCTGTATATTGAAAACATTCTAGCAAGGAGTAGGCATGTACAGATCGCTTCTGGGACCCAAAAATGCCGAATTTTTGTGGTGTTTTGAACCTGAATTTGGGATATAGACGGGTACAGAAGATGCATACACATATTGACTTTGGGCACCTAAAATATAGATTTTCAGCATGTTTTGGGCCTGTATTTTGAAAATACATTAACACGGAGTAGGCATGTACAGATAGCTTCTGGGACCCAAAAATATCGAATTTTCGAGTGTTTTGAGCCTGAATTTGAGATATAAACGGATTCAGAAGATGCATACACATATCGACTTTGGGCACCTAAAATATCGATTTTGAGCATGTTTTGGGCCTGTATTTTGAAAATACTCTAACACGGAGTAGACATGTACAGATTGCTTCTGGGACACAAAAATATCGATTTTTTGGGTGTTTTGAGCCTGAATTTGAGATATAAACGGGTACAGAAGATGCATGCACATATCGACTTTGGCACGCAAAATATCGATTTTTAGTATGTTTTGGGAGTATAATTTGAAAATATTCTAGCACTGAGTAGCCATGTACAGATCGCTTCTGGGACCCAAAAATATCGAATTTTCGGGTGTTTTGACCCAGAATTTGGGATATAACCGGGTACAGAGGATGCATGCATATATCGACTTTTTGCACCTAAAATATCGTTTTTGAGCATGTTTTGGGTCTGTATCTTGAAAACATTCTAGCAAGGAGTAGGCATGTACAGATCGCTTTTGGAACCAAAAAATATCGAATTTTCTGGTGTTTTGAACCTGAATTTGGGATATAGACGGGTACAGAAGATTTATAAACATATTGACTTTGGGCACCTAAAATATAGATTTTTAGCATGTTTTGGGCCTGTATTTGGAAAATACTTTAACACGGAGTAGGCATGTACAGATCGCTTCAGGGACACAAAAATATCGATTTTTTGGGTGTTTTGAGCCAGAATTTGAGATATAAACGGATACAGAAGATGCATGCACATATCGACTTTGGGCACCTAAAATATCGATTTTAAGCATGTTTTGGGCCTGTATTTTGAAAATACTCTAACACGGAGTAGGCATGTAGTGATCGCTTCTGGGACACAAAAATATTGATTTTTTGGGTGTTTTGAGCCTGAATTTGAGATATAAACGGGTACAGAAGATGCATGCACATATCGACATTGGACACCTAAAATATCGATTTATAGCATGTTTTAAGCCTGTATTTTAAAAACATTCTAGCACTGAGTAGGCATGTGCAGATTGCTTAAGGGACCCAAAAATATCGAATTTTCGGAGTTTTAAGCCTGAATTTGAGATATAAACGGGTACAGAAGATGCATGCACATATCGACTTTTTACACTTAAAATATCGATTTTGACAAGTTTTAGGTCTGTATCTTAAAAACATTCTAGCAAGGAGTAGGCATGTACAGATCGCTTCTGGTAACCAAAAATATCGAATTTTCTGGTGTTTTGAACCTGAATTAGGGATATACACGGGTACAGAAGATGCATACACATATTGACTTTGGGCACATAAAATATCGATTTTTAGCATGTTTTGGGCCTGTATTTTAAAAACACTCTAACATGGAGTATGCACGTACAGATCGCTTCTGGGACCCAAAAATATTGAATTTTCGGGTGTTTTGAGCCTGAATTTGAGATATAAACGGGTACAGAAGATGCATGCACATATCGACTTTGGGCACCTAAAATATCGATTTTTAGTATATTTTAGGCCTGTATTTAAAAAATACTCTAACACGGAGTAGACATGTACAGATCGCTTTTGGGACCCAAAAATATCGAATTTTCGGGTGTTTTGAGCCTGAATTTGAGATATAAACGGGTACAGAAGATGCATGCACATATCGACTTTTTGCACTTAAAATATCGATTTTGAGCATGTTTTGGGTTTTGCATCTTGAAAATACTCAAACACGGTGTAGACATGTACAGATCGCTTCTGGGACACAAAAATATCGATTTTTTGGGTGTTTTGAGCCTGAATTTGAGATATAAACGGGTACAGAAGATGCATGCACATATCGACTTTGGCACCCAAAATATCGATTTTTAGTATGTTTTGGGCGTATAATTTTAAAGCATTCTAGCAAGGAGTAGGCATGTACAGATCGCTTCTGGGACCCAAAAATATCGAATTTTCTGGTGTTTTGAACCTGAATTAGGGATATACACGGGTACAGAAGATGCATACACATATTGACTTTGGGCACATAAAATATCGATTTTGAGCATGTTTTGGGCTTGTATTTTGAAAACATTCTAGCACTGAGTATGCATGTACAGATCGCTTAAGGGACCCAAAAATATGGAATTTTCGAGTGTTTTGAGCCTGAATTTGAGATATAAACGGGTACAGAAGATGCATGCACATATCGACTTTGGACACCTAAAATATCGGTTTTTAGTATGTTTTCGGCCTCTATTTTGAACACATTCTAGCACTGAGTATGCATGTACAGATCGCTTAAGGGACCCAAAGATATGGAATTTTCGAGTGTTTTGAGCCTGAATTTGAGATATAAACAGGTACAGAAGATGCATGCACATATCGACTCTTTGCACCTAAAATATCGATTTTGATCATGTTTTGGGTCTGTATCTTGAAAAAATTCTAGCAAGGAGTAGGCATATACAGATCGCTTCTGGGACCCCAAAATATCGAAATTCCGAGTGTTTTGAACCTGAATTTGGGATATAGGCGGATACAGAAGATGCATGCACATATCGACTTTGGGCACCTAAAATATCGATTTTGAGCATGTTTTGGGCCTGTAATTTGAAAATACTCTAACCCGGAGTAGGCATGTACAGATCGCTTCTGGAACCCTAAAATATCGAATTTTCCGGTGTTTTGAGCCTGAATTTGGGATATAAACTGGTACAGAAGATGTATACACATATCGACTTTGGACACCTAAAATATCGATTTTTAGCATGTTTTGAGCCTATATTTTGAAAACATTCTCGCACTGAGTAGGCATGTACAGATCGGTTCTGGGACCCAAAAATATTGAATTTTCGGGTGTTTTGAGCCTGAATATGAGATATAAACGGGTACTGAAGATAAATGCGCAAATCTACTTTTTGCACCTAAAATATCGATTTTGTGCATGTTTTAATTCTGTATCTTTAAAACATTCTAGAAAGGAGTAGGCATGTACAGATCGCTTCTTGGACCAAAAAATATCGAATTTTTGGGTGTTTTGAGCATGAATTTGAGATATAAACGGGTACAGAAGATGCAATGACATATCGACTTTGGATACCTAAAATATCAATTTTTAGCATGTTTTGAGCCTATAATTTGAAAACATTCTAGCACTGAGTAGGCATGTACAGATCGTTTCAGGGACCCAAAAATATTGAATTTTCGGGTGTTTTGAGCCTGAATTTGAGATATTAACGGGTACAGAAGATGCATGCACATATCGACTTTTTGCACCTAATATATCGATTTTGAGCATGTTTTTGGTCTGTATCTTGAAAACATTTTAGCAAGGAGTAGGCATGTACAGATTGCATTTGGGACCCAAAAATATCGAATTTTCGGGTGTTTTGAGCCTGAATTTGAAATATAAACGGGTACAGAAGATGCTTGCACATATCGACTTCGGGCACCTAAAATATCGATTTTTAGCATGTTTTGGGACTATATGTTGAAAATATTCTAGCACTGAGTAGGCATGTACAGATCGCTTCTGGGACCCAAAAATATCGAATTTTCGGTTGTTTTGAGCCTGAATTTGGGATATAAACGGGTACAGAAGATGCATGCACATATCGACTATGTGGAGCTAAAATATCGATTTTCAGCATGTTTTCGACATGTATTTTGAAAATACTCTAACACGGAGTAAGCATGTACAGATCGATTCTCGGATCCTAAAATATCGAATTTTCGGGTGTTTTGAGCCTGAATTTGAAATATAAACGGGTACAGAGCATGCATGCATATTTCGACTTTGGGCACCCAAAATATCGATTTTTAGCATGTTTTGGGCCAATATCTTGAAATTATTCTAGCACTGAGTAGGCATGTACAGATCATTTCTGGGACCCAAAAATATCGAATTTTCGGGTGTTTTGAGCCTGAATTTGAGATATTAACGGATACTGAAGATGCATGCACATATCGACTATGGGCACCTAAAATATCGATTTTGAGCATATTTTGGGCCAGTATTTTGAAAATACTCTAACACCGAGTAGGCATGTACAGATCGCTTCTGGGATCCAAAAATATCGAATTTGTGGGTGTTTTGAGCCTGAAATTAAGATATAAACGGGTACTGAAGATGCTTGCACATATCGACTTCGGGCACCTAAAATATCGATTTTTAGCATGTTTTGGGACTATATGTTGAAAATATTCTAGCACTGAGTAGGCATGTACAGATCGCTTCTGGGACCCAAAAATATCGAATTTTCGGTTGTTTTGAGCCTGAATTTGGGATATAAACGGGTACAGAAGATGCATGCACATATCGACTATGTGGAGCTAAAATATCGATTTTCAGCATGTTTTCGACATGTATTTTGAAAATACTCTAACACGGAGTAAGCATGTACAGATCGCTTCTGGGACCCAAAAATATCGAATTTTCGGGTGTTTTGAGCCTAAATTTGAGATATAAACTGGTACAGAATATCCATGCACATAACGACTTGGGACACCTAAAATATCGATTATTAGCATGTTTTGAGCCTATATTTTGAAAACATTCTAGCACTGAGTAGGCATGTACAGATCTCTTCTTGGACCCAAAAATATCGAATTTTCGGGTGTTTTGAGCCTGAATTTGGGATATAAACGGGTACAAAAGATGTATGGACATATCGACTTTGGACACCTAAAATATCGATTTTTAGCATGTTTTGGGCCAATATTTTGAAAATTTTCTAACACTGAGTAGGCATGCACAGATCGCTTCCGGGACCCAAAAATACCGAATTTTTGGGTGTTTTGAGCCTGAATTTGAGATATAAACGGGTACAGAAGATGCATGCACATATCGACTTTGGGCAGGCGTGGCTGAGTGGATAAAGTGACGGACTGCAAATGGCAAGGGCCCTAGTTCGAGTCAACGAGAAAACGTCTGGGATTTTTTCGGGGTGATCTGATGGGTCCAGCTGTTCGTCAACTATACCCTGGCTACGCCGACACGTCAAGAAAATACCCCCTACATCGTCGTCAACTCACAACATAGAAGATGTCCGACCATATTCCAAGATGCTGTGAGTGACGGTGTAGCTTCTCTCTCATGATAGTGACGTGTTTAAATAAGGTGTCGTCATCTAGTGGGACAGAAGAGAAGCTACGGTACCAACATCACCACGAAGCTCCACTGTCTCATCTGGTGCGACACACAATAATCTCGGGGCCTCGCAAGAGTCACGGGCTACTGACAGCCTACAGTCCCGAGGTTGAGGTATAGAAAAAAAAAAAAAAATAATAAAAAAATTGACTATGAGCAGCTAAAATATCGATTTTCAGCATGTTTTGGGCATGTATTTTGAAAAAAACTTAAACACGGAGTAGGCATATACAGATTGCATCTAGGACCCAAAAACATCGAATTTTCGGGTGTTTTGAGCCTAAATTTGAGATATAAACTGGTACAGAACATCCATGCACATATCAACTTGGGACACCTAAAATATCGATTTTTAGCATGTTTTGAGCCTATATTTTGCAAACATTCTAGCACTGAGTAGGCATGTACAGATCTCTTCTTGGACCCAAAAATATCGAATTTTCGGGTGCTTTGAGCCTGAATTTGAGATATAAACTGGTACAGAACATCCATGCACATAACGACTTGGGACACCTAAAATATCGATTTTTAGCATGTTTTGGGCCAATATTTTGAAATTATTCTAACACTGCGTAGGCATCTACAGATCGCTTCAGGGACACAAAAATATTGAATTTTCGGGTGTTTTGAGCCTGAATTTGAGATATAAACGGGTACAGTACAGAAGATGCATGCACATATCGACATTGGGCATCTAAAATATCGATTTTTAGCATGTTTTGGGTCTGTATCTTGAAAACATTCTAGCAAGAAGTAGGGATGTATAGATCGCTTCTGGAACACAAAAATACCGAATTTAAGGGTGTTTTCAGCCTGAATTTGAGATATAAACGGGTGCATAAGATGCATGCACATATTGACTTTGGGCATCTAAAATATCGATTTTCAGCATGTTTTATTGCCTGTATTTTTAAAGTACTCTAACACTGAGTAGGCATGTATACCAGATCGCTTTTGGAACCCAAAAATACCGAATTTTCGGGTGTTTAGAGCCTGAATTTAAGATATAAACGGGTACAGAAGATTCATGCACATATTGACTATGGGCAGCTAAAAAATCGATTTTCAGCATGTTTTGGGCATGTATTTTGAAAATACTTAAACACGGAGTAGGCATATACAGATTGCATCTAAAATCCAAAAATATCGAATTTTGGAGTGTTTTGAGCCTGAATTTGATATATAAACGGGTACTGAATAAGCATGCACATATCGACTTTTTGCACCTATAATATAGATTTTGGGCATGTTATGGGTCTGTATCTTGAAAACATTTTAGCGTGGAGTAGGTATATACAGGTCACTTCTGGGACCAAAAAATATCGAATTTTCGGGTGTTTTGAGCCTGAATTTGAGATATAAACGAGTACAGAAGATGCATGCACATATCGACTTGGGACACCGAAAATATAAATTTTTAGCATGTTTTAAACCTATATTTTAAAAACATTCTAGCACTGAGTAGACATGTACAGATCGCTTCTGGAACCTAAAACTATTGAATATTGGGGTGTTTTGTGCCTGAATTTGAGATATAAACCGGTACTGAAGATACATGCACATATCGAATTTTTGCCCCTAAATTATCGATTTTGAGCATGTTTTGGGTCTGTATCTTGAAAACATTCAAGCAAGGAGTAGGCATGTACAGATTGCTTCTGGAACCCAAAAATATCGAAATTTCGGGTGTTTTGAGCCTGAATTTGAAATATAATAAACGCGTACAGAAGATGCATGCACATATAGACTTTGGGCACCTAAAATATCGATTTTGAGCATGTTTTGGACCTGTATTTTGAAAATACTCTAACACGGAGTAGGCATGTACATATCGTTATTCCTTCCTAAAAATATCGAATTTTTGGGTGTTTTGAGCCTATATTTGAGATATAAACTGGTACAGAATATCTATGCACACTTCGACTTGGGACACCTAAAATATCGATTGTCAGCATGTTTTATGGCCTGTATTTTTAAAGTACTCTAACACTGAGTAGGCATGTATACCAGATCGCTTCTGGGACCCAAAAATACCGAATTTTCGGGTGTTTAGAGCCTGAATTTAAGATATAAACGGGTACAGAAGATGCATGCACATATTGACTATGGGCAGCTAAAATATCGATTTTTAGCATGTTTTGGGCATGTATTTTGAAAATACCTAAACACGGAGTAGGCATATACAGATTGCATCTAGGACCCAAAAACATCGAATTTTCGGGTGTTTTGAGCCTATATTTGAGATATAAACTGGTACAGAATATCTATGCACACATCGACTTGGGACACCTAAAATATCGATTTTTAGCATATTTTGAGCCTATATTTTGCAAACATTCTATCACTGAGTAGGCATGTACAGATCTCTTCTTGGACCCAAAAATATCGAATTTACGGGTGTTTTGAGCCTGAATTTGAGATATAAACGTGTACAGAAGATGCATGCACATATCGACATTGGGCACATAAAATATCGATTTTTAGCATGTATTGGGCTTTTATTTTGAAAATATTCTAGCACTGAGTAGGCATGCACAGATCGCTTCTGGGACCCAAAAATACCGAATTTTTGGGAGTTTTGAGCCTGAATTTGAGATATAAACGGATACAGTACAGAAGATGCATGCACATATCGACATTGGGCATCTAAAATATCGATTTTTAGCATGTTTTAGGTCTGTATCTTGAAAACATTCTAGCATTGCGTAGGCATGTACAGATCGTTTCTGGGACCCAAAAATATCGAATTTTCGGGTGTTTAGAGACTGAATTTAAGATATAAACGGGTACGGAAGATGCATGCACATATTGACTAAGTGCAGCTAAAATATCAATTTTCAGCATGTTTTGGGCATGTATTTTGAAAATTCTTAAACACGGAGTAGGCATATACAGATTGCATCTAAAACCCAAAAATATCGAATTTTCGGGTGTTTTGAGCCTGAATTTGAGATATAAACGGGTACTGAATATGCATTCACATATCGACTTTTTGCACCTAAAATATCGATTTTGGGCATGTTTTGGGTCTGTATCTTGAAAACATTCTAGCGTGGAGTAGGTATATACAGGTCGCTTCTGGGACCAAAAAATATCGAATTTTCGCGTGTTTTAAGCCTGAATTTGAGATATAAACGAGTACAGAAGAAGCATGCACATATCGACTTGGGACACCTAAAATATAAATTTTTAGCATGTTTTAAACCTATATTTTAAAAACATTCTAGCACTGAGTAGACATGTACAGATCGGTTCTGGAACCTACAACTATTGAATATTGGGGTGTTTTGAGCTTGAATTTGAGATATAAACCGGTACTGAAGATACATGCACATATCGACTTTTTGCTCCTAAATTATCGATTTTGAGCATGTTTTGGGTCTGTATCTTGAAAACATTCTAGCAAGGAGTAGGCATGTACAGATTGCTTCTGGGATCCAAAAATATCGAATTTTCGGGTGTTTTGAGCCTGAATTTGAAATATAAAAAACGCGTACAGAAGATGAATGCACATATCGACTTTGGGCACCCAAAATATTGATTTTGAGCATGTTTTGGACCTGTATTTTGAAAATACTCTAATACGGAGTAGGCATGTACATATCGCTTCTCGTTCCAAAAAATATCGAAATTTCGGGTGTTTTGAGCCTGAATTTGAAATATAAACGGGTACAGAGGATGCATGCACATATCGACTTTGGGCACCCAAAATATCGATTTTTAGCATGTTATGGGCCAATATTTTGAAATTATTCTAGCACTGAGTAGGCATGTACAGATCGCTTCTGGGACACAAAAATATTGAATTTTTGGGTGTTTTGAGCCTGAATTTGAGATATAAACGGGTACTGAATATGCATGCACATATCGACTTTTTGAACCTAAAATATCGATTTTCAGCATTTTTTGGGTAGGTATTTTCAAAATACTCTAACACGGAATAGGCATGTACAGATTGCTTCTGGGACCTAAAAATATCAAATTTTCGGGTATTTTGAGCCTGAATTTGAGATATAATCGGGTACAGAAAATGCATGCACATATTGACCTTGGGCACCTAAAATATCGATTTTCAGCATGTTTTAGGCCTGTATTTTGAAAGTACTCTAACACGGAGTAGGCATGTACAGATGGCTTCTGGGACCCAAAAATAACGAATTTTCGAGTGTTTTCAGCTTGAATTTGAGATATAGGGGTACAGAACGTGCATGCACTTATTGACTTGGGACACCTAAAATATCGATTTTTAGCATGTTTTGAGCCTATATTTTGAAAACATTTTAGGACTGAGTAGGCATGTACAGATCGCTTCTGGAACCCAAAAATATTGAATTTTTGTGAGTTTTGAGCCTGAATTTGAGATATAAACGGGTAGAGAAGATGCATGCACATATCGACTATGTGGAGCTAAAATATCGATTTTCAGCATGTTTTGGGCCTGAATTTTGAAAATACTCCAACACGGAGTAGGCATGTACAAATCGCTTCTGGGGCCCAAAAATCTCGAATTTTCGGGTGTTTTGAGTCTGAATTTGAGATATAATCGGGTACAGAAGATACATGCACATATCGACTTTGGGCACCTAAATTATCGATTTTTAGCATGTTTTAAGCCTATATTTTGAAAACATTCTAGCACTGAGTAGGCATGTACAGATCGCTTCTGGGACCCAAAAATATCGAATTTTCGGGTGTTTTGAGCCTGAATTTGGGATATAAACGGATACAGAAGATGCATACACATATTGACTTAGGGCACCTCAAATATCGATTTTCAGCATGTTATGGGCCTGTATTTTGAAAATACTCTAACACGGAGTAGGCATGTACAGATTGCTTCTGGGGCCCAAAAACATTGAATTTTCGGGAATTTTGAGCCTGAATTTGAAATATAATCGGGTACAGAAGATGCATGCTCATATCCACTTTGGGTACCTAAAGTATCGATTTTTAGCATGTTTTGGGCCTGTATTTTGAAAGTACTCAAACACGGAGTAGGCATGTACAGATCGCTTCTGGGACCCAAAAATATCGAATTTTCGGGTGTTTTGAGCCTGAATTTGAGATATAAACGTGTACAGAAGATGCATGCACATATCGACATTGGGCACATAAAATATCGATTTTTAGCATGTATTGGGCTTTTATTTTTAAAATATTCTAGCACTGAGTAGGCATGCACAGATCGCTTCTGGGACCCAAAAATACCGAATTTTTGGGAGTTTTGAGCCTGAATTTGAGATATAAACGGGTACAGTACAGAAGATGCATGCACATATCGACATTGGGCATCTAAAATATCGATTTTTAGCATGTTTTAGGTCTGTATCTTGAAAACATTCTAGCATTGCGTAGGCATGTACAGATCGTTTCTGGGACCCAAAAATATCGAATTTTCGGGTGTTTAGAGACTGAATTTAAGATATAAACGGGTACGGAAGATGCATGCACATATTGACTAAGGGCAGCTAAAATATCAATTTTCAGCATGTTTTGGGCATGTATTTTGAAAATTCTTAAACACGGAGTAGGCATATACAGATTGCATCTAAAACCCAAAAATATCGAATTTTCGGGTGTTTTGAGCCTGAATTTGAGATATAAACGGGTACTGAATATGCATTCACATATCGACTTTTTGCACCTAAAATATCGATTTTGGGCATGTTTTAGGTCTGTATCTTGAAAACATTCTAGCGTGGAGTAGGTATATACAGTTCGCTTCTGGGACCAAAAAATATCGAATTTTCGCGTGTTTTAAGCCTGAATTTGAGATATAAACGAGTACAGAAGAAGCATGCACATATCGACTTGGAACACCTAAAATATAAATTTTTAGCATGTTTTAAACCTATATTTTAAAAACATTCTAGCACTGAGTAGACATGTACAGATCGGTTCTGGAACCTGCAACTATTGAATATTGGGGTGTTTTGAGCTTGAATTTGAGATATAAACCGGTACTGAAGATACATGCACATATCGACTTTTTGCTCCTAAATTATCGATTTTGAGCATGTTTTGGGTCTGTATCTTGAAAACATTCTAGCAAGGAGTAGGCATGTACAGATTGCTTCTGGGATCCAAAAATATCGAATTTTCGGGTGTTTTGAGCCTGAATTTGAAATATAAAAAACGCGTACAGAAGATGAATGCACATATCGACTTTGGGCACCCAAAATATTGATTTTGAGCATGTTTTGGACCTGTATTTTGAAAATACTCTAATACGGAGTAGGCATGTACATATCGCTTCTCGTTCCAAAAAATATCGAATTTTCGGGTGTTTTGAGCCTGAATTTGAAATATAAACGGGTACAGAGGATGCATGCACATATCGACTTTGGGCACCCAAAATATCGATTTTTAACATGTTATGGGCCAATATTTTGAAATTATTCTAGCACTGAGTAGGCATGTACAGATCGCTTCTGGGACACAAAAATATTGAATTTTTGGGTGTTTTGAGCCTGAATTTGAGATATAAACGGGTACTGAATATGCATGCACATATCGACTTTTTGAACCTAAAATATCGATTTTCAGCATTTTTTGGGTAGGTATTTTCAAAATACTCTAACACGGAATAGGCATGTACAGATTGCTTCTGGGACCTAAAAATATCAAATTTTCGGGTATTTTGAGCCTGAATTTGAGATATAATCGGGTACAGAAGATGCATGCACATATCGACCTTGGGCACCTAAAATATCGATTTTCAGCATGTTTTAGGCCTGTATTTTGAAAGTACTCTAACACGGAGTAGGCATGTAGAGATCGCTTCTGGGACCCAAAAATATCGAATTTTCGGGTATTTTGAGCCTGAATTTGAGATATAAACGGGTACAGAAGATGCATGCACTTATCGACTATGGGCAGCTAAAATATTGATTTTCAGCATGTTTTAGGCATGTATTTTGAAAATACTCTAACACGGAGTAGGCATGTACAGATGGCTTCTGGGACCCAAAAATAACGAATTTTCGAGTGTTTTCAGCTTGAATTTGAGATATAAACGGGTACAGAACATGCATGCACTTATTGACTTGGGACACCTAAAATATCGATTTTTAGCATGTTTTGAGCCTATATTTTGAAAACATTCTAGGACTGAGTAGGCATGTACAGATCGCTTCTGGAACCCAAAAATATTGAATTTTTGGGAGTTTTTAGCCTGAATTTGATATGAAAACAGGTAATGAAGATGCATAATCATATCGACTCTTTGCACCTAACATATCGATTTTGAGCATGTTTTGGGTCCGTATTGTAAAAATACTCTAACAAGAAGTAGGCATGTACAGATCGCTTCTGGGACCCAAAAATATCGATTTTTCGGGTGTCTTGAGTCTAATTTTGAGATATAAACGGGTACAGAAGATGCATGCACATATCGACTTTGGGCACCCAAAATATCGATTTTCAGCATGTTTTGAGCATGTATTTTGAAAATACTCTAACACGAAGTAGGCATGTACAGATATCTTCTGTGACACAAAAATATCTAATTTTCGGGTGATTTGAGCCTGAATTTGGGATATTAACGGGTACAGAAGATGCATGCACATATCGACCTTGGGCACCTAAAATATCGATTTTCAGCATGTTTTAGGCCTGTATTTTGAAAGTACTCTAACACGGAGTAGGCATGTAGAGATCGCTTCTGGGACCCAAAAATATCGAATTTTCGGGTATTTTGAGCCTGAATTTGAGATATAAACGGGTACAGAAGATGCATGCACTTATCGACTATGGGCAGCTAAAATATTGATTTTCAGCATGTTTTAGGCATGTATTTTGAAAATACTCTAACACGGAGTAGGCATGTACAGATGGCTTCTGGGACCCAAAAATAACGAATTTTCGAGTGTTTTCAGCTTGAATTTGAGATATAAACGGGTACAGAACATGCATGCACTTATTGACTTGGGACACCTAAAATATCGATTTTTAGCATGTTTTGAGCCTATATTTTGAAAACATTCTAGGACTGAGTAGGCATGTACAGATCGCTTCTGGAACCCAAAAATATTGAATTTTTGGGAGTTTTTAGCCTGAATTTGATATGAAAACAGGTAATGAAGATGCATAATCATATCGACTCTTTGCACCTAACATATCGATTTTGAGCATGTTTTGGGTCCGTATTGTAAAAATACTCTAACAAGAAGTAGGCATGTACAGATCGCTTCTGGGACCCAAAAATATCGATTTTTCGGGTGTCTTGAGTCTAATTTTGAGATATAAACGGGTACAGAAGATGCATGCACATATCGACTTTGGGCACCCAAAATATCGATTTTCAGCATGTTTTGAGCATGTATTTTGAAAATACTCTAACACGAAGTAGGCATGTACAGATATCTTCTGTGACACAAAAATATCTAATTTTCGGGTGATTTGAGCCTGAATTTGGGATATTAACGGGTACAGAAGATGCATGCACAAATCGACTTTGGACACCTAAAATATCGATTTTTAGCATGTTTTGGGCCTATATTTTGAAAATACTCTAACACAGAGTAAGCATGTACAGATCGCTTCTGGGACCCAAAAATATCGAATTTTCGGGTGTTTTGAGCCTGAATTTAGGATATAAACGGGTACAGAAGATACATACACATATTGACTTTGGGCACCTCAAATATCGATTTTCAGCATGTTTTGGGCCTATATTTTGAAAATACTCTAACACGGAATAGGCATGTACAGATTGCTTCTGGGGCCCAAAAACATCGAATTTTCGAGAATTTTGAGCCAGAATTTGAGATATAATCGGGTACAGAAGATGCATGCTAATATCCACTTTGGGCACCTAAAATTACGACTTTCATCATGTTTCGGGCCTTTTTTTTTAAAGTACTCTAACACGGAGTAGGCATGTACAGATCGCTTCTGGGACCCAAAAATATCGAATTTTCGGTTGTTTTAAGCCTGAATTTGAGATATAAACGGGTACAGAAGATGCATGCACATATCGACTTTGGGCACCCAAAATATCGATTTTCAGCATGTTTTGGGCATGTATTTTAAAAATACTCTAACACGAAGTAGGCATGTACAGATACCTTCTGTGACACAATAATATTTAATTTTCGGATGTTTTGAGCCTGAATTTGGGATATAAACGGGTACAGAAGATGCATGCATATATCGACTTTGGACACCTAAATTATCGATTTTTAGCATGTTTTGAGCCTATATTTTGAAAAGATTCTAGCACTGAGTAGGCATGTACAGATCACTTCTGGAACCCAAAAATATTGAATTTTCGGGTGTTTTGAGCCTGAATTTGATATGTAAACAGGTAATGAAGATGCATGCACATATCGACTCTTTGCACCTAAAATATCGATTTTGAGCATGTTTTGGGTCTGTATTGTGAAAATACTCTAACAAGAAGTAGGCATGTACAGATCACTTCTGGGACACAAAAACATCGATTTTTCGGGTGTTTTTAGCCTGAAATTGAGATATAAACGGGTACAGAAGATGAATGCACATATCGAATTTGGGCACCTAAAATCTCGATTTTTAGCTTGTTTTCGGCCTATATTTTAAAAATATTTTGTTACTGAGTAGGCATGTACAGATCGCTTCTCTGACCCAAAAATATCGAATTTTCGGGTGTTTTGAGCCTGCATTTGAGATATAAACGGCTACTGAAGTTGCATGCACATATCGACTTTTTGCACCAAAAATATCGATTTTGAGCATATTTTGGGTCTGTATCTTGAAAACATTCTAGCAAAGAGTAGGCATGTACAAGTCGCTTCTGGAACCCAAAAATATCGATTTTTCGGGTGTCTTGAGTCTGAATTTTAGATATATACGGGTACAGAAGATGGATGCACATATCGACTTTGGGCACCCAAAATATCGATTTTCAGCATGTTTTGGGCATGTATTTTGAAAATACTCTTACACGAAGTAGGAATGTACAGATATCTTCTGTGACACAATAATATCTAATTTTCGGGTGTTTTGAGCCTGAATTTGGGATATAAACGGGTACAGAAGATGCATGCACATATCGACTTTGCGCACCTTAAATATCGACTTTTAGTATGTTTTGGGCCTGTATTTTGAAAATACTCTTACACGAATTAGGCATGTACAGATATCTTCTGTGACACAATAATATCTAATTTTCGGGTGTTTTGAGCCTGAATTTGGGATATAAACGGGTACAGAAGATGCATGCACATATCGACTTTGGACACCTCAAATATCGATTTTCAGCATGTTTTGAGCCTATATTCTGAAAAGATTCTAGCACTGAGTAGGCATGTACAGATCGCTTCTGGGACCCAAAAGTATTGAATTTTCCGTCGTTTTTAGCCTGAATTTGAGATATAAACGGGTACTGAAGATGTATGCAGATATCAATTTTCGGCACCCAAAATATCGATTTTTAGCATGTTTTGGGCCTATATTTTGAAAATACTCTAACACAGAGTAGGCATGTACAGATCGCTTCTGGGACCCAAAAATATCGAATTTTTGGGTGTTTTTGAGCCTGAATTTGAGATATAAACGGGTACAGAAGATGCATGCACATATCGACTTTGGGCACATAAAATATCGATTTTCAGCATGTTTTATGGCCTGTATTTTGAAAGTACTCTAACACGGAGTAGGCATGTACAGATTGCTTCTGGGACCCAAAAATATCGAATTTTCGGGTGTTTTGATCCAGAATTTGGGATATAAACGGGTACAAAAGATGTATTCACATATCGACTTTGGACACGTAAAATATCGATTTTTAGCATATTTTAAGACTATATTTTGAAAACATTCTAGCACTAAGTAGACATGTACAGATCGCTTCGGGGACCCAAAAATATTGAATTTTTGGGTGTTTTGAGCCTGCATTTGAGATATAAACAGGGACTGAAGATGCATGCACATATCGACTTTTTGCACTTAAAATATCGATTTTGAGCATATCTTGGGTCTGTATCGTGAAAACATTCTAGCACTGAGTAGTCATGTACAGATCGCTTCTGGGACCCAAAAATATTGAATTTTCCGTCGTTTTTAGCCTGAATTTGAGATATAAACGGGTACTGAAGATGCATGCAGATATCAACTTTGGGTACCCAAAATATCGATTTTCAGCATGTTTTGGGCCTGTATTTTGTAAATACTCTAACACGGAATAGGCATATACAGATTGCTTCTGGGACCCAAAAACATTGAATTTTCGGGTATTTTGAGACTGAATTTGAGATATAATCGGGTACAGAAGATTCATGCTCATATCCACTTTGGGCACGTAAAATATCGATTTTCAGCATGTTTTGGGCCTGAATTTTGAAAGTACTCTAACACAGAGTAGGCATGTACAGATCGCTTCTGGGACCCAAAAATATCGAATTTTCGGGTGTTTTGAGCCTGAATTTGAGATATAAACGGGTACAGAAGAAGCATGCACATATCGACTATGTGGAGCTAAAATATCGAATTTTAGCATGTTTTAAGCCTATATTTTGAAAACATTTTAGCACTGAGTAGACATGTACAGATCGCTTCTGGGACCCAAAAATATCGAATTTTAGGGTGTTTTCAGCCTGAATTTGAGATATAAACGGGTACAGAAGATGCATGCACATATCGACTAAGGGCAGCTAAAATATCGATTTTCAGCATGTTTTGGGCATGTATTTTAAAAGTACTCTAACAAGGAGTAGGCATGCACAGATCGCTTCTGGGACCCAAAAATATCGAATTTTCGGGTTTTTTCAGCCTGAATTTGAGATATAAACGGGTACAGAAGATGCATGCACATATCGACTATGGGCAGCTAAAATATCGATTTTCAGCATGTTTTGGGCATGTATTTTGAAAGTACTCTAACACGGAGTAAGCATGCACAGATCGCTTCTGGGACCAAAAAATATCGAATTTTCGGGTTTTTTCAGCCTGAATTTGAGATATAAACGGGTACAGAAGATGCATGCACATATCGATTTTGGGCACCTAAAATATCGATTTTCAGCATGTTTTGGGCATGTATTTTGAAAGTACTCTAACAAGGAGTAGGCATGCACAGATCGCTTCTGGGCCCCAAAAATATCGAATTTTCGGGTTTTTTCAGCCTGAATTTGAGATATAAACGGGTACAGAAGATGCATGCACATATCGACTATGGGCAGCTAAAATATCGATTTTCAGCATGTTTTGGGCATGTATTTTGAAAGTACAATAACACGGAGTAGGCATGCACAGATGGCTTCTGGGACCCAAAAATATCGAATTTTCGGTTTTTTTCAGCCTGAATTTGAGATATAAACGGGTACAGAAGATGCATGCACATATCGACTTTGGGCACCTAAAATATCGATTTTTAGCATTTTTTATGGCCTGTATTTTGAAAGTACTCTAACACGGAGTAGGCATGTACAGATCGCTTCTGGGACCCAAAAATATTAAATTTTCGGGTGTTTTGAGCCTGAATTTGCGATATAAACGGGTACAGAAGATGCATGCACATATCGACTATGGGCAGCTAAAATATCGATTTTCAGCATGTTTTGGGCATGTATTTTGAAAACATTCTAGCACTGAGTAGGCATGTACAGATCGCTTTTGGAACCCAAAAATATTGAATTTTCGGGTGTTTTGAGCCTGAATTTGAGATATAAACGGGTACAGAAGATGCATGCACATATCGACTATGGGCAGCTAAAATATCGATTTTCAGCATGTTTTGGGCATGTATTTTGAAAACATTCTAGCACTGAGTAGGCATGTACAGATCGCTTTTGGAACCCAAAAATATTGAATTTTCGGGTGTTTTGAGCCTGAATTTGATATGTAAACAGGTAATAAAGATGCATGCAGATATCGACTCTTTGCACCAAAAATATCGATTTTGAGCATGTTTTGGGCCTGTATTTTGAAAATACTCTAACACGGAGTAGGCATGTACAGATCGCTTAAGTGACCAAAATATATCGAATTTTCGGGTGTTTTGAGCCTGAATTTGAGATATAAACGGGCACAGAATACGCATGCACATATCGACATTCCGTACCTAAGATATCGATTTTTAGCTTGTTTTGAGCCTATAATTTAAAAATATTCTATTACTGAGTAGGCATGTACAGATCGCTTCTGTGACCCAAAAATATCGAATTTTCGGGTGTTTTCAGCCTGAATATGGGATATAAACGGGTACAAAAGATGTATGCACATATCGACTTTGGACACGTAAAATAACGATTTTTAGAATGTTTTAAGCCTATATTTTGAAAATACTCTAACAAGGAGTAGGCATGTACAGATCGCTTTAGTGACCCAAAAATATCGAATTTTCGGGTATTTTGAGCCTGAATTTGAGATATAATCGGGTACAGAAAATGCATGCTCATATCCACTTTGGGCACCTTAAATATCGATTTTTAGCATTTTTTATGGCCTGTATTTTGAAAGTACTCTAACACGGAGTAGGCATGTACAGATCGCTTCTGGGACCCAAAAATATTAAATGTTCGGGTGTTTTGAGCCTGAATTTGAGATATAAACGGGTACAGAAGATGCGTGCACATATCGACTATGGGAAGCTAAAATATCGATTTTTAGCATGTTTTGGGCATGTATTTTGAAAATACTCAAATACGGAGTAGGCATATACAGATCGCTTCTGGGACCCAAAAATATAGAATTTTCGGGTGTTTTGAGCCTAAATTTGAGATATAAACGGGTACAGAACATGCATGCACATATCGACTTGGGACACATTAAATATCGATTTTTAGCATGTTTTAAGCCTATATTTTCAAAACAATCTAGCACTGAGTAGACATGTACAGATCGCTTCTGGGACCCAAAAATACCGAATTTTCGGGTGTTTTGAGCCTGAATTTGAGATATAAATGAATACTGAAGATGCATGCACATATCGACTTTTTGCACCAAATATATCGATTTTGAGCATGTTTTGGGTCTGTATCTTTAAAACATTCTAAGAAGGAGTAGGCATGTACATATTGCTTCTGGGACACAGAAATATCTAATTTTCAGGTATTTTCAGCCTGAATTTGAGATATAAACGGGTACAGAAGATGCATGCACTTATAGACTTTGGGCACCCATAATATCGATTTGTAGTATGTTTTGGGCCAATATTTTGAAAATATTCTATCACTGAGTAGGCATGTACAAATCGCTTCTGGGACCCAAAAATATCGAATTTTCGGGTATTTTGAGCCTGAATTTTGGATATAAAAGGGTACAGAACATGCATACACATATTGACTTTGAGCACCTCAAATATCGATTTTCAGCATGTTTTTGGCCTGTATTTTGAAAATACTCTAACACGAAATAGGCATGTACAGATTGCTTCTGGGACCCAAAAATATTGAATTTTCGGGTGTTTTGAGCCTGAATTTGAGATATAAACGGGTACAGAAGATGCATGTACATATCGACTATGGGCACCTAAAATATCGATTTTGAGCATATTTTGGGCCTCTATTTTGAAAATATTCTAACACGGAGTAGGCATGTATAGATCGCTTCTGGGACCCAAAAATATCGGATTTTCGGGTGTTTTGAGCCTGAATTTGAGATATAAACGGGTGCAGAAGATGGATGCACATATCGACTTTGGGCACCTAAAATATCGATTTTCAGCATGTTTTATGGCCTGTACTTTTAAAGTACTCTAACACTGAGTAGGCATGTATACCAGATCGCTTCTGGGACCCAAAAATACCGAATTTTCGGGTGTTTAGAGCCTGAATTTAAGATATAAACGGGTACAGAAGATGCATGCACATATTGACTATGGGCAGCTAAAATATCGATTTTCAGCATGTTTTGGGCATGTATTTTGAAAATACTTAAACACGGAGTAGGCATATACAGATTGAATCTAGGACCCAAGAATATCGAATTTTCGGGTGTTTTGAGCCTAAATTTGAGATATAAACTGGTACAGAATATCCATGCACATATCGACTTGGGAAACATAAAATATCGATTTTTAGCATGTTTTGAGCCTATATTTTGCAAACATTCTAGCACTGAGTAGGCATGTACAGATCTCTTCTTGGACCCAAAAATATCAAATTTTCGGGTGTTTTGAGCCTGAATTTGAGATATAAACGGGTACAGAAGATGCATACACATATTGACATTGGGCACCTAAAAGATCGATTGTTAGCATGTATTGTTTTTTTTTTTTGAAAATATTCTAGCACTGATTAGGCATGTACAGATCGCTTCTTTGACTCAAAAATACCGAATTTTCGGGTGTTTTGAGCCTGAATTTGAGATATAAACGGGTACAGAAGATGCATGCACATATCGACTTTGGGCACCCAAAATATCGATTTTGAGCATGTTTTGGACCTGTATTTTGAAAGTATTCTAACACGGAGTAGGCATGTACAGATCGCTTCTGGGACACAAAAATATCGAATTTTCGGGTGTTTTGAGCCTGAATTTGAGATATAATCGGGTACAGAAATTACATGTACATATCGACTTTTGGCACCCAAAATATCGATTTTGAGCATGTTTTGAGCCTATAATTTGAAAATACTCTAACACGGAGTAGGCTTGTACAGATTGCTTCTGGGACCCAAATATATCGAATTTAAGGGTGTTTTGAGCATGAATTTGGGATATAAACGGGTACAGAACATACTTATTGACTTGGGACACCAAAAATATCGATTTTTAGCATGTTTTAAGCCTGTATTTTGGAAAAATTCTAGCACTGAGTAGGCATGTACAGATCGCTTATGGAACCCAAAAAAATTGAATTTTCTGGTGTTTTGAGCCTGAATTTGATATATAAACGGGTACAGAAGATGCATGCACATATCGACTATGTGAGCTAAAATATCGATTTTCAGCATGTTTTGGGCCTGAATTTTGAAAATACTCTAACACGGAGTAGGCATGTACAGATCGTTTCTGTGACCCAAAAATCTCGAATTTTCGGGTGTTTTGAGTCTGAATTTGAGATATAAAAGGGTACAGAAGATACATGCACATATCGACTTTGGGCACCTAAATTATCGATTTTTAGCATGTTTTGAGCCTATATTTTGAAAACATTCTAGCACTGAGTAGGCATGTACAGATCGCTTCTGGGACATAACAAAATTGAATTTTCCGTCAATTTGAGCCTGAATTTGAGATATAAACGGGTACTGAAGATGCATGCAGATATCAACTTTCGGCACCCAAGATATCGATATTTAACATGTTTTGGACCTATATTTTGAAAATACTCTAACACAGAGTAGTCATATACAGATCGCTTCTGGGACCCAAAAATATCGAATTTTCGGGTGTTTTGAGCCTGAATTTGGGATATAAACGGTTACAGAAGATGCATACACATATTGACTTTGGGCACCTCAAATATCTATTTTCAGCATGTTTTGGGCCTGTATTTTGAAAATACTCTAACACGGAATAGGCATTTACAGATTGCTTCTGGGGCACAAAAACATCGAATTTTCGGGAATTTTGAACCTGAATTTGAGATATGATCGGGTACAGAAGATGCATGCACATATCGACTATGTGGAGGTAAAATATCAATTTTCAGCATGTTTTAAGCATGTATTTTGAAAATACTTAAACACGGAGTAGGCATATACAGATTGAATCTAGGGACCAAGAATATCGAATTTTCGGGTGTTTTGAGCCTAAATTTGAGATATAAACTGGTACAGAATATCCATGCACATATCGACTTGGGAAACATAAAATATCGATTTTTAGCATGTTCTGAGCCTATATTTTGCAAACATTCTAGCACTGAGTAGGCATGTACAGATCTCTTCTTGGACCCAAAAATATCAAATTTTCGGGTGTTTTGAGCCTGAATTTGAGATATAAACGGGTACAGAAGATGCATACACATATTGACATTGGGCACCTAAAAGATCGATTGTTAGGATGTATTGTTTTTTTTTTTTTTTGAAAATATTCTAGCACTGATTAGGCATGTACAGATCGCTTCTTTGACTCAAAAATACCGAACTTTCGGGTGTTTTGAGCCTGAATTTGAGATATAAACGGGTACAGAAGATGCATGCACATATCGACTTTGGGCACCCAAAATATCGATTTTGAGCATGTTTTGGACCTGTATTTTGAAAGTATTCTAACACGGAGTAGGCATGTACAGATCGCTTCAGGGACACAAAAATATCGAATTTTCGGGTGTTTTGAGCCTGAATTTGAGATATAATCGGGTACAGAAATTACATGTACATATCGACTTTTGGCACCCAAAATATCGATTTTGAGCATATTTTGAGCCTATAATTTGAAAATACTCTAACACGGAGTAGGCTTGTACAGATTGCTTCTGGGACCCAAATATATCGAATTTACGGGTGTTTTGAGCATGAATTTGGGATATAAACGGGTACAGAACATACTTATTGACTTGGGACACCAAAAATATCGATTTTTAGCATGTTTTAAGCCTGTATTTTGGAAAAATTCTAGCACTGAGTAGGCATGTACAGATCGCTTCTGGAACCCAAAAAAATTGAATTTTCTGGTGTTTTGAGCCTGAATTTGAGATATAAACGGGTACAGAAGATGCATGCACATATCGACTATGTGAGCTAAAATATCGATTTTCAGCATGTTTTGAGCCTGAATTTTGAAAATACTCTAACACGGAGTAGGCATGTACAGATCGTTTCTGGGACCCAAAAATCTAGAATTTTCGGGTGTTTTGAGTCTGAATTTGAGATATAAAAGGGTACAGAAGATACATGCACATATCGACTTTGGGCACCTAAATTATCGATTTTTAGCATGTTTTGAGCCTATATTTTGAAAACATTCTAGCACTGAGTAGGCATGTACAGATCGCTTCTGGAACATAACAAAATTGAATTTTCCGTCAATTTGAGCCTGAATTTGAGATATAAACGGGTACTGAAGATGCATGCAGATATCAACTTTCGGCACCCAAGATATCGATATTTAACAAGTTTTGGACCTATATTTTGAAAATACTCTAACACAGAGTAGTCATGTACAGATCGCTTCTGGGACCCAAAAATATCGAATTTTCGGGTGTTTTGAGCCTGAATTTGGGATATAAACGGTTACAGAAGATGCATACACATATTGACTTTGGGCACCTCAAATATCGATTTTCAGCATGTTTTGGGCCTGTATTTTGAAAATACTCCAACACGGAATAGGCATTTACAGATTGCTTCTGTGGCACAAAAACATCGAATTTTCGGGAATTTTGAGCCTGAATTTGAGATATGATCGGGTACAGAAGATGCATGCACATATCGACTATGTGGAGGTAAAATATCAATTTTCAGCATGTTTTAAGCATGTATTTTGAAAATACTTAAACACGGAGTAGGCATATACAGATTGAATCTAGGGCCCAAGAATATCGAATTTTCGGGTGTTTTGAGCCTAAATTTGAGATATAAACTGGTACAGAATATCCATGCACATATCGACTTGGGAAACATAAAATATCGATTTTTAGCATGTTTTGAGCCTATATTTTGCAAACATTCTAGCACTGAGTAGGCATGTACAGATCTCTTCTTGGACCCAAAAATATCAAATTTTCGGGTGTTTTGAGCCTGAATTTGAGATATAAACGGGTACAGAAGATGCATACACATATTGACATTGGGCACCTAAAAGATCGATTGTTAGCATGTATTGGTTTTTTTTTTTGAAAATATTCTAGCACTGAGTAGGCATGTACAGATCGCTTCTTTGACTCAAAAATACCGAACTTTCGGGTGTTTTGAGCCTGAATTTGAGATATAAACGGGTACAGAAGATGCATGCACATATCGACTTTGGGCACCTAAAATATCGATTTTTAGCATGTTTTGAGCCTATATTTTGAAAACATTCTAGCACTGAGTAGGCATGTACAGATCGCTTCTAGGATCCAAAAATATTGAATTTTCAGTCGTTCTGAGCCTGAATTTGAGATATAAACGGGTACTGAAGATGCATGCAGATATCAACTTTTGGCACCCAAGATATCGATATTTAGCATGTTTTGGGCCTATATTTTGAAAATACTCTAACACTGAGTAGGCATGTACAGATCGCTTCTGGGACCCAAAAATATCGAATTTTCGGGTGTTTTGAGCCTGAATTTGGGATATAAACGGGTACAGAAGATGCATACACATATTGACTTTGGGCACCTCAAATATCGATTTCAGCATGTTTTGGGCCTGTATTTTGAAAATACGCTAACACTGAGTAGGCATGTACAGATTGCTTCTGGGGCCCAAAAAAATCGAATTTTCGGGAATTTTGAGCCTGAATTTTAAATATAATCGGGTACAGAAGATGCATGCTCATATCCACTTTGGGCACCTAAAATATCGATTTTTAGCATGTTTTGGGCCTGTATTTTGAAAGTACTCAAACACGGAGTAGGCATGTACAGATCGCTTCTGGGACCCAAAAATATCGAATTTTCGGTTTTTTTGAGCCTGAATTTGGGATATAAACGGGTACAGAAGATGCATGCACATATCGACTATGTGGAGCTAAAATATCGATTTTCAGCATGTTTTCGACATGTATTTTGAAAATACTCTAACACGGAGTAGGCATGTACAGATCGCTTCTGGGACCCAAAAATATTAAATTTTCGGGTATTTTGAGCCTGAATTTGAGATATAAACGGGTACAGCATATGCATGCACATATCGACATTGGGCACCTATAATATCGATTTTTAGCTTGTTTTGGGCCTATATTTTGAAAATATTCTTTCACTGAGTAGGCATGTATAGATAGCTTCTGTGACCCAAAAATATCGAATTTTAGGGTGTTTTGAGCCGAAATTTGGGATATAAACGGGTACAAAAGATGTATGCACATATCGACTTTGGACACGTAAAATATATATTTTTAGCATGTTTTAGGCCTATATTTTAAAAACATTCTAGCACTAAGTAGAAATGTACAGATCGCTTCGGGGACCAAAAAATATTGAATTTTTGGGTGTTTTGAGCCTGAATTTTGGATATAAAAGGGTACAGAACATGCATACACATATTGACTTTGGGCACCTCAAATATCGATTTTCAGCATGTTTTTGGCCTGTATTTTGAAAATACTCTAACACGAAGTAGGCATGTACAGATCGCTTCTGGGACCCAAAAATATTGAATTTTCAGGTATTTTGAGCCAGCATTTGAGATATAAACGAGTACTGAAGATGCATGCACATATCGACTTTTTGCACTTAAAATATCGATTTTGAGCATATTTTGGGTCTGTATCTTGAAAACATTCTAGGAAAGAGTAGGCATGTACAATTCGCTTCTGGCACCCAAAAATATCGAATTTTTGGGTGTTATGAGCCTGAATTTGAGATATAAACGGGTACAGAAGATGCATGCACATATCGACTTTGGACACCTAAATTATCGATTTGTAGCATGTTTTTAGCCTATATTTTGAAAACGTTCTAGCACTGAGTAGGCATGTACAGATCGCTTTTGGGACCCAAAAATATTGAATTTCCCGTTGTTTTGAGCCTGGTATTTCATATATAAACGTGTAAAGAAGATGCATGCACATATCGACTATGGGCAGCTAAAATATCGATTTTCAGCATGTTTTGGGCATGTATTTTGAAAATACTCAAACACGGAGTAGGCATATACAGATCGCTTCTGGGACCCCAAAATATCGAATTTTCGGGAGTTTTGAGCCTAAATTTGAGATATAAACGGGTACAGAACATGCATGCACATATCGACTTGGGACACATAAAATATCGATTTTTAGCATGTTTTGAGCCTATATTTTGAAAACATTCTAGCACTGAGTAGAAATGTACAGATCGCTTCGGGGACCAAAAAATATTGAATTTTTGGGTGTTTTGAGCCTGAATTTTGGATATAAAAGGGTACAGAACATGCATACACATATTGACTTTGGGCACCTCAAATATCGATTTTCAGCATGTTTTGGGCCTGTATTTTGAAAATACGCTAACACTCAGTAGGCATGTACAGATTGCTTCTGGGGCCCAAAAAAATCGAATTTTCGGGAATTTTGAGCCTGAATTTTAAATATAATCGGGTACAGAAGATGCATGCTCATATCCACTTTGGGCACCTAAAATATCGATTTTTAGCATGTTTTGGGCCTATATTTTAAAAATATTCTATTACTGAGTAGGCATGTACAGATCGCTTGTCTGATCCAAAAATATCGAATTTTCGGGTGTTTTGAGCCTGAATTTAAGATATAAACGGGTACAGAAGATGCATGCACATATCGACTATGGGCAGCTAAAATATCGATTTTGAGCATGTTTTGTGCATGTATTTTGAAAATACTCAAACACAGAGTAGGCATATACAGATCGCTTCTGGTACCCAAAAATATCGAATTTTCGGGAGTTTTGAGCCTAAAATTGAGATATAAACGGGTACAGAACATGCATGCACATATCGACTTGGGACACATAAAATATCGATTTTTAGCCTGTTTTGAGCCTATATTTTGAAAATATTTTAGCACTGAGTAGGCATATACAGATCGCTTCTTGGACCCAAAAATTTTGATTTTCGGGTGTTTTGAATCTGAATTTGAGATATAAACGGGTACAGAAGATGCATGCACATATCGTCTTTAAGGCACCCAAAATATCGATTTTGAGCATGTTTTGGGCCTGTATTTTGAAAATACACTAACACGAAGTAGTCATGTACAGATCGCTGCGGGGTCCCAAAACTATTGAATTTTCCGTGGTTTTGAGCCTGAATTTGAGATATAAACGGGTACTGAAGATGCATGCAGATATCAACTGTGGGCACCCAAAATATCGATTTTAGCATGTTTTGGGCCTATATTTTGAAAAAAACTCTAACACAGAGTAGGCATGTACAGATTGCTTCTGGGACCCAAAAATATCGAATTAACGGGTGTTTTGAGCATGAATTTGGGATATAAACGGGTACAGAAGATGCATGCACTTATCGACTATGGGCAGCTAAAATATCGATTTTTAGGATGTTTTGGGCATGTATTTTGAAAATACTCTAACACGGAGTAAACTTGTACAGATCGCTTCTGGGACCCAAAAATATCGAATTTTCGGGTGTTTTGAGCTTGAATTTGAGATATAAACGGGTACAGAACATACTTATTGACTTGGGACACCAAAAATATCGATTTTTAGCATGTTTTAAGCCTGTATTTTGGAAACATTCTAGCACTGAGTAGGCATGTACAGATCGCTTCTGGAACCCAAAAAAATTGAATTTTCGGGTGTTTTGAGCCTGAATTTGATATGTAAACAGGTAATGAAGATGCATGCACATATCGACTCTTTGCACCTAAAATATCGATTTTCAGCATGTTTTGGGTCTGTATTGTGAAAATACTCTAACAAGAAGTAGGCATGTACATATCGCTTCTGGGACACGAAAATATTGAATTTTCGGGTGTTTTGAGCCTGAATTTTAAATATAAACGGGTACAGAAGATGCATGCACATATCAACTTTGGGCACCTAAAATATCGATTTTTAGCTTGTTTTGGGCCTATATTTTAAAAATATTCTATTACTGAGTAGGCATGTACAGATCGCTTGTCTGATCCAAAAATATCGAATTTTCTGGTGTTTTGAGCCTGAATTTGAGATATAAACGGGTAGAGAAGATGCATGCACATATCGACTATGTGGAGCTAAAATATCGATTTTCAGCATGTTTTGGGCCTGAATTTTGAAAATACTCCAACACGGAGTAGGCATGTACAAATCGCTTCTGGGGCCCAAAAATCTCGAATTTTCGGGTGTTTTGAGTCTGAATTTGAGATATAAACGGGTACAGAAGATACATGCACATATCGACTTTGGGCACCTAAATTATCGATTTTTAGCATGTTTTAAGCCTATATTTTGAAAACATTCTAGCACTGAGTAGGCATGTACAGATCGCTTCTGGGACCCAAAAATATAGAATTTTCGGGTGTTTTGAGCCTGAATTTGGGATATAAACGGATACAGAAGATGCATACACATATTGACTTAGGCACCTCAAATATCGATTTTCAGCATGTTATGGGCCTGTATTTTGAAAATACTCTAACACGGAGTAGGCATGTACAGATTGCTTCTGGGGCCCAAAAACATTGAATTTTCGGGAATTTTGAGCCTGAATTTGAAATATAATCGGGTACAGAAGATGCATGCTCATATCCACTTTGGGTACCTAAAGTATCGATTTTTAGCATGTTTTGGGCCTGTATTTTGAAAGTACTCAAACACGGAGTAGGCATGTACAGATCGCTTCTGGGACCCAAAAATATCGAATTTTCGGTTGTTTTGAGCCTGAATTTGGGATATAAACGGGTACAGAAGATGCATGCACATATCGACTATGTGGAGCTAAAATATCGATTTTCAGCATGTTTTGTGCATGTATTTTAAAAATACTCTAACACGGACTAGGCATGTACAGATCGCTTCTGGCACCCAAAAATCACGAATTTTCGGGTGTTTTGAGCCTGAATTTGAGATATAAACGGGTACAGAAGATGCATGCACATATCGACTTTGGGCTCCTAAAATATCGATTTTCAGCATGTTTTACGGCCTGTAATTTGAAAGTACTCTAACACGGAGTAGGCATGTACAGATCGCTTCTGGGACCCAAAAATATTAAATTTTCGGGTATTTTGAGCCTGAATTTGAGATATAAACAGGTACAGCATATGCATGCACATATCTACATTGGGCACCTATAATATCGATTTTTAGCTTGTTTTGGGCATATATTTTGAAAATATTCTTTCACTGAGTAGGCATGTACAGATAGCTTCTGTGACCCAAAAATATCGAATTTTCGGGTGTTTTGAGCGTGAATTTTGGATTTAAAAGGGTACAGAACATGCATACACATATTGACTTTGGGCACCTCAAATATCGATTTTCAGCATGTTTTTGGCCTGTATTTTGAAAATACTCTAACACGAAGTAGGCATGTACAGATCGCTTCTGGGACCCAAAAATATCGAATTTTCGGGTATTTTGAGCCTGCATTTGAGATATAAACGAGTACTGAAGATGCATGCACATATCGACTTTTTGCACTTAAAATATCGATTTTGAGCATATTTTGGGTCTGTATCTTGAAAACATTCTAGCAAAGAGTAGGCATGTACAAGTCGCTTCTGGGACCCAAAAATATCGAATTTTTGGGTGTTATGAGCCTGAATTTGAGATATAAACGGGTACAGAAGATGCATGCACATATCTACTTTGGACACCTAAATTATCGATTTGTAGCATGTTTTGAGCCTATATTTTGAAAACATTCTAGCACTGAGTAGGCATGTACAGATCGCTTTTGGGACCCAAAAATATTGAATTTCCCGTTGATTTGAGCCTGGTATTTCATATATAAACGTGTACAGAAGATGCATGCACATATCGACTATGGGCAGCTAAAATATCGATTTTCAGCATGTTTTGGGCATGTATTTTGAAAATACTTAAACACGGAGTAGGCATATACAGATTGCATCTAGGACCCAAAAATATCGAATTTTCGAGTATTTTGAGAGTAAATTTGAGATATAAACTGGTACAGAATATCCATGCACATATCGACTTGGGAAACATAAAATATCGATTTTTAGCATGTTTTGAGCCTATATTTTGCAAACATTCTAGCACTGAGTAGGCATGTACAGATCTCTTCTTGGACCCAAAAATATTGAATTTTCGGGTGTTTTGAGCCTGAATTTGAGATATAAACGGGTACAGAAGATGCATGCACATATTGACATTGGACACCTAAAAGATCGATTGTTAGCATGTATTGGGTTTTTTTTTTTGAAAATAATCTAGCACTGAGTAGGCATGTACAGATCGCTTCTTTGACTCAAAAATGCCGAATTTTCGGGTGTTTTGAGCCTGAATTTGAGATATAAACGGGTACAGAAGATGCATGCACATATTGACTTTGGGCACCCAAAATATCGATTTTGAGCATGTTTTGTACCTATATTTTGAAAGTATTCTAACACGGAGTAGGCATGTACAGATCGCTTCTGGGACACAAAAATATCGAATTTTCGGGTGTTTTGAGCGTGAATTTGAGAAATAATCGGGTACAGAAATTACATGTACATATCGACTTTTGGCACCCAAAATATCGATTTTGAGCATGTTTTGAGCCTATAATTTGAAAATACTCTAACACTGAGTAGGCATGTTCAGATCGCTTCTGGGACCCAAAAATATCGAATTTTCGGGTGTTTTGAGCTTGAATTTGAGATATAAACGGGTACAGAACATACTTATTGACTTGGGACACCAAAAATATCGATTTTTAGCATGTTTTAAGCCTGTATTTTGGAAACATATAGCACTGAGTAGCCATGTACAGATCGCTTCTGGAACCCCAAAAAATTGAATTTTCGGGTGTTTTAAACCTGAATTTGATATGTAAACAGGTAATGAAGATGCATGCACATATCGACTCTTTGCACCTAAAATATCGATTTTGAGCATGTTTTGGGTCTGTATTGTGAAAATACTCTAACAAGATGTAGGCATGTACATATTGCTTCTGGGACACAAAAATATCGAATTTTCGGGTGTTTTGAGCCTGAATTTGAGATATAAACGGGTACAGAAGATTTATGAACATATCGACTTTGGGCACCTAAAATATCGATTTTTAGCTTGTTTTGGGCCTATATTTTAAAAAAATTCTATTACTGAGTAGGCATGTACAGATCGCTTGTCTGATCCAAAAATATCAAATTTTCTGGTGTTTTGAGTCTGAATTTGAGATATAAACGGGTAGAGAAGATGCATGCACATATCGACTATGTGGAGCTAAAATATCGATTTTCAGCATGTTTTGAGCCTATATTTTGAAAACATTCTAGCACTGAGTAGGCATATACAGATCGCTTCTGGGACCCAAAAATATTGAATTTTCCGTCGTTTTGAGCCTGAATTTGAGATATAAACGGGTACTGAAGATGCATGCAGATATCAACTTTTGGCACCCAAGATATCGATATTTAGCATGTTTTCGGCCTATATTTTGAAAATACTCTAACACAGAGTAGGCATGTACAGATCGCTTCTGGGACACAAAAATATCGAATTTTCGGGTGTTTTGAGCCTGAATTTGAGATATAAACGGGTACAGAAGATTCATGAACATATCGACTTTGGGCACCTCAAATATCGATTTTTAGCTTGTTTTGGGCCTATATTTTAAAAATATTCTATTACTGAGTAGGCATGTACAGATCGCTTCTGGGACCCAAAAATCTCGAATTTTCGGGTGTTTTGAGTCTGAATTTGAGATATAAACGGGTTCAGAAGATGCATGCACATATCGACTTTGGTCACCTAAATTATCGATTTTTAGCATGTTTTGAGCCTATATTTTGAAAACATTCTAGCACTGAGTAGGCATGTACAGATCGCTTCTGGGACATCAAAAAATTGAATTTTCCATCAATTTGAGCCTGAATTTGAGATATAAACGGGTACTGAAGATGCATGCAGATATCAACTTTCGGCACCCAAGATATCGATATTTAACATGTTTTGGACCTAGATTTTGAAAATACTCTAACACAGAGTAGGCTTGTACAGATTGCATCTGGGACCCAAAAATATCGAATTTTCGGGTGTTTTGAGCCTGAATTTGGGATATAAACGGGTACAGAAGATGCATGCACATATCGACTTTGGGCACCTAAAATATCGATTTTGATCATGTTTTGAGCCTGTAGTTTGAAAATACTCTAACACGGAATAGGCATGTACAGATTGCTTCTGGGGCCCAAAAACATCGAATTTTCGGGAATTTTGAGCCTGAATGTGAGATATAATCGGGTACAGAAGATGCATGCACACATCGACTATGTGGAGGTAAAATATCAATTTTCAGCATGTTTTGGGCATGTATTTTGAAAATACTCTAACACGGAGTAGGCATGTACAGATTGCTTCTGGCACCCAAAAATCTCGAATTTTCGGGTGTTTTGAGCCTGAATTTGAGATATAAACGGGTACAGAAGATGAATGCACATATCGACTTTGGGCACCTAAAATATCGATTTTTAGCATGTTTTGAGCCTATATTTTGAAAACATTCTAGCACTGAGTAGGCATGTACAGATCGCTTCTGGGACCCAAAAATATTGAATTTTCCGTCGTTTTGAGCCTGAATTTGCGATATAAACGGGTACTGAAGATGCATGCAGATATCAACTTTTGGCACCCAAGATATCGATATTTAGCATGTTTTCGGCCTATATTTTGAAAATACTCTAACACAAAGTAGGCATGTACAGATCGCTTCTGGGACACAAAAATATCAAATTTTCGGGTGTTTTGAGCCTGAATTTGAGATATAAACGGGTACAGAAGATTCATGAACATATCGACTTTGGGCACCTCAAATATCGATTTTTAGCTTGTTTTGGGCCTATATTTTAAAAATATTCTATTACTGAGTAGGCATGTACAGATCGCTTCTGGGACCCAAAAATCTCGAATTTTCGGGTGTTTTGAGTCTGAATTTGAGATATAAACGGGTACAGAAGATGCATGCACATATCGACTTTGGTCACCTAAATTATCGGTTTTTAGCATATTTTGAGCCTATATTTTGAAAACATTCTAGCACTGAGTAGGCATGTGCAGATCGCTTCTGGGACATCAAAAAATTGAATTTTCCGTCAATTTGAGCCTGAATTTGAGATATAAACGGGTACTGAAGATGCATGCAGATATCAACTTTCGGCAAACAAGATATCGATATTTAACATGTTTAGGACCTATATTTTGAAAATACTCTAACACAGAGTAGGCATGTACAGATTGTTTCTGGGACCCAAAAATATCGAATTTTCGGGTGTTTTGAGCCTGAATTTGGGATATAAACGGGTACAGAAGATGCATACACATATTGACTTTGGGCACCTCAAATATCGATTTTCAGCATGTTTTGGGTCTGTATTTTGAAAATACTCTAACACGGAATAGGCATGTACAGATTGCTTCTGGGGCCAAAAAACATCGAATTTTCGGGAATTTTGAGCCTGAATTTGAGATATAATCGGGTACAGAAGATGCATGCACACATCGACTATGTGGAGGTAAAATATCAATTTTCAGCATGTTTTGGGCATGTATTTTGAAAATACTCTAACACGGAGTAGACATGTACAGATCGCTTCTGGCACCCAAAAATCTCGAATTTTCGGGTGTTTTGAGCCTAAAAGTGAGATATAAACGGGTACAGAAGATGCATGCACATATCGACTTTGGGCACCTAAAATATCGATTTTTAGCATGTTTTGAGCCTATATTTTGAAAACATTCTAGCACTGATTAGGCATGTACAGATCGCTTCTGGGACCCAAAAATATTGAATTTTCCGTCGTTTTGAGCCTGAATTTGAGATATAAACGGGTACTGAAGATGCATGCAGATATCAACTTTTGGCACCCAAGATATCGATATTTAGCATGTTTTCGGCCTATATTTTGAAAATACTCTAACACAGAGTAGGCATGTACAGATCGCTTCTGGGACACAAAAATATCGAATTTTCGGGTGTTTTGAGCCTGAATTTGAGATATAAACGGGTACAGAAGATGCATGCACATATCGACTATGTGGAGCTAAAATATCGATTTTTAGCTTGTTTTGGGCCTATATTTTAAAAATATTCTATTACTGAGTAGGCATGTACAGATCGCTTGTCTGATCCAAAAATATCGAATTTTCTGGTGTTTTGAGCCTGAATTTGTGATATAAACGGGTACAGAAGATGCATGCACATATCGACTATGTGGAGCTAGAATATCGATTTTCAGCATGTTTTGGGCCTGAATTTTCAAAATACTCTAACACAGAGTAGGCATGTACAGATCGCTTCTAGGACCCAAAAATCTCGAATTTTCGGGTGTTTTGAGTCTGAATTTGAGATATAAACGGGTTCAGAAGATGCATGCACATATCGACTTTGGGCACCTAAATTATCGATTTTTAGCATGTTTTGAGCCTATATTTTGAAAACATTCTAGCACTGAGTAGGCATGTACAGATCGCTTCTGGGACATCAAAAAATTAAATTTTCCGTCAATTTGAGCCTGAATTTGTGATATAAACGGGTACTGAAGATGCATGCAGATATCAACTTTCGGCACCCAAGATATCGATATTTAACATGTTTTGGACCTATATTTTGAAAATACTCTAACACAGAGTAGGCATGTACAGATCGCTTCTGGGACCCCAAAATTTCGAATTTTCGGGTGTTTTGAGCCTGAATTTGGGATATAAACGGGTACAGAAGATGCATACACATATCAACTTTTGGCACCCAAGATATCGATATTTAGCATTATTTTCGGCCTATATTTTGAAAATACTGTAACACAGAGTAGGCATGTACAGATCGCTTCTGGGACACAAAAATATCGAATTTCCGGGTGTTTTGAGCCTGAATTTGGGATATAAACGGGTACAGAAGATTCATGAACATATCGACTTTGGGCACCTCAAATATCGATTTTTAGCTTGTTTTGGGCCTATATTTTAAAAATATTCTATTACTGAGTAGGCATGTACAGATCGCGTGTCTGATCCAAAAATATCGAATTTTCTGGTGTTTTGAGCCTGAATTTGAGATATAAACGGGTACAGAAGATGCATGCACATATCGACTATGTGGAGCTAAAATATCGATTTTCAGCATGTTTTGGGCCTGAATTTTCACAATACTCTAACACAGAGTAGGCATGTACAGATCGCTTCTAGGACCCAAAAATCTTGAATTTTCGGGTGTTTTGTGCCTGAATTTGAGATATAAACGGGTACAGAAGATGCATGCACATATCGACATTGGGCACCTAAAATATCGATTTTTAGCATGTATTGGGCCTATGTTTTGAAAATATTCTAGCACTGAGTAGGCATGTACAGATCGCTTCTGGGTCCCAAAAATATCGAATTTTCGGGTGTTTTGAGCCTGAATTTGGGATATAAACTGGTACAAAAGATGTATGCACATATCGACATTGGACACCTAAAATGTCGATTTTTAGCATGTTTTAAGCCTATATTTTAAAAACAGTCTAGCTCTGAGTAGACATGTACAGATTGCTTCTGGAACCCAAAAATATTGAATTTTTGGGTGTTTTGAGTCTGAATTTAAGATATAAACGGGTACTGAAGATGCAGGTACATATCGACTTTTTGCACCTAAAATATTGATTTTGAGTTTGTTTTGGGTCTGTATCTTAAAAACATTCTAGTAAGGAGAAGGCATGTACAGATCGCTTCTGGGACCCAAAAATACCGAATTTTCGGGTGTTTTGAGCCTTATTTTGAGATATAAATGGATACAGAAGATGCATGCACATATCGACTTTTTGCACCTAATATATCTATTTTTAGCATGTTTTGGGTCTGTATCTTGAAAACATTCTAAGAAGGAGTAGGCATAGACATATCGCTTCTGGGACACAAAAATAACTAATTTTCGGGTGTTTTGAGCCTGAATTTGAGATATAAACGGGTACAGAAGATGCATGCACATATCTACTTTGGACACCTAAAATATCGATTTATAGCATGTTTAGAGCCTATATTTTAAAAAAATTCTAGCACTGAGTAGGCATGTACAGATCGCTTTTGGAACCCAAAAATATTGAATTTTCGGGTGTTTTGAGCCTGAATTTGATATGTAAACAGGTAATGAAGATGAATGCACATATCGGCTCTTTGCACCCAAAATATCGATTTTGAGCATCTTTTGGGTCTGTATTGTGTAAATACTCTAACACGGAGTAGGCATGTACAGATCGCTTCAGGCACAAAAAAATATCGGATTTTTGGGTGTTTTGAGCCTGAATTTGAGATATAAACGGGTACAGAAGATGAATGCACATATCGACTTTGGGCAACCAAAATGTCGATTTTTAGCATATTTTGGGCCTGTATTTTGAAAATTCTCTAAGGCTGAGTAGGCATGTGCAGATCGCTTAAGGTACCCAAAAATATCGAATTTTCGGGTGTTTTGAGCCTGAATTTGAGATATAAACGGGTACAGAAGATGCATGCACATATCGACTATGTGGAGCTAAAATATCGATTTTCAGCATGTTTTGGGCCTGAATTTTCAAAATACTCTAACACAGAGTAGGCATGTACAGATCGCTTCTAGGACCCAAAAATCTTGAATTTTCGGGTGTTTTGTGCCTGAATTTGAGATATAAACGGGTACAGAAGATGCATGCACATATCGACATTGGGCACCTAAAATATCGATTTTTAGCATGTATTGGGCCTATGTTTTGAAAATATTCTAGCACTGAGTAGGCATGTACAGATCGCTTCTGGGTCCCAAAAATATCGAATTTTCGGGTGTTTTGAGCCTGAATTTGGGATATAAACTGGTACAAAAGATGTATGCACATATCGACATTGGACACCTAAAATGTCGATTTTTAGCATGTTTTAAGCCTATATTTTAAAAACAGTCTAGCTCTGAGTAGACATGTACAGATTGCTTCTGGAACCCAAAAATATTGAATTTTTGGGTGTTTTGAGTCTGAATTTAAGATATAAACGGGTACTGAAGATGCAGGTACATATCGACTTTTTGCACCTAAAATATTGATTTTGAGTTTGTTTTGGGTCTGTATCTTAAAAACATTCTAGTAAGGAGAAGGCATGTACAGATCGCTTCTGGGACCCAAAAATACCGAATTTTCGGGTGTTTTGAGCCTTATTTTGAGATATAAATGGATACAGAAGATGCATGCACATATCGACTTTTTGCACCTAATATATCTATTTTTAGCATGTTTTGGGTCTGTATCTTGAAAACATTCTAAGAAGGAGTAGGCATAGACATATCGCTTCTGGGACACAAAAATATCTAATTTTCGGGTGTTTTGAGCCTGAATTTGAGATATAAACGGGTACAGAAGATGCATGCACATATCTACTTTGGACACCTAAAATATCGATTTATAGCATGTTTAGAGCCTATATTTTAAAAACATTCTAGCACTGAGTAGGCATGTACAGATCGCTTTTGGAACCCAAAAATATTGAATTTTCGGGTGTTTTGAGCCTGAATTTGATATGTAAACAGGTAATGAAGATGAATGCACATATCGGCTCTTTGCACCCAAAATATCGATTTTGAGCATGTTTTGGGTCTGTATTGTGTAAATACTCTAACACGGAGTAGGCATGTACAGATCGCTTCAGGCACAAAAAAATATCGGATTTTTGGGTGTTTTGAGCCTGAATTTGAGATATAAACGGGTACAGAAGATGAATGCACATATCGACTTTGGGCAACCAAAATGTCGATTTTTAGCATATTTTGGGCCTGTATTTTGAAAATTCTCTAAGGCTGAGTAGGCATGTGCAGATCGCTTAAGGGACCCAAAAATATCGAATTTTCGGGTGTTTTGAGCCTGAATTTGAGATATAAACGGGTACAGAATACGCATGCACATATCGAAAATGGGCACCTAAAATATCGATTTTTTGCATGTTTTGGGCTTGAATTTTAAAAGTACTCTAACACGAAGAAGGCATGCACAGATCGCTTCTGGGACCCAAAAATATCGAATTTTCGGGTGTTTTGAGCCTGAATTTGAGATATAAACGGGTACAGAAGATGCATGCACATATCGACTATGGGCAGCTAAAATATAGATTTTCAGCATGTTTTGGGCCAGTATTTTGAAAATACTCAAACACGGAGTAGGCATATACAGATCGCTTCTGGGACACATAAATATCGAATTTTCGGGTGTTTTGAGCCTGAATTTGAGATATAAATGGGTACAGATGATGCATGCACATATCGAATTTTTGAACCTAAAATATCGATTTTAAAGCATGTTTTGGGTCTGTATCTTAAAACTTTCTAGCAAGAAGTAGGCATGTACAGATTGCTTCTGGGACCAAAAAATATCGAATTTTCGAGTGTTTTGAACCTGAATTTGGGATATAGACGGTACAGAAGATGCATACACATATTGACTTTGGGCAGCTAAAATATCGATTTACAGCATGTTTTAGGCCTGTATTTTGAAAATACTCTAACACGGATTAGGCATGTACAGATCGCTTTTGGGACCCAAAAATATCGAATATTCGGGTGTTTTGAGTCTGAATTTGAGATATAAACGGGTACAGAAGATGCATGCACATATCGACTTAAAGCACCCAAAATATCGATTTTGAGCATGTTTTGGGCCTGTATTTTTAAAATACTCTAACACGGAGTAGACACGTACAGATCGCTTTTGGGACACAAATAAATCGAATTTTCGGGGGTTTTGAGTCTGAATTTGAGATATAAACGGGTACAGAAGATTCATGCACATATCGACTTCGGGCACCTAAAATATCGATTTTTAGCATGTTCTGAGACTCTATTTTGAAAACATTCTAGCACTGAGTAGGCATGTACAGATCGCTTAAGGGACCCAAAAATATCGAATTTTCGGGTGTTTTGAGCCTGAATTTGAGATATAAACGGGTACAGAATACGCATGCACATATCGAAAATAGGCACCTAAAATATCGATTTATAGCATGTTTTGGGTTTGATTTTTAAAAGTACTCTAACACGGTGTAGGCATGCACAGATCGCTTCTGGGACCCAAAAATATCGAATTTTCGGTTGTTTTGAGCCTGAATTTGAGATATAAACGGGTACAGAAGATGCATGCACATATCGACTATGGGCAGCTAAAATATCGATTTTCAGCATGTTTTGGGCATGTATTTTGAAAATACTCAAACACGGAGTAGGCATATACAGATCGCTTCTGGGACACAAAAATGTCGAATTTTTGGGTGTTTTGAGCCTAAATTTGAGATATAAACGGGTACAGAACATGCATGCACATATTGACTTTGGGCACCCAAAATATCGATTTTTAACATGTTCTGAGCCTCTATTTTAAAAACATTCTAGCACTGAGTAGGCATGTACAGATCGCTTCTGGGACCCAAAAATATTGAATTTTCGGGTGTTTTGAGCCCGAATTTGAGATATAACCGGGTACAGAGAATGCATACACATATTGACTTTCGGCACCTAAAATATCGATTTTTTGCATGTTTTGAGCATATATTTTGAAAACATTCTAGCACTGAGTAGGCATGTACAGATCGCTTCTGGGACCCAAAAATTTCGAATTTTCGGGTGTTTTGTGCCTGAATTTGAGATATAAACGGGTACAGAAGATGCATGCACATATCGACATTGGGCACCTAAAATATCGATTTTTAGCATGTATTGGGCCTATGTTTTGAAAATATTCTAGCACTGAGTAGGCATGTACAGATCGCTTCTGGGTCCAAAAAATATCGAATTTTCGGGTGTTTTGAGCCTGAATTTGGGATATAAACTGGTACAAAAGATGTATGCACATATCGACATTGGACACCTAAAATGTCGATTTTTAGCATGTTTTAAGCCTATATTTTAAAAACAGTCTAGCTCTGAGTAGACATGTACAGATTGCTTCTGGAACCCAAAAATATTGAATTTTTGGGTGTTTTGAGCCTGAATTTAAGATATAAACGGGTACTGAAGATGCAGGTACATATCGACTTTTTGCACCTAAAATATTGATTTTGAGTTTGTTTTGGGTCTGTATCTTAAAAACATTCTAGTAAGGAGAAGGCATGTACAGATCGCTTCTGGGACCCAAAAATACCGAATTTTCGAGTGTTTTGAGCCTTATTTTGAGATATAAATGGATACAGAAGATGCATGCACATATCGACTTTTTGCACCTAATATATCTATTTTTAGCATGTTTTGGGTCTGTATCTTGAAAACATTCTAAGAAGGAGTAGGCATAGACATATCGCTTCTGGGACACAAAAATATCTAATTTTCGGGTGTTTTGAGCCTGAAATTGAGGTATAAACGGGTACAGAAGATGCATGCACATATCTACTTTGGACACCTAAAATATCGATTTATAGCATGTTTAGAGCCTATATTTTAAAAACATTCTAGCACTGAGTAGGCATGTACAGATCGCTTTTGGAACCCAAAAATATTAAGTTTTCGGGTGTTTTGAGCCTGAATTTGATATGTAAACAGGTAATGAAGATGAATGCACATATCGACTCTTTGCACCCAAAATATCGATTTTGAGCATGTTTTGGGTCTGTATTGTGTAAATACTCTAACACGGAGTAGGCATGTACAGATCGCTTCAGGCACAAAAAAATATCGGATTTTTGGGTGTTTTGAGCCTGAATTTGAGATATAAACGGGTACAGAAGATGAATGCACAAATCGACTTTGGGCACCCAAAATGTCGATTTTTAGCATATTTTGGTCCTGTATTTTGAAAATTCTCTAAGGCTGAGTAGGCATGTACAGATCGCTTAAGGGACCCAAAAATATCGAATTTTCGGGTGTTTTGAGCCTGAATTTGAGATATAAACGGGTACAGAATACGCATGCACATATCGAAAATGGGCACCTAAAATATCGATTTTTAGCATGTTTTGGGCTTGAATTTTAAAAGTACTCTAACACGGAGTAGGCATGCACAGATCGCTTCTGGGACCCAAAAATATCGAATTTTCGGGTGTTTTGAGCCTGAATTTGAGATATAAACGTGTACAGAAGATGCATGCACATATCGACTATGGGCAGCTAAAATATCGATTTTCAGCATGTTTTGGGCATGTATTTTGAAAATACTCAAACACGGAGTAGGCATATACAGATCGCTTCTGGGACACAAAAATATCGAATTTTCGGGTGTTTTGAGCCTAAATTTGAGATATAAACGGGTACAGAACATGCATGCACATATTGACTTTGGGCACCCAAAATATCGATTTTTAGCATATTTTGGGCCTGTATTTTGAAAATTCTCTAAGGCTGAGTAGGCATGTGCAGATGGCTTAAGGGACCCAAAAATATCGAATTTTCGGGTGTTTTGAGCCTGAATTTGGGATATAAACTGGTACAAAAGATGTATGCACATATCGACATTGGACACCTAAAATGTCGATTTTTAGCATGTTTTAAGCCTATATTTTAAAAACAGTCTAGCTCTGAGTAGACATGTACAGATTGCTTCTGGAACCAAAAAAATATTGAATTTTTGGGTGTTTTGAGTCTGATTTTAAGATATAAACGGGTACTGAAGATGCAGGTACATATCGACTTTTTGCACCTAAAATATTGATTTTGAGTTTGTTTTGGGTCTGTATCTTAAAAACATTCTAGTAAGGAGAAGGCATGTACAGATCGCTTCTGGGACCCAAAAATACCGAATTTTCGGGTGTTTTGAGCCTTATTTTGAGATATAAATGGATACAGAAGATGCATGCACATATCGACTTTTTGCACCTAATATATCTATTTTTAGCATGTTTTGGGTCTGTATCTTGAAAACATTCTAAGAAGGAGTAGGCATAGACATATCGCTTCTGGGACACAAAAATATCTAATTTTCGGGTGTTTTGAGCCTGAATTTGAGATATAAACGGGTACAGAAGATGAATGCACATATCGACTTTGGGCAACCAAAATGTCGATTTTTAGCATATTTTGGGCCTGTATTTTGAAAATTCTCTAAGGCTGAGTAGGCATGTGCAGATCGCTTAAGGGACCCAAAAATATCGAATTTTCGGGTGTTCTGAGCCTGAATTTGAGATATAAACGGGTACAGAATACGCATGCACATATCGAAAATGGGCACCTAAAATATCGATTTTTTGCATGTTTTGGGCTTGAATTTTAAAAGTACTCTAACACGGAGAAGGCATGCACAGATCGCTTCTGGGACCCAAAAATATCGAATTTTCGGGTGTTTTGAGCCTGAATTTGAGATATAAACGGGTACAGAAGATGCATGCACATATCGACTATGGGCAGCTAAAATATAGATTTTCAGCATGTTTTGGGCATTTATTTTGAAAATACTCAAACACGGAGTAGGCATATACAGATCGCTTCTGGGACACATAAATATCGAATTTTCGGGTGTTTTGAGCCTAAATTTGAGATATAAACGGGTACAGAACATGCCTGCACATATTGACTTTGGGCACCCAAAATATCGATTTTTAACATGTTCTGAGCCTCTATTTTAAAAACATTCTAGCACTGAGTAGGCATGTACAGATCGCTTCTGGGACACAAAAATATCGAATTTTCGGAGTTTTGAGCCTGAATTTGAGATATAAATGGGTACAGATGATGCATGCACATATCGAATTTTTGAACCTAAAATATCGATTTTAAAGCATGTTTTGGGTCTGTATCTTAAAACTTTCTAGCAAGAAGTAGGCATGTACAGATTGCTTCTGGGACCAAAAAATATCGAATTTTCGAGTGTTTTGAACCTGAATTTGGGATATAGACGGTACAGAAGATGCATACACATATTGACTTTGGGCAGTTAAAATATCGATTTACAGCATGTTTTAGGCCTGTATTTTGAAAATACTCTAACACGGAGTAGGCATGTACAGATCGCTTTTGGGACCCAAAAATATCGAATATTCGGGTGTTTTGAGTCTGAATTTGAGATATAAACGGGTACAGAAGATGCATGCACATATCGACTTAAAGCACCCAAAATATCGATTTTGAGCATGTTTTGGGCCTGTATTTTTAAAATACTCTAACACGGAGTAGACACGTACAGATCGCTTTTGGGACACAAATAAATCGAATTTTCGGGGGTTTTGAGTCTGAATTTGAGATATAAACGGGTACAGAAGATTCATGCACATATCGACTTCGGGCACCTAAAATATCGATTTTTAGCATGTTCTGAGACTCTATTTTGAAAACATTCTAGCACTGAGTAGGCATGTACAGATCGCTTAAGGGACCCAAAAATATCGAATTTTCGGGTGTTTTGAGCCTGAATTTGAGATATAAACGGGTACAGAATACGCATGCACATATCGAAAATAGGCACCTAAAATATCGATTTATAGCATGTTTTGGGTTTGAATTTTAAAAGTACTCTAACACGGAGTAGGCATGCACAGATCGCTTCTGGGACCCAAAAATATCGAATTTTCGGTTGTTTTGAGCCTGAATTTGAGATATAAACGGGTACAGAAGATGCATGCACATATCGACTATGGGCAGCTAAAATATCGATTTTCAGCATGTTTTGGGCATGTATTTTGAAAATACTCAAACACGGAGTAGGCATATACAGATCGCTTCTGGGACACAAAAATGTCGAATTTTTGGGTGTTTTGAGCCTAAATTTGAGATATAAACGGGTACAGAACATGCATGCACATATTGACTTTGGGCACCCAAAATATCGATTTTTAACATGTTCTGAGCCTCTATTTTAAAAACATTCTAGCACTGAGTAGGCATGTACAGATCGCTTCTGGGACCCAAAAATATTGAATTTTCGGGTGTTTTGAGCCCGAATTTGAGATATAACCGGGTACAGAGAATGCATACACATATTGACTTTCGGCACCTAAAATATCGATTTTTTGCATGTTTTGAGCGTATATTTTGAAAACATTCTAGCACTGAGTAGGCATGTACAGATCGCTTCTGGGACCCAAAAATCTCGAATTTTCGGGTGTTTTGTGCCTGAATTTGAGATATAAACGGGTACAGAAGATGCATGCACATATCGACATTGGGCACCTAAAATATCGATTTTTAGCATGTATTGGGCCTATGTTTTGAAAATATTCTAGCACTGAGTAGGCATGTACAGATCGCTTCTGGGTCCAAAAAATATCGAATTTTCGGGTGTTTTGAGCCTGAATTTGGGATATAAACTGGTACAAAAGATGTATGCACATATCGACATTGGACACCTAAAATGTCGATTTTTAGCATGTTTTAAGCCTATATTTTAAAAACAGTCTAGCTCTGAGTAGACATGTACAGATTGCTTCTGGAACCCAAAAATATTGAATTTTTGGGTGTTTTGAGCCTGAATTTAAGATATAAACGGGTACTGAAGATGCAGGTACATATCGACTTTTTGCACCTAAAATATTGATTTTGAGTTTGTTTTTGGTCTGTATCTTAAAAACATTCTAGTAAGGAGAAGGCATGTACAGATCGCTTCTGGGACCCAAAAAAACCGAATTTTCGAGTGTTTTGAGCCTTATTTTGAGATATAAATGGATACAGAAGATGTATGCACATATCGACTTTTTGCACCTAATATATCTATTTTTAGCATGTTTTGGGTCTGTATCTTGAAAACATTCTAAGAAGGAGTAGGCATAGACATATCGCTTCTGGGACACAAAAATATCTAATTTTCGGGTGTTTTGAGCCTGAAATTGAGGTATAAACGGGTACAGAAGATGCATGCACATATCTACTTTGGACACCTAAAATATCGATTTATAGCATGTTTAAAGCCTATATTTTAAAAACATTCTAGCACTGAGTAGGCATGTACAGATCGCTTTTGGAACCCAAAAATATTGAGTTTTCGGGTGTTTTGAGCCTGAATTTGATATGTAAACAGGAAATGAAGATGAATGCACATATCGACTCTTTGCACCCAAAATATCGATTTTGAGCATGTTTTGGGTCTGTATTGTGTAAATACTCTAACACGGAGTAGGCATGTACAGATCGCTTCAGGCACAAAAAAATATCGGATTTTTGGGTGTTTTGAGCCTGAATTTGAGATATAAACGGGTACAGAAGATGAATGCACAAATCGACTTTGGGCACCCAAAATGTCGATTTTTAGCATATTTTGGGCCTGTATTTTGAAAATTCTCTAAGGCTGAGTAGGCATGTACAGATCGCTTAAGGGACCCAAAAATATCGAATTTTCGGGTGTTTTGAGCCTGAATTTGAGATATAAACGGGTACAGAATACGCATGCACATATCGAAAATGGGCACCTAAAATATCGATTTTTAGCATGTTTTGGGCTTGAATTTTAAAAGTACTCTAACACGGAGTAGGCATGCACAGATCGCTTCTGGGACCCAAAAATATCGAATTTTCGGGTGTTTTGAGCCTGAATTTGAGATATAAACGTGTACAGAAGATGCATGCACATATCGACTATGGGCAGCTAAAATATCGATTTTCAGCATGTTTTGGGCATGTATTTTGAAAATACTCAAACACGGAGTAGGCATATACAGATCACTTCTGGGACACAAAAATATTGAATTTTCGGGTGTTTTGAGCCTAAATTTGAGATATAAACGGGTACAGAACATGCATGCACATATTGACTTTGGGCACCCAAAATATCGATTTTTAACATGTTCTGAGCCTCTATTTTAAAAACATTCTAGCACTGAGTAGGCATGTACAGATCGCTTCTGGGACCCAAAAATATTGAATTTTCGGGTGTTTTGAGCCCGAATTTGAGATATAACCGGGTACAGAGAATGTATACACATATTGACTTTGTGCACCTAAAATATCAATTTTTAGCATGTTTTGGGCCTGTATTTAAAAAAACACTCTAACACAGAGTATGCATGTACAGATCGCTTCTGGGACACAAAAATATCGAATTTTCGGAGTTTTGAGCCTGAATTTGAGATATAAATGGGTACAGATGATGCATGCACATATCGAATTTTTGAACCTAAAATATCGATTTTAAAGCATGTTTTGGGTCTGTATCTTAAAACTTTCTAGCAAGAAGTAGGCATGTACAGATTGCTTCTGGGACCAAAAAATATCGAATTTTCGAGTGTTTTGAACCTGAATTTGGGTACAGAAGATGCATACACATATTGACTTTGGGCAGCTAAAATATCGATTTACAGCATGTTTTAGGCCTGTATTTTGAAAATACTCTAACACGGAGTAGGCATGTACAGATCGCTTTTGGGACCCAAAAATATCGAATATTCGGGTGTTTTGAGTCTGAATTTGAGATATAAACAAGTACAGAAGATGCATGCACATATCGACTTAAAGCACCCAAAATATCGATTTTGAGCATGTTTTGGGCCTGTATTTTTAAAATACTCTAACACGGAGTAGACACGTACAGATCGCTTTTGGGACACAAAAATATCGAATTTTTGGGTGTTTTGAGCCTGAATTTGAGATATAAACGGGTACAGAAGATTCATGCACATATCGACTTCGGGCACCTAAAATATCGATTTTTAGCATGTTCTGAGCCTCTATTTTGAAAACATTCTAGCACTGAGTAGGCATGTACAGATCGCTTAAGGGACCCAAAAATATCGAATTTTCGGGTGTTTTGAGCCTGAATTTGAAATATAAACGGGTACAGAATACGCATGCACATATCGAAAATGGGCACCTAAAATATCGATTTTTAGCATGTTTTGGGCTTGAATTTTAAAAGTACTCTAACACGGAGTAGGCATGCACAGATCGCTTCTGGGACCCAAAAATATCGAATTTTCGGGTGTTTTGAGCCTGAATTTGAGATATAAACGTGTACAGAAGATGCATGCACATATCGACTATGGGCAGCTAAAATATCGATTTTCAGCATGTTTTGGGCATGTATTTTGAAAATACTCTAACACGGAGTAGGCATGTACAGATCGCTTTTGGGACCCAAAAATATCGAATATTCGGGTGTTTTGAGTCTGAATTTGAGATATAAACGGGTACATAAGATGCATGCACATATCGACTTAAAGCACCCAAAATATCGATTTTGAGCATGTTTTGGGCCTGTATTTTTAAAATACTCTAACACGGAGTAGACACGTACAGATCGCTTCTGGGACACAAAAATGTCGAATTTTTGGGTGTTTTGAGCCTAAATTTGAGATATAAACGGGTACAGAACATGCATGCACATATTGACTTTGGGCACCCAAAATATCGATTTTTAATATGTTCTGAGCCTCTATTTTAAAAACATTCTAGCACTGAGTAGGCATGTACAGATCGCTTCTGGGACCCAAAAATATTGAATTTTCGGGTGTTTTGAGCCCGAATTTGAGATATAACCGGGTACAGAGAATGCATACACATATTGACTTTCGGCACCTAAAATATCGATTTTTTGCATGTTTTGAGCCTATATTTTGAAAACATTCTAGCACTGAGTAGGCATGTACAGATCGCTTCTGGGACCCAAAAATCTCGAATTTTCGGGTGTTTTGTGCCTGAATTTGAGATATAAACGGGTACAGAAGATGCATGCACATACCGACATTGGGCACCTAAAATATCGATTTTTAGCATGTATTGGGCCTATGTTTTGAAAATATTCTAGCACTGAGTAGGCATGTACAGATCGCTTCTGGGTCCCAAAAATATCGAATTTTCGGGTGTTTTGAGCCTGAATTTGGGATATAAACTGGTACAAAAGATGTATGCACATATCGACATTGGACACCTAAAATGTCGATTTTTAGCATGTTTTAAGCCTATATTTTAAAAACAGTCTAGCTCTGAGTAGACATGTACAGATTGCTTCTGGAACCCAAAAATATTGAATTTTTGGGTGTTTTGAGCCTGAATTTAAGATATAAACGGGTACTGAAGATGCAGGTACATATCGACTTTTTGCACCTAAAATATTGATTTTGAGTTTGTTTTGGGTCTGTATCTTAAAAACATTCTAGTAAGGAGAAGGCATGTACAGATCGCTTCTGGGACCCAAAAATACCGAATTTTCGAGTGTTTTGAGCCTTATTTTGAGATATAAATGGATACAGAAGATGCATGCACATATCGACTTTTTGCACCTAATATATCTATTTTTAGCATGTTTTGGGTCTGTATCTTGAAAACATTCTAAGAAGGAGTAGGCATAGACATATCGCTTCTGGGACACAAAAATATCTGATTTTCGGGTGTTTTGAGCCTGAAATTGAGGTATAAACGGGTACAGAAGATGCATGCACATATCTACTTTGGACACCTAAAATATCGATTTATAGCATGTTTAGAGCCTATATTTTAAAAACATTCTAGCACTGAGTAGGCATGTACAGATCGCTTTTGGAACCCAAAAATATTGAATTTTCGGGTGTTTTGAGCCTGAATTTGATATGTAAACAGGTAATGAAGATGAATGCACATATCGACTCTTTGCACCCAAAATATCGATTTTGAGCATGTTTTGGGTCTGTATTGTGTAAATACTCTAACGCGGAGTAGGCATGTACAGATCGCTTCAGGCACAAAAAAACATCGGATTTTTGGGTGTTTTGAGCCTGAATTTGAGATATAAACGGGTACAGAAGATGAATGCACAAATCGACTTTGGGCACCCAAAATGTCGATTTTTAGCATATTTTGGGCCTGTATTTTGAAAATTCTCTAAGGCTGAGTAGGCATGTACAGATCGCTTAAGGGACCCAAAAATATCGAATTTTCGGGTGTTTTGAGCCTGAATTTGAGATATAAACGGGTACAGAATATGCATGCACATATCGAAAATGGGCACCTAAAATATCGATTTTTAGCATGTTTTGGGCTTGAATTTTAAAAGTACTCTAACACGGAGTAGGCATGCACAGATCGCTTCTGGGACCCAAAAATATCGAATTTTCGGGAGTTTTGAGCCTGAATTTGAGATATAAACGTGTACAGAAGATGCATGCACATATCGACTATGGGCAGCTAAAATATCGATTTTCAGCATGTTTTGGGCATGTATTTTGAAAATACTCAAACACGAAGTAGGCATATACAGATCGCTTCTGGGACACAAAAATATCGAATTTTCGGGTGTTTTGAGCCTAAATTTGAGATATAAACGGGTACAGAACATGCATGCACATATTGACTTTGGGCACCCAAAATATCGATTTTTAACATGTTCTGAGCCTCTATTTTAAAAACATTCTAGCACTGAGTAGGCATGTACAGATCGCTTCTGGGACCCAAAAATATTGAACTTTCGGGTGTTTTGAGCCCGAATTTGAGATATAACCGGGTACAGAGAATGCATACACATATTGACTTTGTGCACCTAAAATATCAATTTTTAGCATGTTTTGGGCCTGTATTTTAAAAAACACTCTAACACAGAGTATGCATGTACAGATCGCTTCTGGGACACAAAAATATCGAAATTTCGGAGTTTTGAGCCTGAATTTGAGATATAAATGGGTACAGATGATGCATGCACATATCGAATTTTTGAACCTAAAATATCGATTTTAAAGCATGTTTTGGGTCTGTATCTTAAAACTTTCTAGCAAGAAGTAGGCATGTACAGATTGCTTCTGGGACCAAAAAATATCGAATTTTCGAGTGTTTTGAACCTGAATTTGGGTATAGACGGTACAGAAGATGCATACACATATTGACTTTGGGCAGCTAAAATATCGATTTACAGCATGTTTTAGGCCTGTATTTTGAAAACATTCTAGCACTGAGTAGGCATGTACAGATCGCTTCTGGGACCCAAAAATCTCGAATTTTCGGGTGTTTTGTGCCTGAATTTGAGATATAAACGGGTACAGAAGATGCATGCACATATCGACATTGGGCACCTAAAATATCGATTTTTAGCATGTATTGGGCCTATGTTTTGAAAATATTCTAGCACTGAGTAGGCATGTACAGATCGCTTCTGGGTCCCAAAAATATCAAATTTTCGGGTGTTTTGAGCCTGAATTTGGGATATAAACTGGTACAAAAGATGTATGCACATATCGACATTGGACACCTAAAATGTCGATTTTTAGCATGTTTTAAGCCTATATTTTAAAAACAGTCTAGCTCTGAGTAGACATGTACAGATTGCTTCTGGAACCCAAAAATATTGAATTTTTGGGTGTTTTGAGCCTGAATTTAAGATATAAACGGGTACTGAAGATGCAGGTACATATCGACTTTTTGCACCTAAAATATTGATTTTGAGTTTGTTTTGGGTCTGTATCTTAAAAACATTCTAGTAAGGAGAAGGCATGTACAGATCGCTTCTGGGACCCAAAAATACCGAATTTTCGAGTGTTTTGAGCCTTATTTTGAGATATAAATGGATACAGAAGATGCATGCACATATCGACTTTTTGCACCTAATATATCTATTTTTAGCATGTTTTGGGTCTGTATCTTGAAAACATTCTAAGAAGGAGTAGGCATAGACATATCGCTTCTGGGACACAAAAATATCTGATTTTCGGGTGTTTTGAGCCTGAAATTGAGGTATAAACGGGTACAGAAGATGCATGCACATATCTACTTTGGACACCTAAAATATCGATTTATAGCATGTTTAGAGCCTATATTTTAAAAACATTCTAGCACTGAGTAGGCATGTACAGATCGCTTTTGGAACCCAAAAATATTGAATTTTCGGGTGTTTTGAGCCTGAATTTGATATGTAAACAGGTAATGAAGATGAATGCACATATCGACTCTTTGCACCCAAAATATCGATTTTGAGCATGTTTTGGGTCTGTATTGTGTAAATACTCTAACACGGAGTAGGCATGTACAGATCGCTTCAGGCACAAAAAAATATCGGATTTTTGGGTGTTTTGAGCCTGAATTTGAGATATAAACGGGTACAGAAGATGAATGCACAAATCGACTTTGGGCACCCAAAATGTCGATTTTTAGCATATTTTGGGCCTGTATTTTGAAAATTCTCTAAGGCTGAGTAGGCATGTACAGATCGCTTAAGGGACCCAAAAATATCGAATTTTCGGGTGTTTTGAGCCTGAATTTGAGATATAAACGGGTACAGAATACGCATGCACATATCGAAAATGAGCACCTAAAATATCGATTTTTAGCATGTTTTGGGCTTGAATTTTAAAAGTACTCTAACACGGAGTAGGCATGCACAGATCGCTTCTGGGACCCAAAAATATCGAATTTTCGGGTGTTTTGAGCCTGAATTTGAGATATAAACGTGTACAGAAGATGCATGCACATATCGACTATGGGCAGCTAAAATATCGATTTTCAGCATGTTTTGGGCATGTATTTTGAAAATACTCAAACACGGAGTAGGCATATACAGATCGCTTCTGGGACACACAAATATCGAATTTTCGGGTGTTTTGAGCCTAAATTTGAGATATAAACGGGTACAGAACATGCATGCACATATTGACTTTGGGCACCCAAAATATCGATTTTTAACATGTTCTGAGCCTCTATTTTAAAAACATTCTAGCACTGAGTAGGCATGTACAGATCGCTTCTGGGACCCAAAAATATTGAACTTTCGGGTGTTTTGAGCCCGAATTTGAGATATAACCGGGTACAGAGAATGCATACACATATTGACTTTGTGCACCTAAAATATCAATTTTTAGCATGTTTTGGGCCTGTATTTTAAAAAACACTCTAACACAGAGTATGCATGTACAGATCGCTTCTGGGACACAAAAATATCGAATTTTCGGAGTTTTGAGCCTGAATTTGAGATATAAATGGGTACAGATGATGCATGCACATATCGAATTTTTGAACCTAAAATATCGATTTTAAAGCATGTTTTGGGTCTGTATCTTAAAACTTTCTAGCAAGAAGTAGGCATGTACAGATTGCTTCTGGGACCAAAAAATATCGAATTTTCGAGTGTTTTGAACCTGAATTTGGGATATAGACGGTACAGAAGATGCATACACATAGTGACTTTGGGCAGCTAAAATATCGATTTACAGCATGTTTTAGGCCTGTATTTTGAAAATACTCTAACACGGAGTAGGCATGTACAGATCGCTTTTGGGACCCAAAAATATCGAATATTCGGGTGTTTTGAGTCTGAATTTGAGATATAAACGGGTACAGAAGATGCATGCACATATCGACTTAAAGCACCCAAAATATCGATTTTGAGCATGTTTTGGGCCTTTTATTTTTAAAATACTCTAACACGGAGTAGACACGTACAGATCGCTTTTGGGACACAAAAATATCGAATTTTTGGGTGTTTTGAGCCTGAATTTGAGATATAAACGGGTACAGAAGATTCATGCACATATCGACTTCGGGCACCTAAAATATCGATTTTTAGCATGTTCTGAGACTCTATTTTGAAAACATTCTAGCACTGAGTAGGCATGTACAGATTGCTTAAGGGACCCAAAAATATCGAATTTTCGGGTGTTTTGACATTGAATTTGAGATATAAACGGGTACAGAATACGCATGCACATATCGAAAATGGGCACCTAAAATATCGATTTTTAGCATGTTTTGGGCTTGAATTTTAAAAGTACTCTAACACGGAGTAGGCATGCACAGATCGCTTCTGGGACCCAAAAATATCGAATTTTCGGGTGTTTTGAGCCTGAATTTGAGATATAAACGTGTACAGAAGATGCATGCACATATCGACTATGGGCAGCTAAAATATCGATTTTCAGCATGTTTTGGGCATGTATTTTGAAAATACTCAAACACGGAGTAGGCATATACAGATCGCTTCTGGGACACAAAAATATCGAATTTTCGGGTGTTTTGAGCCTAAATTTGAGATATAAACGGGTACAGAACATGCATGCACATATTGACTTTGGGCACCCAAAATATCGATTTTTAACATGTTCTGAGCCTCTATTTTAAAAACATTCTAGCACTGAGTAGGCATGTACAGATCGCTTCTGGGACCCAAAAATATTGAACTTTCGGGTGTTTTGAGCCCGAATTTGAGATATAACCGGGTACAGAGAATGCATACACATATTGACTTTGTGCACCTAAAATATCAATTTTTAGCATGTTTTGGGCCTGTATTTTAAAAAACACTCTAACACAGAGTATGCATGTACAGATCGCTTCTGGGACACAAAAATATCGAATTTTCGGAGTTTTGAGCCTGAATTTGAGATATAAATGGGTACAGATGATGCATGCACATATCGAATTTTTGAACCTAAAATATCGATTTTAAAGCATGTTTTGGGTCTGTATCTTAAAACTTTCTAGCAAGAAGTAGGCATGTACAGATTGCTTCTGGGACCAAAAAATATCGAATTTTCGAGTGTTTTGAACCTGAATTTGGGATATAGACGGTACAGAAGACGCATACACATATTGACTTTGGGCAGCTAAAATATCGATTTACAGCATGTTTTAGGCCTGTATTTCGAAAATACTCTAACACGGAGTAGGCATGTACAGATCGCTTTTGGGACCCAAAAATATCGAATAATCGGGTGTTTTGAGTCTGAATATGAAATATAAACGGGTACAGAAGATGCATGCACATATCGACTTAAAGCACCCAAAATATCGATTTTGAGCATGTTTTGGGCCTGTATTTTTAAAATACTCTAACACGGAGTAGACACGTACAGATCGCTTTTGGGACACAAAAATATCGAATTTTTGGGTGTTTTGAGACTGAATTTGAGATATAAACGGGTACAGAAGATTCATGCACATATCGACTTCGGGCACCTAAAATATCGATTTTTAGCATGTTCTGAGCCTCTATTTTGAAAACATTATAGCACTGAGTAGGCATGTACAGATCGCTTAAGGGACCCAAAAATATCGAATTTTCGGGTGTTTTGAGCCTGAATTTGAGATATAAACGGGTACAAAATACGCATGCACATATCGAAAATGGGCACCTAAAATATCAATTTTTAGCATGTTTTGGGCTTGAATTTTAAAAGTACTCTAACACGGAAAAGGCATGCACAGATCGCTTCTGGGACCCAAAAATATCGAATTTTCGGGTGTTTTGAGCCTGAATTTGAGATATAAACGGGTACAGAAGATGCATGCACATATCGACTATGGGCAGCTAAAATATCGATTTTCAGCATGTTTTGGGCATGTATTTTGAAAATACTCAAACACGGAGTAGGCATATACAGATCGCTTCTGGAACACAAAAATATCGAATTTTTGGGTGTTTTGAGCCTAAATTTGAGATATAAACGGGTACAGAACATGCATGCACATATTGACTTTGGGCACCCAAAATATCGATTTTTAACATGTTCTGAGCCTCTATTTTAAAAACATTCTAGCACTGAGTAGGCATGTACAGATCGCTTCTGGGACCCAAAAATATTGAATTTTCGGGTGTTTTGAGCCCGAATTTGAGATATAACCGGGTACAGAGAATGCATACACATATTGAATTTGTGCACCAAAATTATCAATTTTTAGCATGTTTTGGGCCTGTATCTTAAAAACACTCTAACACAGAGTATGCATGTACAGATAGCTTCTGGGACACAAATATATCGAATTTTCGGAGTTTTGAGCCTGAATTTGAGATATAAATGGGTACAGATGATGCATACACATATCGAATTTTTGAACCTAAAATATCGATTTTAAAGCATGTTTTGGGTCTGTATCTTAAAACTTTCTAGCAAGAAGTAGGCATGTACAGATTGCTTCTGGGACCAAAAAATATCGAATTTTCGAGTGTTTTGAACCTGAATTTGGCATATAGACGGGTACAGAAGATGCATACACATATTGACTTTGGGCAGCTAAAATATCGATTTACAGCATGTTTTAGGCCCGTATTTTGAAAATACTTTAACACGGAGTAGGCATGTACAGATCGCTTCTGGGACCCAAAAATATCGAATTTTCGGGTGTTTTGAGCCTGAATTAGAGATATAAATGGGTACAGAAGATGCATGTACATATCTACTTTGGGCACCTACAATATCGATTTTGAGCATGTTTTGGACCTGTATTTTGAAAATACTCTAACACGGAGTAGGCATGTACAGATCGCTTCTGGGACACAAAAATATCGATTTTTGGGTGTTTTGAGCCTGAATTTGAGATATAAACGGGTACAGAAGATGCATGCACATATCTACTTTGGGCACCTAAAATATCGATTTTGAGCATGTTTTGGACCTGTATTTTGAAAATACTCTAACACGGAGTAGGCATGTACAGATCGCTTCTGGGACACAAAAATATCGATTTTTGGGTGTTTTGAGCCTGAATTTGAGATATAAACGGGTACAGAAGATGCATGCACATATCAACTTTGGACACCTAAAATATCGATTTATAGCATGTTTAGAGCCTATATTTTAAAAACATTCTAGCACTGAGTAGGCATGTACAGATCGCTTTTGGAACCCAAAAATATTGAATTTTCGGGTTTTTTGAGCCTGAATTTGATATGTAAACAGGTAGTGAAGATGAATGCACATATCGACTCTTTGCACCTAAAATAACGATTTTGAGCATGTTTTGGGTCTGTATTGTGTAAATACTCTAACACGGAGTAGGCATGTACAGATCGCTTCAGGCACACAAAAATATCGGATTTTTGGGTGTTTTGAGCCTGAATTTGAGATATAAACGGGTACAGAAGATTCATGCACATATCGACTTCGGGCACCTAAAATATCGATTTTTAGCATGTTCTGAGCCTCTATTTTGAAAACATTCTAGCACTGAGTAGGCATGTACAGATCGCTTCTGGGACCCAAAAATATTGAATTTTCGGGTGTTTTGAGCCTGAATTTGAGATATAACCGGGTACAGAGAATGCATACACATATTGACTTTGTGCACCTAAAATATCAATTTTCAGCATGTTTTGGGCCTGTATTTTAAAAACACTCTAACACGGAGTATGCAGGTACAGATCGCTTCTGGGACACAAAAATATCGAATTTTCAGAGTTTTGAGCCTGAATTTGAGATAAAAACGGGTACAGAAGATGCATGCACATATCGACTTTTTGCACCTAAAATATCGATTTGGAGCATGTTTTTGGTCTGTATCTTGAAAACATTCTAGCAAGAAGTAGGCATGTACAGATTGCTTCTGGGACCCAAAAATATCGAATTTTCGAGTGTTTTGAACCTGAATTTGGAATATAGACGTGTACAGAAGATGCATACACATATTGACTTTGGGCAGCTAAAATATCGATTTACTGCATGTTTTAGGCCTGTATTTTGAAAATACTCTAACACGGAGTATACATGTACAGATGGCTTTTGGGACCCAAAAATATCGAATAATCGGGTGTTTTGAGTCTGAATTTGAGATATAAACGCGTACAGAAGATGCATGCACATATCGACTTTGGGCACCTAAAATATCGATTTTGAGCATGTTTTGGGCCTATTTTTTGAAAATACTCTAACACAGTATAGACATGTACAGATCGCTTATGGGACACAAAAAATTTGATTTTTTGGGTGTTTTGAACCTGAATTAGGGATATACACGGGTACAGAAGATGCATAAACATATTGACTTTAGGCACCTAAAATATCGATTTTCAGCATGTTTTTGGCCTATATTTTAAAAACACTCTAACACGGAGTATGCACGTACAGATCGCTTCTGGGACCCAAATAAATCGAATTTTCAGGGGGTTTTGAGCCAGAATTTGGGATATAACCGGGTAGAGAGGATGCATGCACATATCGACTTTTTGCACCTAAAATATCGATTTTGAGCATGTTTTGGGTCTGTATCTTGAAAAACATTCTAGCAAGGAGTAGGCATGTACAGATCGCTTCTGGGACCCAAAAATATCGAATTTTCTCGTGTTTTGAGCCTGAATTTGGGATATAGACGGGTACAGAAGATGCATACACATATTGACTTTGGGCACCTAAAATATAGATTTTTAGCATGTTTTGGGCCTGTATTTTGAAAATACTTTAACACGGAGTAGGCATGTACAGATCGCTTTGGGGACCCAAAAATATCGAATTTTCGGGTGTTTTGAGCCTGAATTTGAGATATAAATGGGTAATGAAGATGAATGCACATATCGACTCTTTGCACCTAAAATATCGATTTTGAGCATGTTTTAGGTCTGTATTGTGTAAATGCTCTAACACGGAGTAGGCATGTACAGATCGCTTCAGGCACACAAAAATATCGGATTTTTGGGTGTTTTGAGCCTGAATTTGAGATATAAACGGGTACAGAAGATGAATGCACATATCGACTTTGGGCACCCAAAATGTCGATTTTTAGCATGTTTTGGGCCTGTATTTTGAAAATACTCTAAGATCGCTTAAGGGACCCAAAAATATCGAATTTTCGGGTGTTTTGAGCCTGAATTTGAGATATAAACGGGTACAGAATGCGCATGCACATATCGAAAATGGGCACCTAAAATATCGATTTTTAGCATGTTTTGGGCTTGAATTTTAAAAGTACTCTATCACGGAGTAGGCATGCACAGATCGCTTCTGGGACCCAAAAATATCGAATTTTCGGGTGTTTTGAGCCTGAATTTGAGATATAAACGGGTACAGAAGATGCATGCACATATCGACTATGGGCAGCTAAAATATCGATTTTCAGCATGTTTTGGGCATGTATTTTGAAAATACTCAAACACGGAGTAGGCATATACAGATCGCTTCTGGGACCCAAAAATATCGAATTTTCGGGTGTTTTGAGCCTAAATTTGTGATATAAACGGGTACAGAACATGCATGCACATATTGACTTTGGGCACCCAAAATATCGATTTTTAACATGTTCTGAGCCTCTATTTTTAAAACATTCTAGCACTGAGTAGGCATGTACAGATCGGTTCTGGGACCCAAAAATATTGAATTTTCGGGTGTTTTGAGACCGAATTTGAGATATAACCGGGTACAGAGAATGCATACACATATTGACTTTGTGCACCTAAAATATCAATTTTTAGCATGTTTTGCGCCTGTATTTTAAAAACACTCTAACACAGAGTATGCATGTACAGATAGCTTTTGGGATACAAAAATATCGAATATTCGGGTGTTTTGAGCCTGAATTTGAGATATAAACGGGTACTGAAGATGCATGCACATATCGACTTAAAGCACCCAAAATATCGATTTTGAGCATGTTTTGGGCCTGTATTTTTTAAAAATACTCTAACACGGAGTAGACACGTACAGATCGCTTTTGGGACACAAAAATATCGAATTTTTGGGTGTTTTGAGCATGAATTTCAGATATAAACGGGTACAGAAGATTCATGCACATATCGACTTCGGGCACCTAAAATATCGATTTTTAGCATGTTCTGAGCCTCTATTTTGAAAACATTCTAGCACTGAGTAGGCATGTACAGATCGCTTCTGGGACCCCAAAATATTGAATTTTCGGGCGTTTTGAGCCTGAATTTGAGATATAACCGGGTACAGAGAATGCATACACATATTGACTTTGTGCACCCAAAATATCGATTTTGAGCATGTTTTGGGCCTGTATTTTAAAAATACTCTAACACGGAGTAGGCATGTACAGATCGCTTCTGGGACACAAAAATATCGAATTTTCAGAGTTTTGAGCCTAAATTTGAGATAAAAACGGGTGCAGAAGATGCATGCACATATCGACTTTTTGCACCTAAAATATCGATTTTGAGCATGTTTTTGGTCTGTATCTTGAAAACATTCTAGCAAGAAGTAGGCATGTACAGATTGCTTCTGGGACCCAAAAATATCGAATTTTCGAGTGTTTTGAACCTGAATTTGGAATATAGACGTGTACAGAAGATGCATACACATATTGACTTTGGGCAGCTAAAATATCGATTTACTGCATGTTTTAGACCTGTATTTTGAAAATACTCTAACACGGAGTATACATGTACAGATGGCTTTTGGGACCCAAAAATATCGAATAATCGGGTGTTTTGAGTCTGAATTTGAGATATAAACGGGTACAGAAGATGCATGCACATATCGACTTTGGGCACCTAAAATATCGATTTTGAGCATGTTTTGGGCCTATTTTTTGAAAATACTCTAACACAGTATAGACATGTACAGATCGCTTCTGGGACCCAAAAATTTCGATTTTTTGGGTGTTTTGAACCTGAATTAGGGACATACACGGGTACAGAAGACGCATAAACATATTGACTTTAGGCACCTAAAATATCGATTTTCAGCATGTTTTTGGCCTATATTTTAAAAACACTCTAACACGGAGTATGCACGTACAGATCGCTTCTGGGACCCAAATAAATCGTTTTTTCGGGGGTTTTGAGCCAGAATTTGGGATATAACCGGGTACAGAGGATGCATGCAGATATCGACTTTTTGCACCTAAAATATCGATTTTGACCATGTTTTGGGTCATTATCTTGAAAAACATTATAGCAAGGAGTAGGCATGTACAGATCGCTTCTGGGACCCAAAAATATCGAATTTTCTGGTGTTTTGAGCCTGAATTTGGGATATAGACGGGTACAGAAGATGCATACACATATTGACTCTTTGCACCTAAAATATCGATTTTGAGCATGTTTTGGGTCTGTATTGTGTAAATGCTCTAACACGGAGTAGGCATGTACAGATCGCTTCAGGCACACAAAAATATCGGATTTTTGGGTGTTTTGAGCCTGAATTTGAGATATAAACGGGTACAGAAGATGAATGCACATATCGACTTTGGGCACCCAAAATGTCGATTTTTAGCATGTTTTGGGCCTGTATTTTGAAAATACTCTAAGATCGCTTAAGGGACCCAAAAATATCGAATTTTCGGGTGTTTTGAGCCTGAATTTGAGATATAAACGGGTACAGAATACGCATGCACATATCGAAAATGGGCACCTAAAATATCGATTTTTAGCATGTTTTGGGCTTGAATTTTAAAAGTACTCTAACACGGAGTAGGCATGCACAGATCACTTCTGGGGCCCAAAAATATCGAATTTTCGGGTGTTTTGAGCCTGAATTTGAGATATAAACGCGTACAGAAGATGCATGCACATATCGACTATGGGCAGCTAAAATATCGATTTTCAGCATGTTTTGGGCATGTATTTTGAAAATACTCAAACACGGAGTAGGCATGTACAGATAGCTTCTGGGACCCAAAAATATCGAATTTTCGGGTGTTTTGAGCCTAAATTTGAGATATAAACGGGTACAGAACATGCATGCACATATTGACTTTGGGCACCCAAAATATCGATTTTTAACATGTTCTGAGCCTCTATTTTAAAAACACTCTAACACAGAGTATGCATGTACAGATCGCATCTGGGACACAAAAATATCGAATTTTCGGAGTTTTGAGCCTGAATTTGAGATATAAATGGGTACAGATGATGCATGCACATATCGAATTTTTAAACCTAAAATATCGATTTTAAATCATGTTTTGGGTCTGTATCTTAAAACTTTCTAGCAAGAAGTAGGCATGTACGGATTGCTTCTGGGACAAAAAAATATCGAATTTTCGAGTGTTTTGAACCTGAATTTGGGATATAGACGGGTACAGAAGATGCATACACATATTGTCTTTGGGTAGCTAAAATATCGATTTACAGCATGTTTTAGGCCTGTATTTTGAAAATACTCTAACACGGAGTAGGCATGTACAGTTTGCTTCCGGGACCCAAAAATATCGAATATTCGGGTGTTTTGAGTCTGAATTTGAGATATAAACGGGTACAGAAGATGCATGCACATATCGGCTTAAAGCACCCAAAATATCGATTTTGAGCATGTTTTGGGCCTGTATTTTTAAAATACTCTAACACGGAGTAGACACGTACAGATCGCTTTTGGGACACGAAAATATCGAATTTTTGGGTGTTTTGAGCATGAATTTGAGATATAAACGGGTACAGAAGATTCATGCACATATCGACTTCGGGCACCTAAAATACCGATTTATAGCATGTTTAGAGCCTATATTTTAAAAACATTCTAGCACTGAGTAGGCATGTACAGATCGCTTTTGGAACCCAAAAATATTGAATTTTCGGGTGTTTTGAGCCTGAATTTGATATGTAAACAAGTAATGAAGATGAATGCACATATCGACTTTGGGCACCCAAAATGTCGATTTTTAGCATGTTTTTGGCCTGTATTTTGAAAATACTCTAAGACTGAGTAGGCATGTACAGATCGCATAAGGGACCCAAAAATATCGAATTTTCGGGTGTTTTGAGCCTGAATTTGAGATATAAACGGGTACAGAATACGCATGCACATATCGAAAATGGGCACCTAAAATATCGATTTTTAGCATGTTTTGGGCTTGAATTTTAAACGTACTCTAACACGGAGTAGGCATGCACAGATCGCTTCTGGGACCCAAAATTATCGAATTTTCGGGTGTTTTGACCCTGAATTTGAGATATAAACGTGTACAGAAGATGCATGCACATATTTACTATGGGCAGCTAAAATATCGATTTTCAGCATGTTTTGGGCATGTATTTTGAAAATACTCAAACACGGAGTAGGCATATACAGATCGCTTCTGGAACCCAAAAATATCGAATTTTAGGGTGTTTTGAGCCTAAATTTGAGATATAAATGCGTACAGAACATGCATGCACATATTGACTTTGGGCACCCAAAATATCGATTTTTAGCATGTTCTGAGCCTCTATTTTAAAAACATTCTAGCACTGAGTAGGCATGTACAGATCGCTTCTGGGACCCAAAAATATTGAATTTTCGGGTGTTTTGAGCCTGAATTTGAGATATAACCGGGTACAGAGAATGCATACACATATTGACTTTGTGCACCTAAAATATCAATTTTTAGCATGTTTTGGGCCTGTATTTTAAAAACACTCTAACACAGAGTATGCATGTACAGATCGCTTCTGGGACACAAAAATATCGAATTTTCGGATTTTTGAGCCTGAATTTGAGATATAAATGGGTACAGATGATGCATGCACATATCGAATTTTTGAACCTAAAATATCGATTTTAAAGCATGTTTTGGGTCTGTATCTTAAAACTTTCTAGCAAGAAGTAGGCATGTACAGATTGCTTCTGGGACCTAAAAATATCGAATTTTCGAGTGTTTTGAACCTGAATTTGGGATATAGACGGGTACAGAAGATGCATACACATATTGACTATGGGCAGCTAAAATATCGATTTACTGCATGTTTTAGGCCTGTATTTTGAAAATACTCTAACACGGAGTAGGCATGTACAGATCGCTTTTGGGACCCAAAAATATCGAATATTCGGGTGTTTTGAGTCTGAATTTGAGATATAAACGGGTACAGAAGATGCATGCACATATCGACTTAAAGCACCCGAAATATAGATTTTGAGCATGTTTTTGGCCTGTATTTTTAAAATACTCTAACACGGAGTAGACACGTACAGATCGCTTTTGGGACACAAAAATATCGAATTTTTGGGTTTTTTGAGCATGAATTTGAGATATAAACGGGTACAGAAGATTCATGCACATATCGTCTTTGGACACCTAAAATATCGATTTATAGCATGTTTAGAGCCTATATTTTAAAAACATTCTAGCACTGAGTAGGCATGTACAGATCGCTTTTGGAACCCAAAAATATTGAATTTTCGGGTGTTTTGAGCCTTAATTTGATATGTAAACAGGTAATGAAGATTAATGCACATATCGACTCTTTGCACCAAAAATATCGATTTTGAGCATGTTTTGGGTCTGTATTTTGTAAATACTCTAACACGGAGTAGGCATGTACAGATCGCTTCTGGGACACAAAAATATCGATTTTTGGGTGTTTTGAGCCTAAATTTGAGATATAAACGGGTACAGAAGATGCATGCACATATCGACTTTGGACACCTAAAATATCGATTTATAGCAAGTTTAGAGCCTATATTTTAAAAACATTCTAGCACTGAGTAGGCATGTACAGATCGCTTCTGGGACCCAAAAATATTGAATTTTCGGGTGTTTTGAGCCTGAATTTGAGATATAACCGGGTACAGAGAATGCATACACATATTGACTTTGTTCACCTAAAATATCAATTTTCAGCATGTTTTGGGCCTGTATTATAAAAACACTCTAACACGGAGTATGTAAGATCAGATCGCTTCTGGGACACGAAAATATCGAATTTTCGGAGTTTTGAGCCTGAATTTGAGATATAAACGGGTACAGAAGATGCATGCACATATAGACTTTTTGCACCTAAAATATCGATTTTGAGCATGTTTTTGGTCTGTATCTTGAAAACATTCTAGCAAGAAGTAGGCATGTACAGATTGCTTCTGGGACCCAAAAATATCGAATTTTCGAGTGTTTTGAACCTGAATTTGGAATATAGACGTGTACAGAAGATGCATACACATATAGACTTTGGGCAGCTAAAATATCGATTTACTGCATGTTTTAGGCCTGTATTTTGAGAATACTCTAACACGGAGTAAGCATGTACAGATGGCTTTTGGGACCCAAAAATATCGAATAATCGGGTGTTTTGAGTTTGAATTTGAGATAAAAACGGGTACAGAAGATGCATGCACATATCGACTATGGGCAGCTAAAATATCGATTTTCAGCATGTTTTGGGCATGTATTTTGAAAATACTCAAACACGGAGTAGGCATATACAGATCGCTTCTGGGACCCAAAAATATCGAATTTTCGGGTGTTTTGAGTCTAAATTTGAGATATAAACGGGTACAGAACATGCATGCACATATTGACTTTGGGCACCCAAAATATCGATTTTTAGCATGTTCTGAGCCTCTATTTTAAAAACATTCTAGCACTGAGTAGGCATGTACAGATCGCTTCTGGGACCCAAAAATATTGAATTTTCGGGTGTTTTGAGCCTGAATTTGAGATATAACCGGGTACAGAGAATGCATACACACATTGACTTTGTGCACCTAAAATATCAATTTTTAGCATGTTTTGGGCCTGTATTTTAAAAACACTCTAACACCGAGTATGCATGTACAGATCGCTTCTGGGACACAAAAATATCGAATTTTCGAGGTTTTTGAACCTGAATTTGGGATATAGACGGGTACAGAAGATGCATACACATATTGACTTTGGGCAGCTAAAATATCTATTTACAGCATGTTTTAGGCCTGTATTTTGAAAATACTCTAACACGGAGTAGGCATGTACAGATCGCTTTTGGGACCCAAAAATATCGAATATTCGGGTGTTTTGAGTCTGAATTTGAGATATAAACGGGTACAGAAGATGCATGCACATATCGACTTAAAGCACCCAAAATATCGATTAAGATCATGTTTTGAGCCTGTATTTTTAAAATACTCTATCACGGAGTAGACACGTACAGATTGCTTCTGGGACCCAAAAATATCGAATTTTCGAGTGTTTTGAACCTGAATTTTGAATATAGACGTGTACAGAAGATGCATACACATATTGACTTTGTGCACCTAAAATATCAATTTTCAGCATGTTTTGGGCCTATATTTTAAAAACACTCTAACACGGAGTATGCAGGTAAAGATCGCTTCTGGGACACAAAAATATCGAATTTTCGGAGTTTTGAGCCTGAATTTGAGATATAAACGGGTACAGAAGATGCATTCACATATCGAATTTTTGCACCTAAAATATCGATTTTGAGCATGTTTTTGGTCTGTATCTTGACAACTTTCTAGCAAGAAGTAGGCATGTACAGATTGCTTCTGGGACCCAAAAATATCGAATTTTCGAGGTTTTGAACCTGAATTTGGGATATAGACGGGTACAGAAGATGCATACACATATTGACTTTGGGCAGCTAAAATATCGATTTACAGCATGTTTTAGGCCTGTATTTTGAAAATACTCTAACACGGAGTATGCAGGTAAAGATCGCTTCTGGGACACAAAAATATCGAATTTTCGGAGTTTTGAGCCTGAATTTGAGATATAAACGGGTACAGAAGATGCATTCACATATCGAATTTTTGCACCTAAAATATCGATTTTGAGCATGTTTTTGGTCTGTATCTTGAAAACTTTCTAGCAAGAAGTAGGCATGTACAGATTGCTTCTGGGACCCAAAAATATCGAATTTTCGAGGTTTTGAACCTGAATTTGGGATATAGACGGGTACAGAAGATGCATACACATATTGACTTTGGGCAGCTAAAATATCGATTTACAGCATGTTTTAGGCCTGTATTTTGAAAATACTCTAACACGGAGTAGGCATGTACAGATCGCTTTTGGGACCCAAAAATATCGAATATTCGGGTGTTTTGAGTCTGAATTTGAGATATAAACGGGTACAGAAGATGCATGCACATATCGACTTCGGGCACCTAAAATATCGATTTTTAGCATGTTCTGAGCCTCTATTTTGAAAACATTCTAGCACTGAGTAGGCATGTACAGATCGCTTCTGGGACCCAAAAATATTGAATTTTCGGGTGTTTTGAGTCTGAATTTGAGATATAACCGGGTACAGAGAATGCATACACATATTGACTTTGTGCACCTAAAATATCAATTTTCAGCATGTTTTGGGCCTGTATTTTAAAAACACTCTAACAAGGAGTATGCAGGTACAGATCGCTTCTGGGACACAAAAATATCGAATTTTCGGAGTTTTGAGACTGAATTTGAGATATAAACGGGTATAGAAGATGCATACACATATCGACTTTGGGCACCCAAAATATCGATTTTGAGCATGATTTGAGCCTGTATTTTTAAAATACTTTAATACGGAGTAGACACGTACAGATCGCTTCTGGGTCCCCAAATAAATCGAATTTTCGGTTCTTCTGAGCCTGAATTTGAGATATGAACAGGTACAGAAGATGCATGCACATATCGACTTCGGGCACCTAAAATATCGATTTTGAGCATGTTTTGGGCCTGTATTTTGAAAACACTCAAACACGGTGTAGACATGTACAGATCGCTTCTGGGACACAAAAATATCGATTTTTTGGGTGTTTTGAGCCTGAATTTGAGGTATAAACGGGTACAGAAGATACATGCACATATCGACTTTGGCTCCCAAAATATCGATTTTTAGTATGTTTTGGGCGTATAATTTGAAAATATTCTAGCACTGAGTAGGCATGTACAGATCGCTTCTGGGACCCTAAAATATCGAATTTTCGGGAGTTTTGAGCCAGAAATTGGGATATCACCGGGTACAGAGGATGCATGCACATATCGACTTTTTGCACATAAAATATCGATTTTGAGCATGTTTTAGGTCTGTATCTTGAAAAAATTCTAGCAAGGAGTAGGCATGTACAGATCGCTTCTGGGACCCAAAATTATCGAATTTTAGGGTGTTTTGAACCTGAATTTGGGATATAGACGGATACCGAAGATGAATGCACATATCGACTTTTTGCACCTAAAATATTGATTTTGAGCATGTTTTGGGCCTGTATTTTGAAAATACTCTAACACGGAGTAGGCATGTACAGATTGCTTCTGGGACCCAAAAATATCGAATTTTCGAGTGTTTTGAATCTGAATTTGGGATATAGACGGGTACAGAAGATGCATACACATATTGACTTTGGGCAGCTAAAATATCGATTTTCTGCATGTTTTAGGCCTGTATTTTGAAAATACTCTAACACGGAGTATGCATGTACACATTGCTTTTGGGACCCAAAAATATCGAATATTCGGGTGTTTTGAGTCTGAATTTGAGATATAAACGGGTACAGAAGATGAATGCACATATCGACTTTGGGCACCCAAAATATCGATTTTGAGCATGTTTTGGGCCTGTATTTTTAAAATACTCTAACACTGAGTAGACACGTACAGATCGCTTTTGGAACCCAAATAAATCGAATTTTAGGGTGTTCTGAGCCTAAATTTGAGATATGAACGGATACAGAAGATGCATGCACAAATCGACTTTGGGCACCTAAAATATCGATTTTGAGCATGTTTTGGGCCTGTACTTTGAAAATACGATAGCACGGTGTAGACATGTACAGATCGCTTCTGGGACACAAAAATATCGATTTTTTTGGGTGTTTTGAGCCTGAATTAGAGATATAAACGGGTACAGAAGATGCATGCACATATCAACTTTGGCACCCAAAATATCGATTTTTAGTATGTTTTGGGCGTATAATTTGAAAATATTCTAGCACTGAGTAGGCATGTACAGATCGCTTCTGGGACCCAAAAATATCGACTTTTCATGGGTTTTGAGCCAGAATTTGGGATATAACCGGGTACAGAGGATGCATGCACATATCGACTTTGGGTACCTAAAATATCGATTTTGAGTATGTTTTGGGCCTGTATTTTGAAAATACTCTAACACGGAGTATGCATGTACAGATCGCTTCTGGGACACAAAAATATCGATTTTTTGGGTGTTTTGAGCCTGAATTTGATATATAAACGGGTACAGAAGATGCATGCACATATCGACTTTTCACACCTAAAATATCGATTTACAGCATGTTTTAGGCCTGTATTTTGAAAATACTCTAACACGGAGTATGCATGTACACATTGCTTTTGGGACCCAAAAATATCGAATATTCGGGTGTTTTGAGTCTGAATTTGAGATATAAACGGGTACAGAAGATGAATGCACATATCGACTTTGGGCACCCAAAATATCGATTTTATGCATGTTTTGGGCTTGTATTTTGAAAATACGATAGCACGGTGTAGACATGTACAGATCGCTTCTGGGACCCAAAAATATCGAATTTTCGGGGGTTTTGAGCCAGAATTTGGGATATAACCGGGTACAGAGGATGCATGCACATATCGACTTTGGGTACCTAAAATATCGATTTTGAGTATGTTTTGGGCCTGTATTTTGAAAATACTCTAACACGGAGTATGCATGTACAGATCGCTTCTGGGACACAAAAATATCGATTTTTTGGATGTTTTGAGCCTGAATTTAAGATATAAACGGGTACAGAAGATGCATGCACATATCGACTTTTTGCATCTAAAATATCGATTTTAAGCATGTTTTGGGTCTGTATCTTGAAAACATTCTAGCACTGAGTAGGCATGTACAGATCGGTTCTGGGACCCAAAAATATCGAATTTTCGGGTGTTTTGAACCTGTATTTGGGATATAGACGGGTACAGAAGATGCATACACATATTGACTTTGGGCAGCTAAAATATCGATTTACAGCATGTTTTAGGCTTGTATTTTAAAAATACTCTAAAACGGAGTATGCATGTACAGATGGCTTTTCGGACTCAAAAATATCGAATATTCTGGAGTTTTGAGTCTGAATTTGAGATATAAACGGGTACAGAAGATGCATGCACATATCGACTTTGGCACCCAAAATATCGATTTTGAGTATGTTTTGGGCCTGTATATTTAAAATACTCTAACACGGAGTAGACACGTACAGATCGCTTCTGGGACCCAAATAAATCGAATTTTCGGTTGTTCTGAGCCTGAATTTGAGATATCAACAGGTACAGAATATGCATGCACATATCGACTTCGGGCACCTAAAATATCGATTTTGAGCATGTTTTGGGCCTGTATTTTGAAAACACTCAAACACGGTGTAGACATGTACAGATCGCTTCTGGGACACAAAAATATCGATTTTTTGGGTGTTTTGAGCCTGAATTTGAGATATAAACGGGTACAGAAGATACATGCACATATCGACTTTAGCACCCAAAATATCGATTTTTAGTATGTTTTGGGCGTATAATTTGAAAATATTCTAGCACTGAGTAGGCATGTACAGATCGCTTAAGGGACCCAAAAATATCGAATTTTCGGGAGTTTTGAGCCAGAAATTGGGATATAACCGGGTACAGAGGATGCATGCACATATCGACTTTTTGCACCTAAAATATCGATTTTGAGCATGTTTTAGGGCTGTATCTTGAAAAAATTCTAGCAAGGAGTAGGCATGTACAGATCGCTTCTGGGACCCAAAATTATTGAATTTTAGGGTGTTTTGAACCTGAATTTGGGATATAGACGGATACCGAAGATGCATGCACATATCGACTTTTTGCACCTAAAATATCGATTTTGAGCATGTTTTGGGCCTGTATTTTGAAAATACTCTAACACGGAGTAGGCATGTACAGATCGCTTTGGGGACCCAAAAATATCGAATTTTCGGGTGTTTTGAGCCTGAATTTGAGATATAAACGGGTACAGAAGATGCATGCACATTTCGACTTTTTGCACCTAAAATATCGATTTTGAGCATGTTTTGGGTCTGTATCTTGAAAACATTCTAGCAAGAAGTAGGCATGTACAGATTGCTTCTGGGACCCAAAAATATCGAATTTTCGAGTGTTTTGAACCTGAATTTGGGATATAGACGGGTACAGAAGATGCATACACATATTGACTTTGGGCAGCTAAAATATCGATTTTCTGCATGTTTTAGGCCTGTATTATGAAAATACTCTAACACGGAGTATGCATGTACACATTGCTTTTGGGACCCAAAAATATCGAATATTCGGGTGTTTTGAGTCTGAATTTGAGATATAAACGGGTACAGAAGATGAATGCACATATCGACTTTGGGCACCCAAAATATCGATTTTATGCATGTTTTGGGCTTGTATTTTGAAAATACGATAGCACGGTGTAGACATGTACAGATCGCTTCTGGGACCCAAAAATATCGAATTTTCGGGGGTTTTGAGCCAGAATTTGGGATATAACCGGGTACAGAGGATGCATGCACATATCGAATTTGGGTACCTAAAATATCGATTTTGAGTATGTTTTGGGCCTGTATTTTGAAAATACTCTAACACGGAGTATGCATGTACAGATCGCTTCTGGGACACAAAAATATCGATTTTTTGGGTGTTTTGAGCCTGAATTTAAGATATAAACGGGTACAGAAGATGCATGCACATATCGACTTTGGCACCCAAAATATCGATTTTGAGTATGTTTTGGGCCTGCATTTTTAAAATACTCTAACAAGGAGTAGACACGTACAGATCGCTTCTGGGACCCAAATAAATCGAATTTTCGGTTGTTCTGAGCCTGAATTTGAGATATGAACGGGTACAGAAGATGCATGCACATATCGACTTCGGGCACCTAAAATATCGATTTTGAGCATGTTTTGGGCCTGTATTTTGAAAATACTCAAACACGGTGTAGACATGTACAGATTGCTTCTGGGACACAAAAATATCGATTTTATAGATGTTTTGAGCCTGAATTTGAGATATAAACGGGTACAGAAGATGCATGCACATATCGACTTTGGCACCCAAAATATCGATTTTTAGTATGTTTTGGGCGTATAATTTGAAAATATTCTAGCACTGAGTAGGCACGTACAGATCGCTTCTGGGATCCAAAAATATCGAGTTTTCGGGTGTTTTGAGCCCGAAATTGGGATATAACGGGGTACAGACGATGCATGCACATATCGACTTTTTGCACCTAAAATATCGATTTTGAGCATGTTTTAGGGCTGTATCTTGAAAAAATTCTAGCAAGGAGTAGGCATGTACCGATCGCTTCTGGGACACAAAATTATCGAATTTTCGGGTGTTTTGAACCTGAATTTGGGATATAGACGGATACCGAAGATGCATGCACATATAGACTTTTTGCACCTAAAATATCGATTTTGAGCATGTTTTGGGCCTGTATTTTGAAAATACTCTAACACGGAGTAGGCATGTACAGATCGCTTCGGGGACCCAAAAATATAGAATTTTCGGGTGTTTTGAGCCTGAATTTGAGAAATAAACGGGTACAGAAGATGCATGCACATTTCGACTTTTTGCACCTAAAATATCGATTTTGAGCATGTTTTGGGTCTGTATCTTGAAAACATTCTAGCAAGAAGTAGGCATGTACAGATTGCTTCTAGGACCCAAAAATATCGAATTTTCGAGTGTTTTGAACCTGAATTTAGGATATAGACGGGTACAGAAGATGCATACACATATTGACTTTGGGCAGCTAAAATATCGATTTTCTGCATGTTTTAGGCCTGTATTTTGAAAATATTTTAACACGGAGTATGCATGTACACATTGCTTTTGGGACCCCAAAATATCGAATATTCGGGTGTTTTGAGTCTGAATTTGAGATATAAACGGGTACAGAAGATGCATGCACATATCGACTTTGGGCACCCAAAATATCGATTTTGAGCATGTTTTGGGCCTGTATTTTTAAAATACTCTAACACGGAGTAGACAAGTACAGATCACTTCTGGAACTCAAATAAATCGAATTTTAGGGTGTTCTGAGCCTGAATTTGAGATATGAACGGATACAGAAGATGCATGCACATATCGACTTTGGGCACCTAAAATATCGATTTTCAGCATGTTTTGGGCCTGTATTTTGAAAAGACTATATCTCGGTGTAGACATGTACAGATCGCTTCTGGGACACAAAAACATCGATTTTTTGGGTGTTTTGAGCCTGAATTTGAGATATAAACGGGTACAGAAGATGCATGCACATATCGACTTTTTGCATCTAAAATATCGAATTTAAGCATGTTTTGGGTCTGTATCTTGAAAACATTCTAGGAAGGAGTAGGCATGTACAGGTCGCTTCTGGGACCCAAAAATACCGAATTTTCTGGTGTTTTGAACTAGAATTTGGGATATAGACGGGTACAGAAGATGCATACACATATTGACTTAGGGCAGCTAAAATATCGATTTACAGCATGTTTTAGGCTTGTATTTTAAAAATACTCTAAAACGGAGTATGCATGTACAGATGGCTTTTGGGACCCAAAAATATCGAATATTCTGGAGTTTTGAGTCTGAATTTGAGATATAAACGGGTACAGAAGATGCATGCACATATCGACTTTGGCACCCAAAATATCGATTTTGAGTATGTTTTGGGCCTGTATTTTTAAAATACTCTAACACGGAGTAGACACGTACAGATCGCTTCTGGGACCCAAATAAATCGAATTTTCGGTTGTTCTGAGCCTGAATGTGAGATATCAACAGGTACAGAATATGCATGCACATATCGACTTCGGGCACCTAAAATATCGATTTTGAGCATGTTTTGGGCCTGTATTTTGAAAACACTCAAACACGGTGTAGACATGTACAGATCGCTTCTGGGACACAAAAATATCGATTTTTTGGGTGTTTTGAGCCTGAATATGAGATATAAACGGGTACAGAAGATACATGCACATATCGACTTTAGCACCCAAAATATCGATTTTTAGTATGTTTTGGGCGTATAATTTGAAAATATTCTAGCACTGAGTAGGCATGTACAGATCGCTTCTGGGACCCAAAAATATCGAATTTTCGGGAGTTTTGAGCCAGAAATTGGGATATAACCGGGTACAGAGGATGCATGCACATATCGACTTTTTGCACCTAAAATATCGATTTTGAGCATGTTTTAGGGCTGTATCTTGAAAATACTCTAACACGGAGTAGGCATGTACAGATCGCTTTGGGGACCCAAAAATATCGAATTTTCGGGTGTTTTGAGCCTGAATTTGAGATATAAACGGGTACAGAAGATGCATGCACATTTCGACTTTTTGCACCTAAAATATCGATTTTGAGCATGTTTTGGGTCTGTATCTTGAAAACATTCTAGCAAGAAGTAGGCATGTACAGATTGCTTCTGGGACCCAAAAATATCGAATTTTCGAGTGTTTTGAACCTGAATTTGGGATATAGACGGGTACAGAAGATGCATACACATATTGACTTTGGGCAGCTAAAATATCGATTTTCTGCATGTTTTAGGCCTGTATTTTGAAAATACTCTAACACGGAGTATGCATGTACACATTGCTTTTGGGACCCAAAAATATCGAATATTCGGGTGTTTTGAGTCTGAATTTGAGATATAAACGGGTACAGAAGATGAATGCACATATCGACTTTGGGCACCCAAAATATCGATTTTATGCATGTTTTGGGCTTGTATTTTGAAAATACGATAGCACGGTGTAGACATGTACAGATCGCTTCTGGGACCCAAAAATATCGAATTTTCGGGGGTTTTGAGCCAGAATTTGGGATATAACCGGGTACAGAGGATGCATGCACATATCGACTTTGGGTACCTAAAATATCGATTTTGAGTATGTTTTGGGCCTGTATTTTGAAAATACTCTAACACGGAGTATGCATGTACAGATCGCTTCTGGGACACAAAAATATCGATTTTTTGGGTGTTTTGAATTTGAATTTGAGATATAAACGGGTACAGAAGATGCATGCACATATCGACTTTTTGCATCTAAAATATCGATTTTAAGCATGTTTTGGGTCTGTATCTTGAAAACATTCTAACACTGAGTAGGCATGTACAGATCGGTTCTGGGACCCAAAAATATCGAATATTCGGGAGTTTTGAGTCTGAATTTGAGATTTAAACGGGTACAGAAGATGCATGCACATATCGACTTTGGCACCCAAAATATCGATTTTGAGTATGTTTTGGGCCTGTATTTTTAAAATACTCTAACACGGAGTAGACACGTACAGATCGCTTCTGGGACCCAAATAAATCGAATTTTCGGTTGTTCTGAGCCTGAATTTGAGATATGAACGGGTACAGAAGATGCATGCACATATCGACTTCGGGCACCTAAAATATCGATTTTGATCATGTTTTGGGCCTGTATTTTGAAAATACTCAAACACGGTGTAGACATGTACAGATTGCTTCTGGGACACAAAAATATCGATTTTTTAGGTGTTTTGAGCCTGAATTTGAGATATAAACGGGTACAGACGATGCATGCACATATCGACTTTTTGCACCTAAAATATCGATTTTGAGCATGTTTTAGGGCTGTATCTTGAAAAAATTCTAGCAAGGAGTAGGCATGTACCGATCGCTTCTGGGACACAAAATTATCGAATTTTCGGGTGTTTTGAACCTGAATTTGGGATATAGACGGATACCGAAGATGCAAGCACATATCGACTTTTTGCACCTAAAATATCGATTTTGAGCATGTTTTGGGCCTGTATTTTGAAAATACTCTAACACGGAGTAGGCATGTACAGATCGCTTCTAGGACCCAAAAATATCGAATTTTCGGGTGTTTTGAGCCTGAATTTGAGAAATAAACTGGTACAGAAGATGCATGCACATTTCGACTTTTTGCACCTAAAATATCGATTTTCTGCATGTTTTAGGCCTGTATTTTGAAAATATTTTAACACGAAGTATGCATGTACACATTGCTTTTGGGACCCCAAAATATCGAATATTCGGGTGTTTTGAGTCTGAATTTGAGATACAAACGGGTACAGAAGATGCATGCACATATCGACTTTGGGCACCCAAAATATCGATTTTGAGCATGTTTTGGGCCTGTATTTTTAAAATACTCTAACACGGAGTAGACAAGTACAGATCACTTCTGGAACTCAAATAAATCGAATTTTAGGGTGTTCTGAGCCTGAATTTGAGATATGAACGGATACAGAAGATGCATGCACATATCGACTTTGGGCACCTAAAATATCGATTTTCAGCATGTTTTGGGCCTGTATTTTGAAAAGACTATATCACGGTGTAGACATGTACAGATCGCTTCTGGGACACAAAAACATCGATTTTTTGGGTGTTTTGAGCCTGAATTTGAGATATAAACGGGTACAGAAGATGCATGCACATATCGACTTTTTGCACCTAAAATATCGAATTTAAGCATGTTTTGGGTCTGTATCTTGAAAACATTCTAGGAAGGAGTAGGCATGTACAGGTCGCTTCTGGGACCCAAAAATACCGAATTTTCTGGTGTTTTGAACTAGAATTTGGGATATAGACGGTTACAGAAGATGCATACACATATTGACTTTGGGCAGCTAAAATATCGATTTACAGCATGTTTTAGGCTTGTATTTTAAAAATACTCTAACACGGAGTAGGTATGTACAGATCGCTTCTGGGACACAAAATTATCGAATTTTCGGGTGTTTTGAACCTGAATTTGGGATATAGACGGATACCGAAGATGCAAGCACATATCGACTTTTTGCACCTAAAATATCGATTTTGAGCATGTTTTGGGCCTGTATTTTGAAAATACTCTAACACGGAGTAGGCATGTACAGATCGCTTAGGGGACCCAAAAATATCGAATTTTCGGGTGTTTTGAGCCTGAATTTGAGATATAAACGGGTACAGAAGATGCATGCACATTTCGACTTTTTGCACCTAAAATATCGATTTTGAGCATGTTTTGGGTCTGTATCTTGAAAACATTCTAGCAAGAAGTAGGCATGTACAGATTGCTTCTAGGACCCAAAAATATCGAATTTTCGAGTGTTTTGAACCTGAATTTGGGATATAGACGGGTACAGAAGATGCATACACATATTGACTTTGGGCAGCTAAAATATCGATTTTCAGCATGTTTTAGGCCTGTATTTTGAAAATATTCTAACACGGAGTATGCATGTACACATTGCTTTTGGGACCCAAAAATATCGAATTTTCGGGTGTTTTGAGTCTGAATTTGAGATATAAACGGGTACAGAAGATGCATGCACATATCGACTTTTTGCACCTAAAATATCGATTTTTAGCATGTTTTGGGTCTGTATTTTGAAAAAATTCTAGCAAGGAGTAGGCATATACAGATCGCTTCTGGGACCCAAAATTATCGAATATTCGGGTGTTTTGAACCTGAATTTGGGATATAGACGGGTACAGAAGATGCATACACATATTGACTTTGGGCACCTAAAATATAGATTTTTAGCATGTTTTGGGCCTGTATTTTGAAAATACATTAACACGGAGTAGGCATGTACAGATCGTTTCTACGAACCAAAAATATCGAATTTTCGAGTGTTTTGAACCTGAATTTGGGATATAGACGGGTACAGAAGATGCATACACATATTGACTTTGGGCAGCTAAAATATCGATTTTCTGCATGTTTTAGGCCTGTATTTTGAAAATATTCTAACACGGAGTATGCATGTACACATTGCTTTTGGGACCCAAAAATATCGAATATTCGGGTGTTTTGAGTCTGAATTTGAGATATAAACGGGTACAGAAGATGCATGCACATATCGACTTAGGGCACCCAAAATATCGATTTTGAGCATGTTTTAGGCCTGTATTTTTAAAATACTCTAACACGGAGTAGACACGTACAGATCGCTTCTGGAACCCAAATAAATCGAATTTTAGGGTATTCTGAGCCTGAATTTGAGATATGAACGGATACAGAAGATGCATGCACATATCGACTTTGGGCACCTAAAATATCGATTTTCAGCATGTTTTGGGCCTGTATTTTGAAAATACTATAGCACGGTGTAGACATGTACAGATCGCTTCTGGGACACAAAAATATCGAATTTTTGGGTGTTTTGAGCCTGAATTTGAGATATAAACGGGTACAGAAGATGCATGCACATATCGACTTTTTGCACCTAAAATATCGATTTTAAGCATGTTTTGGATCTGTATCTTGAAAACATTCTAGGAAGGAGTAGGCATGTACAGGTCGCTTCTGGGACCCAAAAATACCGAATTTTCTGGTGTTTTGAACCAGAATTTGGGATATAGACGGGTACAGATGATGCATACACATATTGACTTTGGGCACCTAAAATATAGATTTTCAGCATTTTTTGGGCCTGTATTTTGAAAATACATTAACACGGAGTAGGCATGTACAGTTTGCTTCCGGGACCCAAAAATATCGACTTTTCGGGTGTTTTGAGCCTGAATTTGAGATATAAACGGGTATATAAGATGCATACACATATCGACTTTGGGCACCTAAAATATCGATTTTGAGTATGTTTTGGGCCTGTATTTTGAAAAAATTCAAGCAAGGAGTAGGCATGTACAGATCGCTTCTGGGACACAAAATTATCGAATTTTCGGGTGTTTTGAACCTGAATTTGGGATATAGACGGATACCGAAGATGCATGCACATATCGACTTTTTGCACCTAAAATATCGATTTTGAGCATGTTTTGGGCCTGTATTTTGAAAATACTCTAACACGGAGTAGGCATGTACAGATCGCTTCGGGGACCCAAAAATATCGAATTTTCGGGTGTTTTGAGCCTGAATTTGAGATATAAACGGGTACAGAAGATGCATGCACATTTCGACATTTTGCACCTAAAATATCGATTTTGAGCATGTTTTGGGTCTGTATCTTGAAAACATTCTAGCAAGAAGTAGGCATGTACAGATTGCTTCTAGGACCCAAAAATATCGAATTTTCGAGTGTTTTGAACCTGAATTTGGGATATAGACGGGTACAGAAGATGCATACACATATTGACTTTGTGCACCTAAAATATAGATTTTGATCATGTTTTGGGCCTGTATTTTGAAAATACATTAACACAGAGTAGGCATGTACAGATCGCTTCTACGACCCAAAAATATCGAATTTTCGAGTGTTTTGAACCTGAATTTGGGATATAGACGGATACATAAGATGCATGCACATATCAACTGTGGGCACCTAAAATATCGATTTTGAGTATGTTTTGGGCCTGTATTTTGAAAATACTCTAACATGGAGTATGCATGTACAGATCGCTTCTGGGACCCAAAAATATCGAATTTTCGGGGGTTTTGAACCTGAATTTGGGATATAACAGGGTACAGAGGATGCATGCACATATCGACTTTTTGCACCTAAAATATCGATTTTAAGCATGTTTTGGGTCTGTATCTTGAAAACATTCTAGCAAGGAGTAGGCATGTACAGGTCGCTTCTGGGACCCAAAAATACCGAATTTTCTGGTGTTTTTAACCTGAATTTGGGATATAGACGGGTACAGAAGATGCATACACATATCGACTTTTTGCACTTAAAATATCGATTTTGAGCATGTTTTGGGTCTGTATCTTGAAAACATTCCAGCAAGGAGTAGGCATGTACAGATCGCATTTGGGACCCAAAAATATCGAATTTTCTGGTGTTTTAAACTTGAATTAGGGATATACACGTGTACAGAAGATGCATACACATATTGACTTTGGGCACATAAAATATCGATTTTAAGCATGTTTTGGGTCTGTATCTTGAAAACATTCTAGCAAGGAGTAGGCATGTACATGTCGCTTCTGGGACCCAAAAATACCGAATTTTCTGGTGTTTTGAACCTGAATTTGGGATATAGACGGGTACAGAAGATGCATGCACATATTGACTTTGGGCACCTAAAATATCGATTTTCAGCATGTTTTGGGCCTGTAATTTGAAAATACTATAACGCAGTTTAGACATGTACAGATCGCTTCTGGGACACAAAAATATCGATTTTTTGGGTGTTTTGAGCCTGAATTTGAGATATAAACGGGTACAGAAGATGCATGCACATATCGACTTTTTGCACTTAAAATATCGATTTTGAGCATGTTTTGGGTCTGTATCTTGAAAATATTCTAGAAAGGAGTAGGCATGTACAGATAGCTTCTGGGACCCAAAATTATCGAATTTTCGGGTGTTTTGAACCTGAATTTGGGATATAGACGGATACAGAAGATGCATGCACATATCGACTTTGGGCACCTAAAATATCGATTTTAAGCATGTTTTGGGCCTGTATTATGAAAATACTATAGCACGGTGTAGGCATGTACAGATCGCTTCTGGGACCCAAAATTATCGAATTTTCGGGTGTTTTGAACCTGAATTTGGGATATAGACGGATACAGAAGATGCATGCACATATCGACTTTGGGCACCTAAAATATCGATTTTGAGCATGTTTTGGGCCTGTATTTTGAAAATACTATAGCACGGTGTAGACATGTACAGATCGCTTCTGGGACACAAAAATATCGATTTTTTGGGTGTTTTGAGCCTGAATTTGATATATAAACGGGTACAGAAGATGCATGCACATATCGACTTTGGCACCAAAAATATCGATTTTTAGTATGTTTTGGGCGTATAATTTGAAAATATTCTAGCACTGAGTAGGCATGTACAGATCGCTTCGGGGACCCAAAAATATCGAATTTTCGGGGGTTTTGAGCCAGAATTTGGGATATAACAGGGTACAGAGGATGCATGCACATATCGACTTTGGGCACCTAAAATATCGATTTTAAGCATGTTTTGGGTCTGTATCTTGAAAACATTCTAGCAAAGAGTAGGCATGTACAGGTCGCTTCTGGGACCCAAAAATACCGAATTTTCTGGTGTTTTGAACCTGAATTTGGGATATAGACGGGTACAGAAGATGCATACATATATTGACTTTGGGTACCTAAAATATAGATTTTCAGCATGTTTTGGGCCTGTATTTTGAAAATACATTAACACGGAGTAGGCATGTACAGATCGCTTCTGGGACCCAAAAATATCGACTTTTCGGGTGTTTTGAGCCTGAATTTGAGATATAAACGGGTACAGAAGATACATGCACATATCGACTTTGGACACCTAAAATATCGATTTTGAGCATGTTTTGGGCCTGTATTTTAAAAATACTATAACACAGTGTAGACATGTACAGATGGCTTTTGGGACACAAAAATATCGATTTTTTGGGTGTTTTGAGCCTGAATTTGAGATTTAAACGGGTACAGAAGATGCATGCACATATCGACTTTTCACACCTAAAATATCGATTTATAGCATGTTTTAAGCCTGTATTTTAAAAACATTCTAGCACTGAGTAGGCATGTGCAGATCGCTTAAGGGACCCAAAAATATCGAATTTTCGGAGTTTTGAGTCTGAATTTGAGATATAAACGGGTACAGAAGATGCATGCACATATCGGCTTTTTGCACCTTAAATATCGATTTTTAGAATGTTTTGGGTCTGTATTTTGAAAAAATTCTAGCAAGAAGTAATCATGTAGAGATCGCTTCTGGGACCCAAAAATATCGAATTTTCGGGTGTTTTGAACCTGAATTTGGGATATAGACGGATACAGAAGATGCATGCACATATCGACTTTGGGCACCTAAAATATCGATTTTGAGCATGTTTTGGGCCTGTATTTTGAAAATACTCTAACACGGAGTTGGCATGTACAGATCGCATCGGGGACCCAAAAATATAGAATTTTCGGGTGTTTTGAGCCTGAATTTGAGATATAAACGGGTACAGAAGATGCATGCACATTTCGACTTTTTGCACCTAAAATATCGATTTTGAGCATGTTTTGGGTCTGTATCTTGAAAACATTCTAGCAAGAAGTAGGCATGTACAGATTGCTTCTAGGACCCAAAAATATCGAATTTTCGAGTGTTTTGAACCTGAATTTGGGATATAGACGGGTACAGAAGATGCATACACATATTGACTTTGGGCAGATAAAATATCGATTTTCTGCATGTTTTAGGCCTGTATTTTGAAAATATTTTAACACGGAGTATGCATGTACACATTGCTTTTGGGACCCCAAAATATCGAATATTCGGGAGTTTTGAGTCTGAATTTGAGATATAAACGGGTACAGAAGATGCATGCACATATCGACTTTGGGCACCCAAAAAATCGATTTTGAGCATGTTTTGGGCCTGTATTTTTAAAATACTCTAACACGGAGTAGACAAGTACAGATCGCTTCTGGAACTCAAATAAATCGAATTTTAGGGTGTTCTGAGCCTGAATTTGAGATATGAACGGATACAGAAGATGCATGCACATATCGACTTTGGGCACCTAAAATATCGATTTTCAGCATGTTTTGGGCCTGTATTTTGAAAATACTATATCTCGGTGTAGACATGTACAGATCGCTTCTGGGACACAAAAACATCGATTTTTTGGGTGTTTTGAGCCTGAATTTGAGATATAAACGGTTACAGAAGATGCATGCACATATCGACTTTTTGCACCTAAAATATCGAATTTAAGCATGTTTTGGGTCTGTATCTTGAAAACTTTCTAGGAAGGAGTAGGCATGTACAGGTCGCTTCTGGGACCCAAAAATACCGAATTTTCTGGTGTTTTGAACTAGAATTTGGGATATAGACGGGTACAGAAGATGCATACACATATTGACTTTGGGCAGCTAAAATATCGATTTACAGCATGTTTTAGGCTTGTATTTTAAAAATACTCTAACACGGAGTATGCATGAACAGATGGCTTTTGGGACCCAAAAATATCGAATATTCGGGAGTTTTGAGTCTGAATTTGAGATATAAACGGGTACAGAAGATACATGCACATATCGACTTTGGCACCCAAAATATCGATTTTGAGCATGTTTTGGGCCTGTATTTTTAAAATACTCTAACACGGAGTAGACACGTACAGATCGCTTGTGGGACCCAAATAAATCGAATTTTCGGTTGTTCTGAGCCTGAATTTGAGATATGAACAGGTACAGAGGATGCATGCACATATCGACTTTTTGCACCTAAAATATCGATTTTAAGCATGTTTTGGGTCTGTATCTTGAAAACATTCTAGCAAAGAGTAGGCATGTACAGGTCGCTTCTGGGACCCAAAAATACCGAATTTTCTGGTGTTTTGAACCTGAATTTGGGATATAGACGGGTACAGAAGATGCATACATATATTGACTTTGGGCACCTAAAATATAGATTTTCAGCATGTTTTGGGCCTGTATTTTGAAAATACATTAACACGGAGTAGGCATGTACAGATCGCTTCTGGGACCCAAAAATATCGACTTTTCGGGTGTTTTGAACCAGAATTTGGGATATAACAGGGTACAGAGGATGCATGCACATATCGACTTTTTGCACCTAAAATATCGATTTTAAGCATGTTTTGGGTCTGTATCTTGAAAACATTCTAGCAAGGAGTAGGCATGTACAGGTCGCTTCTGGGACCCAAAAATATCGAATTTTCGGGTGTTTTGAGCCTGAATTTGATATATAAACGGGAACATAAGATGCATGCACATATCGACTTTGGACACCTAAAATATCGATTTATAGCATGTTTTAAGCCTGTATTTTAAAAACATTTTAGCACTGAGTAGGCATGTGCAGATTGCTTCTGGGACCCAAAAATATCAAATTTTCGGAGTTTTGAGCCTGAATTTGAGATATAAACGGGTACAGAAGATGCATGCACGTATCGACTTTTTGCACTTAAAATATCGATTTTGAGCATGTTTTGGGTCTGTATCTTGAAAACATTCTAGCAAGGAGTAGGCATGTACAGATCGCATTTGGGACCCAAAAATATCGAATTTTCGGGGGTTTTGAACTTGAATTAGGGATATACACGTGTACAGAAGATGCATACACATATTGTCTTTGGGCACCTAAAATATCGATTTTAAGCATGTTTTGGGTCTGTATCTTGAAAACATTCTAGCAAGGAGTAGGCATGTACAGGTCGCTTCTGGGACCCAAAAATACCGAATTTTCTGGTGTTTTTAACCTGAATTTGGGATATAGACGGGTACAGAAGATGCATGCACATATTGACTTTGGGCACCTAAAATATCGATTTTCAGCATGTTTTGGGCCTGTAATTTGAAAATACTATAACGCAGTTTAGACATGTACAGATCGCTTCTGGGACACAAAAATATCGATTTTTTAGGTGTTTTGAGCCTGAATTTGAGATATAAACGGGTACAGAAGATGCATGCACATATCGACTTTTTGCACTTAAAATATCGATTTTGAGCATGTTTTGGGTCTGTATCTTGAAAATATTCTAGCAAGGAGTAGGCATGTACAGATAGCTTCTGGGACCCAAAATTATCGAATTTTCGGGTGTTTTGAACCTGAATTTGGGATATAGACGGATACAGAAGATGCATGCACATATCGACTTTGGGCACCTAAAATATCGATTTTGAGCATGTTTTGGACCTGTATTATGAAAATACTATAGCACGGTGTAGGCATGTACAGATCGCTTCTGGGACCCAAAATTATCGAATTTTCGGGTGTTTTGAACATGAATTTGGGATATAGACGGATACAGAAGATGCATGCACATATCGACTTTGGGCACCTAAAATATCGATTTTGAGCATGTTTTGGGCCTGTATTTTGAAAATACTATAGCACGGTGTAGACATGTACAGATCCCTTCTGGGACACAAAAATATCGATTTTTTGGGTGTTTTGAGCCTGAATTTGATATATAAACGGGTACAGAAGATGCATGCACATATCGACTTTGGCACCAAAAATATCGATTTTTAGTATGTTTTGGGCGTATAATTTGAAAATATTCTAGCACTGAGTAGGCATGTACAGATCGCTTCGGGGACCCAAAAATATCGAATTTTCGGGGGTTTTGAGCCAGAATTTGGGATATAACAGGGTACAGAGGATGCATGCACATATCGACTTTGGGCACCTAAAATATCGATTTTAAGCATGTTTTGGGTCTGTATCTTGAAAACATTCTAGCAAAGAGTAGGCATGTACAGGTCGCTTCTGGGACCCAAAAATACCGAATTTTCTGGTGTTTTGAACCTGAATTTGGGATATAGACGGGTACAGAAGATGCATACATATATTGACTTTGGGCACCTAAAATATAGATTTTCAGCATGTTTTGGGCCTGTATTTTGAAAATACATTAACACGGAGTAGGCATGTACAGATCGCTTCTGGGACCCAAAAATATCGACTTTTCGGGTGTTTTGAGCCTTAATTTGAGATATAAACGGGTACAGAAGATACATGCACATATCGACTTTGGACACCTAAAATATCGATTTTGAGCATGTTTTGGGTCTGTATTTTAAAAATACTATAACACAGTGTAGACATGTACAGATGGCTTTTGGGACACAAAAATATCGATTTTTTGGGTGTTTTGAGGCTGAATTTGAGAGTTAAACGGGTACAGAAGATGCATGCACATATCGACTTTTCACACCTAAAATATCGATTTATAGCATGTTTTAAGCCTGTATTTTAAAAACATTCTAGCACTGAGTAGGCATGTGCAGATCGCTTAAGGGACCCAAAAATGTCGAATTTTCGGAGTTTTGAGTCTGAATTTGAGATATAAACGGGTACAGAAGATGCATGCACATATCGGCTTTTTGCACCTTAAATATCGATTTTTAGAATGTTTTGGGTCTGTATTTTGAAAAAATTCTAGCAAGAAGTAATCATGTACAGATCGCTTCTGGGACCCAAAAATATCGAATTTTCGGGTGTTTTGAACCTGAATTTGGGATATAGACGGATACAGAAGATGCATGCACATATCGACTTTGGGCACCTAAAATATCGATTTTGAGCATGTTTTGGGCCTGTATTTTGAAAATACTCTAACACGGAGTTGGCATGTACAGATCGCATCGGGGACCCAAAAATATAGAATTTTCGGGTGTTTTGAGCCTGAATTTGAGATATAAACGGGTACAGAAGATGCATGCACATTTCGACTTTTTGCACCTAAAATATCGATTTTGAGCATGTTTTGGGTCTGTATCTTGAAAACATTCTAGCAAGAAGTAGGCATGTACAGATTGCTTCTAGGACCCAAAAATATCGAATTTTCGAGTGTTTTGAACCTGAATTTGGGATATAGACGGGTACAGAAGATGCATACACATATTGACTTTGGGCAGCTAAAATATCGATTTTCTGCATGTTTTAGGCCTGTATTTTGAAAATATTTTAACACGGAGTATGCATGTACACATTGCTTTTGGGACCCCAAAATATCGAATATTCGGGAGTTTTGAGTCTGAATTTGAGATATAAACGGGTACAGAAGATGCATGCACATATCGACTTTGGGCACCCAAAATATCGATTTTGAGCATGTTTTGGGCCTGTATTTTTAAAATACTCTAACACGGAGTAGACAAGTACAGATCGCTTCTGGAACTCAAATAAATCGATTTTTAGGGTGTTCTGAGCCTGAATTTGAGATATGAACGGATACAGAAGATGCATGCACATATCGACTTTGGGCACCTAAAATATCGATTTTCAGCATGTTTTGGGCCTGTATTTTGAAAATACTATATCTCGGTGTAGACATGTACAGATCGCTTCTGGGACACAAAAACATCGATTTTTTGGGTGTTTTGAGCCTGAATTTGAGATATAAACGGTTACAGAAGATGCATGCACATATCGACTTTTTGCACCTAAAATATCGAATTTAAGCATGTTTTGGGTCTGTATCTTGAAAACTTTCTAGGAAGGAGTAGGCATGTACAGGTCGCTTCTGGGACCCAAAAATACCGAATTTTCTGGTGTTTTGAACTAGAATTTGGGATATAGACGGGTACAGAAGATGCATACACATATTGACTTTGGGCAGCTAAAATATCGATTTACAGCATGTTTTAGGCTTGTATTTTAAAAATACTCTAACACGGAGTATGCATGAACAGATGGCTTTTGGGACCCAAAAATATCGAATATTCGGGAGTTTTGAGTCTGAATTTGAGATATAAACGGGTACAGAAGATACATGGACATATCGACTTTGGCACCCAAAATATCGATTTTGAGCATGTTTTGGGCCTGTATTTTTAAAATACTCTAACACGGAGTAGACACGTACAGATCGCTTGTGGGACCCAAATAAATCGAATTTTCGGTTGTTCTGAGCCTGAATTTGAGATATGAACAGGTACAGAGGATGCATGCACATATCGACTTTTTGCACCTAAAATATCGATTTTAAGCATGTTTTGGGTCTGTATCTTGAAAACATTCTAGCAAAGAGTAGGCATGTACAGGTCGCTTCTGGGACCCAAAAATACCGAATTTTCTGGTGTTTTGAACCTGAATTTGGGATATAGACGGGTACAGAAGATGCATACATATATTGACTTTGGGCACCTAAAATATAGATTTTCAGCATGTTTTGGGCCTGTATTTTGAAAATACATTAACACGGAGTAGGCATGTACAGATCGCTTCTGGGACCCAAAAATATCGACTTTTCGGGTGTTTTGAGCCTTAATTTGAGATATAAACGGGTACAGAAGATACATGCACATATCGACTTTGGACACCTAAAATATCGATTTTGAGCATGTTTTGGGTCTGTATTTTAAAAATACTATAACACAGTGTAGACATGTACAGATGGCTTTTGGGACACAAAAATATCGATTTTTTGGGTGTTTTGAGGCTGAATTTGAGAGTTAAACGGGTACAGAAGATGCATGCACATATCGACTTTTCACACCTAAAATATCGATTTATAGCATGTTTTAAGCCTGTATTTTAAAAACATTCTAGCACTGAGTAGGCATGTGCAGATCGCTTAAGGGACCCAAAAATGTCGAATTTTCGGAGTTTTGAGTCTGAATTTGAGATATAAACGGGTACAGAAGATGCATGCACATATCGGCTTTTTGCACCTTAAATATCGATTTTTAGAATGTTTTGGGTCTGTATTTTGAAAAAATTCTAGCAAGAAGTAATCATGTACAGATCGCTTCTGGGACCCAAAAATATCGAATTTTCGGGTGTTTTGAACCTGAATTTGGGATATAGACGGATACAGAAGATGCATGCACATATCGACTTTGGGCACCTAAAATATCGATTTTGAGCATGTTTTGGGCCTGTATTTTGAAAATACTCTAACACGGAGTTGGCATGTACAGATCGCATCGGGGACCCAAAAATATAGAATTTTCGGGTGTTTTGAGCCTGAATTTGAGATATAAACGGGTACAGAAGATGCATGCACATTTCGACTTTTTGCACCTAAAATATCGATTTTGAGCATGTTTTGGGTCTGTATCTTGAAAACATTCTAGCAAGAAGTAGGCATGTACAGATTGCTTCTAGGACCCAAAAATATCGAATTTTCGAGTGTTTTGAACCTGAATTTGGGATATAGACGGGTACAGAAGATGCATACACATATTGACTTTGGGCAGCTAAAATATCGATTTTCTGCATGTTTTAGGCCTGTATTTTGAAAATATTTTAACACGGAGTATGCATGTACACATTGCTTTTGGGACCCCAAAATATCGAATATTCGGGAGTTTTGAGTCTGAATTTGAGATATAAACGGGTACAGAAGATGCATGCACATATCGACTTTGGGCACCCAAAATATCGATTTTGAGCATGTTTTGGGCCTGTATTTTTAAAATACTCTAACACGGAGTAGACAAGTACAGATCGCTTCTGGAACTCAAATAAATCGATTTTTAGGGTGTTCTGAGCCTGAATTTGAGATATGAACGGATACAGAAGATGCATGCACATATCGACTTTGGGCACCTAAAATATCGATTTTCAGCATGTTTTGGGCCTGTATTTTGAAAATACTATATCTCGGTGTAGACATGTACAGATCGCTTCTGGGACACAAAAACATCGATTTTTTGGGTGTTTTGAGCCTGAATTTGAGATATAAACGGTTACAGAAGATGCATGCACATATCGACTTTTTGCACCTAAAATATCGAATTTAAGCATGTTTTGGGTCTGTATCTTGAAAACTTTCTAGGAAGGAGTAGGCATGTACAGGTCGCTTCTGGGAACCAAAAATACCGAATTTTCTGGTGTTTTGAACTAGAATTTGGGATATAGACGGGTACAGAAGATGCATACACATATTGACTTTGGGCAGCTAAAATATCGATTTACAGCATGTTTTAGGCTTGTATTTTAAAAATACTCTAACACGGAGTATGCATGAACAGATGGCTTTTGGGACCCAAAAATATCGAATATTCGGGAGTTTTGAGTCTGAATTTGAGATATAAACGGGTACAGAAGATACATGGACATATCGACTTTGGCACCCAAAATATCGATTTTGAGCATGTTTTGGGCCTGTATTTTTAAAATACTCTAACACGGAGTAGACACGTACAGATCGCTTGTGGGACCCAAATAAATCGAATTTTCGGTTGTTCTGAGCCTGAATTTGAGATATGAACAGGTACAGAGGATGCATGCACATATCGACTTTTTGCACCTAAAATATCGATTTTAAGCATGTTTTGGGTCTGTATCTTGAAAACATTCTAGCAATGAGTAGGCATGTACAGGTCGCTTCTGGGACCCAAAAATACCGAATTTTCTGGTGTTTTGAACCTGAATTTGGGATATAGACGGGTACAGAAGATGCATACATATATTGACTTTGGGCACCTAAAATATAGATTTTCAGCATGTTTTGGGCCTGTATTTTGAAAATACATTAACACGGAGTAGGCATGTACAGATCGCTTCTGGGACCCAAAAATATCGACTTTTCGGGTGTTTTGAACCAGAATTTGGGATATAACAGGGTACAGAGGATGCATGCACATATCGACTTTTTGCACCTAAAATATCGATTTTAAGCATGTTTTGGGTCTGTATCTTGAAAAAATTCTAGCAAGGAGTAGGCATGTACAGGTCGCTTCTGGGACCCAAAAATATCGAATTTTCGGGTGTTTTGAGCCTGAATTTGATATATAAACGGGAACATAAGATGCATGCACATATCGACTTTGGACACCTAAAATATCGATTTATAGCATGTTTTAAGCCTGTATTTTAAAAACATTTTAGCACTGAGTAGGCATGTGCAGATTGCTTCTGGGACCCAAAAATATCGAATTTTCGGAGTTTTGAGCCTGAATTTGAGATATAAACGGGTACAGAAGATGCATGCACGTATCGACTTTTTGCACTTAAAATATCGATTTTGAGCATGTTTTGGGTCTGTATCTTGAAAACATTCTAGCAAGGAGTAGGCATGTACAGATCGCATTTGGGACCCAAAAATATCGAATTTTTTGGTGTTTTGAACTTGAATTAGGGATATACACGTGTACAGAAGATGCATACACATATTGACTTTGGGCACATAAAATATCGATTTTAAGCATGTTTTGGGTCTGTATCTTGAAAATATTCTAGCAAGGAGTAGGCATGTACAGATCGCTTCTGGGACCCAAAAATACCGAATTTTCTGGTGTTTTGAACCAGAATTTGAGATATAGACGGGTACAGAAGATGCATACACATATTGACTTTGGGCACCTAAAATATAGATTTTCAGCATTTTTTGGGCCTGTATTTTGAAAATACATTAACACGGAGTAGGCATGTACAGTTTGCTTCCGGGACCCAAAAATATCGACTTTTCGGGTGTTTTGAGCCTGAATTTGAGATATAAACGGGTACAGAAGATGCATGCACATTTCGACTTTTTGCACCTAAAATATCGATTTTGAGCATGTTTTGTGTCTGTATCTTGAAAACATTCTAGCAAGAAGTAGGCATGTACAGATTGCTTCTAGGACCCAAAAATATCGAATTTTCGAGTGTTTTAAACCTGAATTTGGGATATAGACGGGTACAGAAGATGCATACACATATTGACTTTGGGCAGCTAAAATATCGATTTTCTGCATGTTTTAGGCCTGTATTTTGAAAATATTCTAACACGGAGTATGCATGTACACATTGCTTTTGGGACCCAAAAATATCGAATATTCGGGTGTTTTGAGTCTGAATTTGAGATATAAACGGGTAAAGAAGATGCATGCACATATCGACTTTGGGCACCCAAAATATCGATTTTGAGCATGTTTTGGGCCTGTATTTTTAAAATACTCTAACACGGAGTAGACACGTACAGATCGCTTGTGGGACCCAAATAAATCGAATTTTCGGTTGTTCTGAGCCTGAATTTGAGATATGAACAGGTACAGAGGATGCATGCACATATCGACTTTTTGCACCTAAAATATCGATTTTAAGCATGTTTTGGGTCTGTATCTTGAAAACATTCTAGCAATGAGTAGGCATGTACAGGTCGCTTCTGGGACCCAAAAATACCGAATTTTCTGGTGTTTTGAACCTGAATTTGGGATATAGACGGGTACAGAAGATGCATACATATATTGACTTTGGGCACCTAAAATATAGATTTTCAGCATGTTTTGGGCCTGTATTTTGAAAATACATTAACACGGAGTAGGCATGTACAGATCGCTTCTGGGACCCAAAAATATCGACTTTTCGGGTGTTTTGAACCAGAATTTGGGATATAACAGGGTACAGAGGATGCATGCACATATCGACTTTTTGCACCTAAAATATCGATTTTAAGCATGTTTTGGGTCTGTATCTTGAAAAAATTCTAGCAAGGAGTAGGCATGTACAGGTCGCTTCTGGGACCCAAAAATATCGAATTTTCGGGTGTTTTGAGCCTGAATTTGATATATAAACGGGAACATAAGATGCATGCACATATCGACTTTGGACACCTAAAATATCGATTTATAGCATGTTTTAAGCCTGTATTTTAAAAACATTTTAGCACTGAGTAGGCATGTGCAGATTGCTTCTGGGACCCAAAAATATCGAATTTTCGGAGTTTTGAGCCTGAATTTGAGATATAAACGGGTACAGAAGATGCATGCACGTATCGACTTTTTGCACTTAAATTATCGATTTTGAGCATGTTTTGGGTCTGTATCTTGAAAACATTCTAGCAAGGAGTAGGCATGTACAGATCGCATTTGGGACCCAAAAATATCGAATTTTTTGGTGTTTTGAACTTGAATTAGGGATATACACGTGTACAGAAGATGCATACACATATTGACTTTGGGCACATAAAATATCGATTTTAAGCATGTTTTGGGTCTGTATCTTGAAAATATTCTAGCAAGGAGTAGGCATGTACAGATCGCTTCTGGGACCCAAAAATACCGAATTTTCTGGTGTTTTGAACCAGAATTTGAGATATAGACGGGTACAGAAGATGCATACACATATTGACTTTGGGCACCTAAAATATAGATTTTCAGCATTTTTTGGGCCTGTATTTTGAAAATACATTAACACGGAGTAGGCATGTACAGTTTGCTTCCGGGACCCAAAAATATCGACTTTTCGGGTGTTTTGAGCCTGAATTTGAGATATAAACGGGTACAGAAGATGCATGCACATTTCGACTTTTTGCACCTAAAATATCGATTTTGAGCATGTTTTGTGTCTGTATCTTGAAAACATTCTAGCAAGAAGTAGGCATGTACAGATTGCTTCTAGGACCCAAAAATATCGAATTTTCGAGTGTTTTAAACCTGAATTTGGGATATAGACGGGTACAGAAGATGCATACACATATTGACTTTGGGCAGCTAAAATATCGATTTTCTGCATGTTTTAGGCCTGTATTTTGAAAATATTCTAACACGGAGTATGCATGTACACATTGCTTTTGGGACCCAAAAATATCGAATATTCGGGTGTTTTGAGTCTGAATTTGAGATATAAACGGGTAAAGAAGATGCATGCACATATCGACTTTGGGCACCCAAAATATCGATTTTGAGCATGTTTTGGGCCTGTATTTTTAAAATACTCTAACACGGAGTAGACACGTACAGATCGCTTCTGGAACCCAAATAAATCGAATTTTAGGGTGTTCTGAGCCTGAATTTGAGATATGAACGGATACAGAAGATGCATGCACATATCGACTTTGGGCACCTAAAATATCGATTTTCAGCATGTTTTGGGCCTGTATTTGGAAAATACTATAGCACGGTGTAGACATGTACAGATCACTTCTGAGACACAAAAATATCGATTTTTTGGGTGTTTTGAGCCTGATTTTGAGATATAAACGGGTACCGAAGATGCATGCACATATCGACTTTTTGCACCTAAAATATCGATTTTAAGCATGTTTTCTGTCTGTATCTTGAAAACATTCTCGGAAGGAGTAGGCATGTACAGGTCGCTTCTGGGACCCAAAATTATCGAATTTTCGGGTGTTTTGAACCTGAATTTGGGATATAGACGGATACAGAAGATGCATGCACGTATCGACTTTGGGCACCTAAAATATCGATTTTGAGCATGTTTTGGGCCTGTATTTTGAAAATACTCTAACACGGAGTATGCATGTACAGATCGCTTCTCGGACACAAAAATATCGATTTTTTGGGTGTTTTGAGCCTGAATTTGAGATATAAACGGGTACAGAAGATGCATGCACATATCGACTTTTCACACCTAAAATATCGATTTATAGCATGTTTTAAGCCTGTATTTTAAAAACATTCTAGCACTGAGTAGGCATGTGCAGATCGCTTAAGGGACCCAAAAATATCGAATTTTCGGAGTTTTGAGCCTGAATTTGAGATATAAACGGGTACAGAAGATGCATGCACATATCGACTTTTTGCACCTATAATATCGATTTTTAGCATGTTTTGGGTCTGTATTTTGAAAAAGTTCTAGCAAGGAGTAGGCATGTACAGATCGCTTCTAGGACCCAAAATTATCGAATTTTCGGGTGTTTTGAACCTGAATTTGGGATATAGACGGGTACAGAAGATGCATACACATATTGACTTTGGGCAGCTAAAATATCGATTTTCTGCATGTTTTAGGCCTGTATTTTGAAAATATTCTAACACGGAGTATGCATGTACACATTGCTTTTGGGACCCAAAAATATCGAATATTCGGGTGTTTTGAGTCTGAATTTGAGATATAAACGGGTACAGAAGATGCATGCACATATCGACTTAGGGCACCCAAAATATCTATTTTGAGCATGTTTTAGGCCTGTATTTTTAAAATACTCTAACACGGAGTAGACAAGTACAGATCGCTTCTGGAACCCAAATAAATCGAATTTTAGGGTATTCTGAGCCTGAATTTGAGATATGAACGGATACAGAAGATGCATGCACATATCGACTTTGGGCACCTAAAATATCGATTTTGAGCATGTTTTGGGCCTGTATTTTGAAAATACTATAGCACGGTGTAGACATGTACAGGTCGCTTCTGGGACCCAAAAATACCGAATTTTCGGGTGTTTTGAACCAGAATTTGGGATATAGACGGGTACAGAAGATGCATACACATATTGACTTTGGGCACCTAAAATATAGATTTTCAGCATTTTTTGGGCCTGTATTTTGAAAATACATTAACACGGAGTAGGCATGTACAGTTTGCTTCCGGGACCCAAAAATATCGACTTTTCGGGTGTTTTGAGCCTGAATTTGAGATATAAACGGGTATATAAGATGCATGCACATATCGACTTTGGGCACCTAAAATATCGATTTTGAGTATGTTTTGGGCCTGTATTTTGAAAAAATTCAAGCAAGGAGTAGACATGTACAGATCGCTTCTGGGACACAAAATTATCGAATTTTCGGGTGTTTTGAACCTGAATTTGGGATATAGACGGATACCGAAGATGCATGCACATATCGACTTTTTGCACCTAAAATATCGATTTTGAGCATGTTTTGGGCCTGTATTTTGAAAATACTCTAACACGGAGTAGGCATGTACAGATCGCTTCGGGGACCCAAAAATATCGAATTTTCGGGTGTTTTGAGCCTGAATTTGAGATATAAACGGGTACAGAAGATGCATGCACATTTCGACATTTTGCACCTAAAATATCGATTTTTAGCATGTTTTGGGTCTGTATCTTGAAAACATTCTAGCAAGAAGTAGGCATGTACTGATTGCTTCTAGGACCCAAAAATATCGAATTTTCGAGTGTTTTGAACCTGAATTTGGGATATAGACGGGTACAGAAGATGCATACACATATTGACTTTGGACACCTAAAATATAGATTTTGAGCATGTTTTGGGCCTGTATTTTGAAAATACATTAACACAGAGTAGGCATGTACAGATCGCTTCTACGACCCAAAAATATCGAATTTTCGAGTGTTTTGAACCTGAATTTGGGATATAGACGGGTACAGAAGATGCATACACATATTGACTTTGGGCAGCTAAAATATCGATTTTCTGCATGTTTTAGGCCTGTATTTTGAAAATATTCTAACACGGAGTATGCATGTACACATTGCTTTAGGGACCCAAAAATATCGAATATTCGGGTGTTTTGAGTCTGAATTTGAGATATAAACGGGTACAGAATATGCATGCACATATCGACTTTGGGCACCCAAAATATCGATTTTGAGCATGTTTAAGGCCTGTATTTTTAAAATACTCTAACACGGAGTAGACACGTACAGATCGCTTCTGGAACCCAAATAAATCGAATTTTAGGGTATTCTGAGCCTGAATTTGAGATATGAACGGATACAGAAGATGCATGCACATATCGACTTTGGGCATCTAAAATATCGATTTTCAGCATGTTTTGGGCCTGTATTTTGAAAATACTATAGCACGGTGTAGACATGTACAGATCGCTTCAAGGACACAAAAATATCGAATTTTTGGGTGTTTTGAGCCTGAATTTGAGATATAAACGGGTACAGAAGATGCATGCACATATCGACTTTTTGCACCTAAAATATCGATTTTAAGCATGTTTTGGGTCTGTATCTTGAAAACATTCTAGGAAGGAGTAGGCATGTACAGGTCGCTTCTGTGACCCAAAAATACCGAATTTTCTGGTGTTTTGAACCAGAATTTGGGATATAGACGGGTACAGAAGATGCATACACATATCGACTTTTCACACCTAAAATATCGATTTATAGCATGTTTTAAGCCTGTATTTTAAAAACATTCTAGCACTGAGTAGGCATGTGCAGATCGCTTAAGGGACCCAAAAATATCGAATTTTCGGAGTTTTGAGTCTGAATTTGAGATATAAACGGGTACAGAAGATGCATGCACATATCGGCTTTTTGCACCTTAAATATCGATTTTTAGAATGTTTTGGGTCTGTATTTTGAAAAAAATCTAGCAAGGTGTATTCATGTACAGATCGCTTCTGGGACCCAAAATTATCGAATTTTCGGGTGTTTTGAACCTGAATTTGGGATATAGAAGGATACAGAAGATGCATGCACATATCGACTTTGGGCACCTAAAATATCGATTTTGAGCATGTTTTTGGCCTGTATTTTGAAAATACTCTAACACGGAGTAGGCATGTACAGATTGCTTCGGGAACCCAAAAATATCGAATTTTCGGGTGTTTTGAGCCTGAATTTGAGATATAAACGGGTACAGAAGATGCATGCACTATTCGACTTTTTGCACCTAAAATATCGATTTTGAGCATGTTTTGGGTCTGTATCTTGAAAACATTCTAGCAAGAAGTAGGCATGTACAGATTGCTTCTGGGACCCAAAAATATCAAATTTTCGAGTGTTTTGAACCTGAATTTGGGATATAGACGGGTACAGAAGATGCATACACATATTGACTTTGGGCAGCTAAAATATCGATTTTCTGCATGTTTTAGGCCTGTATTTTGAAAATACTCTAACACGGAGTATGCATGTACACATTGCTTTGGGTACCCAAAAATATCGAATATTCGGGTGTTTTGAGACTGAATTTGAGATATAAACGGGTACAGAAGATGCATGCACATATCGACTTTGGCACCCAAAATATCGATTTTTAGTATGTTTTGGGCGTATAATTTGAAAATATTCTAGCACTGAGTAGGTATGTACAGATCGCTTCTGGGACCCAAATATATCGAATTTTCGGGGGTTTTGAGCCTGAATTTGGGATATAACAGGGTACAGAGGATGCATGCACATATCGACTTTTTGCACCTAAAATATCGATTTTAAGCATGTTTTGGGTCTGTATCTTGAAAACATTCTAGCAAGGAGTAAGCATGTACAGGTCGCTTCTGGGACCCAAAAATACCGAATTTTCTGGTGTTCTGAACCTGAATTTGGGATATAGACGGGTACAGAAGATGCATACCCATATTGACTTTGGCCACCTAAAATATAGATTTTCAGCATGTTTTTAACCTGTATTTTGAAAATACATTAACACGGATTAGGCATGTACAGATCGCTTCTGGGACCCAAAAATATCGACTTTTCGGGTGTTTTGAGCCTGAATTTGAGATATAAACGGGTACAGAAGATGCATGCACATATTGACTTTGGACACCTAAAATATCGATTTTGAGCATGTTTTGGGCCTGTATTTTAAAAATACTATAACACAGTGTAGACATGTACAGATGGCTTTTGGGACACAAAAATATCGATTTTTTGGGTGTTCTGAGCCCGAATTTGAGATTTAAACGGGTACAGAAGATGCATGCACATATCGACTTTTCACACCTAAAATATCGATTTATAGCATGTTTTAGGCCTGTATTTTAAAAACATTCTAGCAGTGAGTAGGCATGTGCAGATTGCTCAAGGGACCCAAAAATATCGAATTTTCGGAGTTTTTAGCCTGAATTTGAGATATAAACGGGTACAGAAGATGCATGCACATATCGACTTTTTGCACCTAAAATATCGATTTTGAGCATGTTTTGGGTCTGTATCTTGAATATATTCTAGCAAGGAGTAGGCATGTACAGATCACTTCTGGGACCCAAAATTATCGAATTTTCGGGTGTTTTGAACCTGAATTTGGGATATAGACGGATACAGAAGATGCATGCACATATCGACTTAGGGCACCTAAAATATCGATTTTGAGCATGTTTTGGGCCTGTATTTTGAAAATACTCTAACAAGGAGTAGGCATGTACACATTGCTTTAGGGACCCAAAAATATCGAATATTCGGGTGTTTTGAGTCTGAATTTGAGATATAAACGGGTACAGAAGATGCATGCACATATCGACTTTGGGCACCTAAAATATCGATTTTGAGCATGTTTTGGGCCTGTATTTTGAAAATACTCTAACACTGTGTAGGCATGTACAGATCGCTTCTGGGACACAAAAATATCGATTTTTTGGGTGTTTTGAGCCCGAATTTGAGATATAAACGGGTTCAGAAGATGCATGCACATATCGACTTTGGACACCTAAAATATCGTTTTATAGCATGTGTTAAGCTTGTATTTTAAAAACATTCTAGCACTGAGTAGGCATGTGCAGGTTGCTCAAGGGACCCAAAAATATCGAATTTTCGGAGTTTTTAGCCTGAATTTGAGATATAAACGGGTACAGAAGATGCATGCACATATCGACTTTTTGCACTTAAAATATCGATTTTGAGCATGTTTTGGGTCTGTATCTTGAACATATTCTAGCAAGGAGTAGGCATGTACAGATCACTTCTGGGACCCAAAATTATCGAATTTTCGGGTGTTTTGAACCTGAATTTGGGATATAGACGGATACAGAAGATGCATGCACATATCGACTTTGGGCACCTAAAATATCGATTTTGAGCATGTTTTGGGCCTGTATTTTGAAAATACTCTAACACGGAGTAGGCATGTACACATTGCTTTTGGGACCCAAAAATATAGAATATTCGGGTGTTTTGAGTCTGAATTTGAGATATAAACGGGTACAGAAGATGCATGCACATATCGACTTTGGGCACCTAAAATATCGATTTTGAGCATGTTTTGGGCCTGTATTTTGAAAATACTCTAACACTGTGTAGGCATGTACAGATCGCTTCTGGGACACAAAAATATCGATTTTTTGGGTGTTTTGAGCCCGAATTTGAGATATAAACGGGTTCAGAAGATGCATGCACATATCGACTTTGGACACCTAAAATATCGTTTTATAGCATGTGTTAAGCCTGTATTTTAAAAACATTCTAGCACTGAGTAGGCATGTGCAGATTGCTCAAGGGACCCAAAAATATCGAATTTTCGGAGTTTTTAGCCTGAATTTGAGATATAAACGGGTACAGAAGATGCATGCACATATCGACTTTTTGCACTTAAAATATCGATTTTGAGCATGTTTTGGGTCTATATCTTGAACATATTCTAGCAAGGAGTAGGCATGTACAGATCGCTTCTGGGACCCAAAATTATCGAATTTTCGGGTGTTTTGAACCTGAATTTGGGATATAACAGGGTACAGAGGATACATGCACATATCGACTTTTTGCACCTAAAATATCGATTTTAAGCATGTTTTGGGTCAGTATCTTGAAAACATTCTAGCAAGGAGTAGGCATGTACAGGTCGCTTCTGGGACCCAAAAATACCGAATTTTCTGGTGTTTTGAACCTGAATTTGGGATATAGACGGGTACAGAAGATGCATGCACATATTGACTTTGGGCACCTAAAATATCGATTTTGAGCATGTTTTGGGCCTGTAATTTGAAAATACTATAACGCAGTTTAGACATGTACAGATCGCTTCTGGGACACAAAAATATCGATTTTTTGGGTGTTTTGAGCCTGAATTTGAGATATAAACGGGTACAGAAGATGCATGCACATATCGACTTTTTGCACTTAAAATATCGATTTTGAGCATGTTTTGGGTCTGTATCTTGAAAATATTTTAGCAAGGAGTAGGCATGTACAGATAGCTTCTGGGACCCAAAATTATCGAATTTTCGGGTGTTTTGAACCTGAATTTGGGATATAGACGGATACATAAGATGCATGCATATATCGACTTTGGGCACCTAAAATATCGATTTTGAGCATGTTTTGGGCCTGTATTATGAAAATACTATAGCACGGTGTAGGCATGTACAGATTGCTTCTGGGACCCAAAATTATCGAATTTTCGGGTGTTTTGAACCTGAATTTGGGATGTAGACGGATACAGAAGATGCATGCACATATCGACTTTGGGCACCTAAAATATCGATTTTGAGCATGTTTTGGGCCTGTATTTTGAAAATACTATAGCACGGTGTAGACATGTACAGATCGCTTCTGGGACACAAAAATATCGATTTTTTGGGTGTTTTGAGCCTGAATTTGATATATAAACGGGTACAGAAGATGCATGCACATATCGACTTTGGCACCAAAAATATCGATTTTTAGTATGTTTTGGGCGTATAATTTGAAAATATTCTAGCACTGAGGAGGCATGTACAGATCGCTTCGGGGACTCTAAAATATCGAATTTTCGGGAGTTTTGAGCCAGAATTTGGGATATAACAGGGTACAGAGGATGCATGCACATATCGACTTTTTGCACCTAAAATATCGATTTTAAGCATGTTTTGGGTCTGTATCTTGAAAACATTCTAGCAAAGAGTAGGCATGTACAGGTCGCTTCTGGGACCCAAAAATACCGAATTTTCTGGTGTTTTGAACCTGAATTTGGGATATAGACGGGTACAGAAGATGCATACATATATTGACTTTGGGCACCTAAAATATAGATTTTCAGCATGTTCTTGGCCTGTATTTTGAAAATACATTAACACGGAGTAGGCATGTACAGATCGCTTCTGGGACCCAAAAATATCGACTTTTCGGGTGTTTTGAGCCTGAATTTGAGATATAAACGGGTACAGAAGATGCATGCACATATCGACTTTGGACACCTAAAATATCGATTTTGAGCATGTTTTGGGCCTGTATTTTAAAAATACTATAACACAGTGTAGACATGTACAGATGGCTTTTGGGACACAAAAATATCGATTTTTTGGGTGTTTTGAGCCTGAATTTGAGATTTAAACGGGTACAGAAGATGCATGCACATATCGACTTTTCACACCTAAAATATCGATTTAAAGCATGTTTTAAGCCTGTATTTTAAAAACATTCTAGCACTGAGTAGGCACGTGCAGATCGCTTAAGGGACCCAAAAATATCGAATTTTCGGAGTTTTGAGTCTGAATTTGAGATATAAACGGGTACAGAAGATGCATGCACATATCGGCTTTTTGCACCTTAAATATCGATTTTTAGAATGTTTTGGGTCTGTATTTTGAAAAAATTCTAGCAAGAAGTAGGCATGTACAGATCGCTTCTGGGACCCAAAAATATCGAATTTTCGGGTGTTTTGAACCTGAATTTGGGATATAGACGGATACAGAAGATGCATGCACATATCGACTTTGGGCACCTAAAATATCGATTTTGAGCATGTTTTGGGCCTGTATTTTGAAAATACTCTAACACGGAGTAGGCATGTACAGATCGCTTCGGGGACCCAAAAATATTGAATTTTCGGGTGTTTTGAGCCTGAATTTGAGATATAAACGGGTACAGAAGATGCATGCACATATCGACTTTTTGCACCTAAAATATCGATTTTGAGCATGTTTTGGGTCTGTATCTTGAAAACATTCTAGCAAGAAGTAGGCATGTACAGATTGCTTCTGGGACCCAAAAATATCGAATTTTCGAGTGTTTTGAACCTGAATTTGGGATATAGACGGGTACAGAAGATGCATACACATATTGACTTTGGGCAGCTAAAATATCGATTTTCAGCATGTTTTAGGCCTGTATTTTGAAAATACTCTAACACGGAGTATGCATGTACACATTGCTTTTGGGACCCAAAAATATCGAATATTCGGGTGTTTTGAGTCTGAATTTGAGATATAAACGGGTACAGAAGATGCATGCACATATCGACTTTGGGCACCTAAAATATCGATTTTGAGCATGTTTTGGGCCTGTATTTTGAAAATACTCTAACACTGTGTAGGCATGTACAGATCGATTCTGGGACACAAAAATATCGATTTTTTGGGTGTTTTGAGCCCGAATTTGAGATATAAACGGGTTCAGAAGATGCATGCACATATCGACTTTGGACACCTAAAATATCGTTTTATAGCATGTGTTAAGCCTGTATTTTAAAAACATTCTAGCACTGGGTAGGCATGTGCAGATTGCTCAAGGGACCCAAAAATATCGAATTTTCAGAGTTTTTAGCCTGAATTTGAGATATAAACGGGTACAGAAGATGCATGCACATATCGACTTTTCACACCTAAAATATCGATTTATAGCATGTTTTGGGTCTGTATCTTGAACATATTCTAGCAAGGAGTAGGCATGTGCAGATCGCTTAAGGGACCCAAAAATATCGAATTTTCAGAGTTTTGAGTCTGAATTTGAGATATAAACGGGTACAGAAGATGCATGCACATATCGGCTTTTTGCACCTTAAATATCGATTTTTAGAATGTTTTGGGTCTGTATTTTGAAAAAATTCTAGCAAGGAGTAGGCATGTACAGATCGCTTCTTGGACCCAAAAATATCGAATTTTCGGGTGTTCTGAACCTGAGTTTGGGATATAGACGGATACAGAAGATGCATGCCCATATCGACTTTGGGCACCTAAAATATCGATTTTGAGCATGTTTTGGGCCTGTATTTTGAAAATACTCTAACACGGAGTAGGCATATACAGATCGCTTCGGGGACCCAAAAATATAGAATTTTCGGGTGTTTTGAGCCTGAATTTGAGATATAAACGGGTACAGAAGATGCATGCACATTTCGACTTTTTGAAACCTAAAATATCGATTTTGAGCATGTTTTGGGTCTGTATCTTGAAAACATTCTAGGAAGAAGTAGGCATGTACAGATTGCTTCTGGGACCCAAAAGTATCGAATTTTCGAGTGTTTTGAACCTGATTTTGGGATATAGACGGGTACAGAAGATGCATACACATATTGACTTTGGGCAGCTAAATTATCGATTTTCAGCATGTTTCAGGCCTGTATTTTGAAAATACTCTAACACGGAGTATGCATGTACACATTGCTTTTGGGACCCAAAAATATAGAATTTTCGGGTGTTTTGAGCCTGAATTTGAGATATAAACGGGTACAGAAGATGCATGCACATTACGACTTTTCACACCTAAAATATCGATTTATAGCATGTTTTAAGCCTGTATTTTAAACACATTCTAGCACTGAGTAGGCATGTGCAGATCGCTTAAGGGACCCAAAAATATCGAATTTTCGGAGTTTTGAGTCTGAATTTGAGATATAAACGGGTACAGAAGATGCATGCACATATCGGCTTTTTGCACCTTAAATATAGATTTTTAGAATGTTTTGGGTCTGTATTTTGAAAAAATTCTAGCAAGAAGTAGGCATATACAGATTGCTTCTGGGACCCAAAAATATCGAATTTTCGAGTGTTTTGAACCTGAATTTGTGATATAGACGGGTACAGAAGATTCATACACATATTGACTTTGGGCAGCTAAAATATCGATTTTCAGCATGTTTTAGGCCTGTATTTTGAAAATACTCTAACACGGAGTATGCATGTACACATTGCTTTTGGGACACAAAAATATCGAATATTCGGGTGTTTTGAGTCTGAATTTGAGATATAAACGGGTACAGAAGATGCATGCACATATCGACTTTGGGCACCTAAAATATCGATTTTGAGCATGTTTTGGGCCTGTATTTTGAAAATACTCTAACACTGTGTAGGCATGTACAGATCGATTCTGGGACACAAAAATATCGATTTTTTGGGTGTTTTGAGCCCGAATTTGAGATATAAACGGGTTCAGAAGATGCATGCACATATCGACTTTGGACACCTAAAAAATCGTTTTATAGCATGTGTTAAGCCTGTATTTTAAAAACATTCTAGCACTGAGTAGGCATGTGCAGATTGCTCAAGGGACCCAAAAATATCGAATTTTCGGAGTTTTTAGCCTGAATTTGAGATATAAACGGGTACAGAAGATGCATGCACATATCGACTTTTTGCACTTAAAATATCGATTTTGAGCATGTTTTGGGTCTGTATCTTAAACATATTCTAGCAAGGAGTAGGCATGTACAGATCGCTTCTGGGACCCAAAATTATCGAATTTTCGGGTGTTTTGAACCTGAATTTGGGATATAACAGGGTACAGAGGATGCATGCACATATCGACTTTTTGCACTTAAAATATCGATTTTGAGCATGTTTTGGGTCTGTATCTTAAAAATATTCTAGCAAGGAGTAGGCATGTACAGATCGATTCTGGGACCCAAAATTATCGAATTTTCGGGTGTTTTGAACCTGAATTTGGGATATAGACGGATACAGAAGATGCATGCACATATCGACTTTGGGCACCTAAAATATCGATTTTGAGCATGTTTTGGGCCTGTATTTTGAAAATACTATACCACGGTGTAGACATGTACAGATCGCTTCTGGGACACAAAAATATCGATTTTTTGGGCGTTTTGAGCCTAAATTTGATATATAAACGGGTACAGAAGATGCATGCACATATCGACTTTGGCACCAAAAATATCGATTTTTAGTATGTTTTGGGCGTATAATTTGAAAATATTCTAGCACTGAGTAGGCATGTACAGATCGCTTCGGGGACCCAAAAATATCGAATTTTCGGGGGTTTTGAGCCAGAATTTGGGATATAACAGGGTACAGAGGATGCATGCACATATCGACTTTTTGCACCTAAAATATCGATTTTAAGCATGTTTTGGGTCTGTATCTTGAAAACATTCTAGCAAAGAGTAGGCATGTACAGGTCGCTTCTGGGACCCAAAAATACCGAATTTTTTGGTGTTTTGAACCTGAATTTGGGATATAGACGGGTACAGAAGATGCATACACATATTGACTTTGGGCAACTAAAATATAGATTTTTAGCATGTTTTGGGCCTGTATTTTGAAAATACATTAACACGGAGTAGGCATGTACAGATCGCTTCTGGGACCCAAAAATATCGACTTTTCGGGTGTTTTGAGCCTGAATTTGAGATATAAACGGGTACAGAAGATGCATGCACATATCGACTTTGGACACCTAAAATATCGATTTTGAGCATGTTTTGGGCCTGTATTTTAAAAATACTATAACACAGTGTAGACATGTACAGATGGCTTTTGGGACACAAAAATATCGATTTTTTGGGTGTTTTGAGCCTGAATTTGAGATTTAAACGGGTACAGAAGATGCATGCACATATCGACTTTTCACACCTAAAATATCGATTTATAGCATGTTTTAAGCCTGTATTTTAAAAACATACTAGCACTGAGTAGGAATGTGCAGATCGCTTAAGGGACCCAAAAATATCGAATTTTCGGAGTTTTGAGTCTGAATTTGAGATATAAACGGGTACAGAAGATGCATGCACATATCGGCTTTTTGCACCTTAAATATCGATTTTTATAATGTTTTGGGTCTGTATTTTGAAAAAATTCTAGCAAGGAGTAGGCATGTACAGATCGCTTCTGGGACCCAAAAATATCGAATTTTTGGGTGTTTTGAACCTGAATTTGGAATATAGACGGATACAGAAGATGCATGCCCATATCGACTTTGGGCACCTAAAATATCGATTTTGAGCATGTTTTGGGCCTGTATTTTGAAAATACTCTAACACGGAGTAGGCATGTACAGATCGCTTCGGGGACCAAAAAATATAGAATTTTCGGGTGTTTTGTGCCTGAATTTGAGATATAAACGGGTACAGAAGATGCATGCACATTTCGACTTTTTGAAACCTAAAATATCGATTTTGAGCATGTTTTGGGTCTGTATCTTGAAAACATTCTAGGAAGAAGTAGGCATGTACAGATTGCTTCTGGGACCCAAAAGTATCGAATTTTCGAGTGTTTTGAACCTGATTTTGGGATATAGACGGGTACAGAAGATGCATACACATATTGACTTTGGGCAGCTAAATTATCGATTTTCAGCATGTTTCAGGCCTGTATTTTGAAAATACTCTAACACGGAGTATGCATGTACACATTGCTTTTGGGACCCAAAAATATAGAATTTTCGGGTGTTTTGAGCCTGAATTTGAGATATAAACGGGTACAGAAGATGCATGCACATATCGACTTTGGGCACCTAAAATATCGATTTTGAGCATGTTTTGGGCCTGTATTTTGAAAATACTCTAACACTGTGTAAGCATGTACAAATCGCTTCTGGGACACAAAAATATCGATTTTTTGGGTGTTTTGAGCCTGAATTTGAGATATAAACGGGTTCAGAAGATGCATACACATATCGACTTTGGACACCTAAAATATCGATTTATAGCATGTGTTAAGCCTGTATTTTAAAAACATTCTAGCACTGAGTAGGCATGTGCAGATTGCTTAAGGAACCCAAAAATATCGAATTTTCGGAGTTTTGACCCTGAATTTGAGATATAATCGGGTACAGAAGATGCATGCACATATCGACTTTTTGCACTTAAAATATCGATTTTGAGCATGTTTTGGGTCTGTATCTTGAAAACATTCTAGCAAGAAGTAGGCATATACAGATTGCTTCTGGGACCCAAAAATATCGAATTTTCGAGTGTTTTGAACCTGAATTTGGGATATAGACGGGTACAGAAGATGCATACACATATTGACTTTGGGCAGCTAAAATATCGATTTTCAGCATGTTTTAGGCCTGTATTTTGAAAATACTCTAACACGGAGTATGCATGTACACATTGCTTTTGGGACCCAAAAATATCGAATATTCGGGTGTTTTGAGTCTGAATTTGAGATATAATCGGGTACAGAAGATGCATGCACATATCGACTTTTTGCACTTAAAATATCGATTTTGAGCATGTTTTGGGTCTGTATCTTGAAAACATTCTAGCAAGAAGTAGGCATATACAGATTGCTTCTGGGACCCAAAAATATCGAATTTTCGAGTGTTTTGAACCTGAATTTGGGATATAGACGGGTACAGAAGATGCATGCACATATCGACTTTGGGCACCTAAAATATCGATTTTGAGCATGTTTTGGGCCTGTATTTTGAAAATACTCTAACACTGTGTAGGCATGTACAGATCGATTCTGGGACACAAAAATATCGATTTTTTGGGTGTTTTGAGCCCGAATTTGAGATATAAACGGGTTCAGAAGATGCATGCACATATCGACTTTGGACACCTAAAATATCGTTTTATAGCATGTGTTAAGCCTGTATTTTAAAAACATTCTAGCACTGAGTAGGCATGTGCAGATTGCTCAAGGGACCCAAAAATATCGAATTTTCGGAGTTTTTAGCCTGAATTTGAGATATAAACGGGTACAGAAGATACATGCACATATCGACTTTTTGCACTTAAAATATCGATTTTGAGCATGTTTTGGGTCTGTATCTTAAACATATTCTAGCAAGGAGTAGGCATGTACAGATCGCTTCTGGGACCCAAAATTATCGAATTTTCGGGTGTTTTGAACCTGAATTTGGGATATAACAGGGTACAGAGGATGCATGCACATATCGACTTTTTGCACTTAAAATATCGATTTTGAGCATGTTTTGGGTCTGTATCTTAAAAATATTCTAGCAAGGAGTAGGCATGTACAGATCGCTTCTGGGACCCAAAATTATCGAATTTTCGGGTGTTTTGAACCTGAATTTGGGATATAGACGGATACAGAAGATGCATGCACATATCGACTTTGGGCACCTAAAATATCGATTTTGAGCATGTTTTGGGCCTGTATTTTGAAAATACTATAGCACGGTGTAGGCATGTACAGATCGCTTCTGGGACCCAAAATTATCGAATTTTCGGGTGTTTTGAACCTGAATTTGGGATATAGACGGATACAGAAGATGCATGCACATATCGACTTTGGGCACCTAAAATATCGATTTTGAGCATGTTTTGGGCCTGTATTTTGAAAATACTATACCACGGTGTAGACATGTACAGATCGCTTCTGGGACACAAAAATATCGATTTTTTGGGCGTTTTGAGCCTAAATTTGATATATAAACGGGTACAGAAGATGCATGCACATATCGACTTTGGCACCAAAAATATCGATTTTTAGTATGTTTTGGGCGTATAATTTGAAAATATTCTAGCACTGAGTAGGCATGTACAGATCGCTTCGGGGACCCAAATAAATCGAATTTTCGGGGGTTTTGAGCCAGAATTTGGGATATAACAGGGTACAGAGGATGCATGCACATATCGACTTTTTGCACCTAAAACATCGATTTTAAGCATGTTTTGGGTCTGTATCTTGAAAACATTCTAGCAAGAAGTAGGCATATACAGATTGCTTCTGGGACCCAAAAATATCGAATTTTCGAGTGTTTTAAACCTGAATTTGGGATATAGACGGATACAGAAGATGCATACACATATTGACTTTGGGCAGCTAAAATATCGATTTTCAGCCTGTTTTAGGCCTGTATTTTGAAAATACTCTAACACGGAGTATGCATGTACACATTGCTTTTGGGATCCAAAAATATCGAATATTCGGGTGTTTTGAGTCTGAATTTGAGATATAAACGGGTACAGAAGATGCATGCACATATCGACTTTGGGCACCTAAAATATCGATTTTGAGCATGTTTTGGGCCTGTATTTTGAAAATACTCTAACACTGTGTAGGCATGTACAGATCAATTCTGGGACACAAAAATATCGATTTTTTGGGTGTTTTGAGCCCGAATTTGAGATATAAACGGGTTCAGAAGATGCATGCACATATCGACTTTGGACACCTAAAATATCGTTTTATAGCATGTGTTAAGCCTGTATTTTAAAAACATTCTAGCACTGAGTAGGCATGTGCAGATTGCTCAAGGGACCCAAAAATATCGAATTTTCGGAGTTTTTAGCCTGAATTTGAGATATAAACGGGTACAGAAGATGCATGCACATATCGACTTTTTGCACTTAAAATATCGATTTTGAGCATGTTTTGGGTCTGTATCTTAAACATATTCTAGCAAGGAGTAGGCATGTACAGATCGCTTCTGGGACCCAAAATTATCGAATTTTCGGGTGTTTTGAACCTGAATTTGGGATATAGACGGATACAGAAGATGCATGCACATATCGACTTTGGGCACCTAAAATATCGATTTTGAGCATGTTTTGGGCCTGTATTTTGAAAATACTATACCACGGTGTAGACATGTACAGATCGCTTCTGGGACACAAAAATATCGATTTTTTGGGCGTTTTGAGCCTAAATTTGATATATAAACGGGTACAGAAGATGCATGCACATATCGACTTTGGCACCAAAAATATCGATTTTTAGTATGTTTTGGGCGTATAATTTGAAAATATTCTAGCACTGAGTAGGCATGTACAGATCGCTTCGGGGACCCAAAAATATCGAATTTTCGGGGGTTTTGAGCCAGAATTTGGGATATAACAGGGTACAGAGGATGCATGCACATATCGACTTTTTGCACCTAAAATATCGATTTTAAGCATGTTTTGGGTCTGTATCTTGAAAACATTCTAGCAAAGAGTAGGCATGTACAGGTCGCTTCTGGGACCCAAAAATACCGAATTTTTTGGTGTTTTGAACCTGAATTTGGGATATAGACGGGTACAGAAGATGCATACACATATTGACTTTGGGCACCTAAAATATAGATTTTTAGCATGTTTTGGGCCTGTATTTTGAAAATACATTAACACGGAGTAGGCATGTACAGATCGCTTCTGGGACCCAAAAATATCGACTTTTCGGGTGTTTTGAGCCTGAATTTGAGATATAAACGGGTACAGAAGATGCATGCACATATCGACTTTGGACACCTAAAATATCGATTTTGAGCATGTTTTGGGCCTGTATTTTAAAAATACTATAACACAGTGTAGACATGTACAGATGGCTTTTGGGACACAAAAATATCGATTTTTTGGGTGTTTTGAGCCTGAATTTGAGATTTAAACGGGTACAGAAGATGCATGCACATATCGACTTTTCACACTTAAAATATCGATTTATAGCATGTTTTAGCCTGTATTTTAAAAACATACTAGCACTGAGTAGGAATGTGCAGATCGCTTAAGGGACCCAAAAATATCGAATTTTCGGAGTTTTGAGTCTGAATTTGAGATATAAACGGGTACAGAAGATGCATGCACATATCGGCTTTTTGCACCTTATATATCGATTTTTAGAATGTTTTGGGTCTGTATTTTGAAAAAATTCTAGCAAGGAGTAGGCATGTACAGATCGCTTCTGGGACCCAAAAATATCGAATTTTTGGGTGTTTTGAACCTGAATTTGGGATATAGACGGATACAGAAGATGCATGCCCATATCGACTTTGGGCATCTAAAATATCGATTTTGAGCATGTTTTGGGCCTGTATTTTGAAAATACTCTAACACGGAGTAGGCATGTACAGATCGCTTCGGGGACCCAAAAATATAGAATTTTCGGGTGTTTTGTGCCTGAATTTGAGATATAAACGGGTACAGAAGATGCATGCACATTTCGACTTTTTGAAACCTAAAATATCGATTTTGAGCATGTTTTGGGTCTGTATCTTGAAAACATTCTAGGAAGAAGTAGGCATGTACAGATTGCTTCTGGGACCCAAAAGTATCGAATTTTCGAGTGTTTTGAACCTGAATTTGGGATATAGACGGGTACAGAAGATGCATACACATATTGACTTTGGGCAGCTAAATTATCGATTTTCAGCATGTTTCAGGCCTGTATTTTGAAAATACTCTAACACGGAGTATGCATGTACACATTGCTTTTGGGACCCAAAAATATCGAATATTCGGGTGTTTTGAGTCTGAATTTGAGATATAAACGGGTACAGAAGATGCATGCACATATCGACTTTGTGCACCTAAAATATCGATTTTGAGCATGTTTTGGGCCTGTATTTTGAAAATACTCTAACACTGTGTAGGCATGTACAGATCGCTTCAGGGACACAAAAATATCGATTTTTTGGGTGTTTTGAGCCTGAATTTGAGATATAAACGGGTTCAGAAGATACATACACATATCGACTTTGGGCACCTAAAATATCGATTTATAGCATGTGTTAAATTTGTATTTTTAAAACATTCTAGCACTGAGTAGGCATGTGCAGATTGCTTGAGGAACCCAAAAATATCAAATTTTCGGAGTTTTGAGCCTGACTTTGAGATATAATCGGGTACAGAAGATGCATGCACATATCGACTTTTTGCACTTAAAATATCGATTTTGAGCATGTTTTGGGTCTGTATCTTGAACATATTCTAGCAAGGAGTAGGCATGTACAGATCGCTTCTGGGACCCAAAATTATAGAATTTTCGGGTGTTTTGAACCTGAATTTGGGATATAGACGGATACAGAAGATTCATGCACATATCGACTTTGGGCACCTAAAATATTGATTTTGAGCATGTTTTGGGCCTGTATTTTGAAAATACCATAGCACGGTGTAGACATGTACAGATCGCTTCTGGGACACAAAAATATCGATTTTTTGGGTGTTTTGAGCCTGAATTTGAGATATAAACGGGTACAGAAGATGCATGCACATATCGCCTTTGGCACCCAAAATATTGAATTTTAGTATGTTTTGGGCGTATAAATTGAAAATATTCTAGCACTGAGTAGGCATGTACAGATCGCTTCTGGGACCCAAAAATATCGAATTTTCGGTGGTTTTGAGCTAGAATTTGGGATATAACAGGGTACAGAGGATGCATGCACATATCGACTTTTTGCACCTAAAATATCGATTTTAAGCATGTTTTGGGTCTGTATCTTGAAAACATTCTAGCAAGGAGTAGGCATGTACAGGTCGCTTCTGAGACCCAAAAATACGGAATTTTCTGGTGTTTTGAACCTGAATTTGGGATATAGACAGGTACAGAAGATGCATGCACATATTGACTTTGGGCACCTAAAATATCGATTTTCAGCATGTTTTGGGCCTGTATTTTGAAAATACTATAACGCAGTGTAGACATGTACAGATCGCTTCTGGGACACAAAAATATCGATTTTTTGGGTGTTTTGAGCCTGAATTTGAGATATAAACGGGTTCAAAAGATGCATGCACATATTGACTTTTTACACCTAAAATATCGATTTTGAGCATGTTTTGGGTCTGTATCATGAAAACTTTCTAGAAAGAAGTAGGCATGTACAGATTACTTCTGGGATTAAAAAATATCGAATTTTCGAGTGTTTTGAACCTGAATTTGGGATATAGACGAGTACAGAAGATGCATACACATATTGACTTTTAGCAGCTAAAATATCGATTTACAGCATGTTTTAGTCCTGTATTTTAAAAATACTCCAACACGGAGTATACATGTACAGATCGCTTTTGGGACCCAAAAATATCGAATATTCGGGTGTTTTGAGTCTGAATTTGAGATATAAACGGGTACAGAAGATGCATGCACATATCGACTTTGGGCACCCAAAATATCGATTTTGAGCATGTTTTGAGCCTGTATTTTTAAAATACTCTAACACGGAGTAGACACGTACAGATAGCTTCTGGGACCCTAATAAATCGAATTTTCGGTTGTTCTGAGCCTGAATTTGAGATATGAACAGGTACAGAAGATGCATGCACATATCGACTTTGGGCACCTAAAATATCGATTTTGAGCATGTTTTGGGCCTTTATTTTGAAAATACTCAAACACGGTGTAAACATGTACAGATCGCTTCTGGGACACAAAAATATCAATTTTTTGGGTGTTTTGAGACTAAATTTGAGATATAAACGGATACAGAAGATGCATGCACATATCGACTTTGGGCACCCAAAATATCGATTTTTAGTATGTTTTGGGCGTATAATTTGAAAATATTCTAGCACTGAGTAGGCATGTACAAATCGCTTCTGGGACCCAAAAATATCGAATTTTCGGGTGTTCTGAGCCAGAAATTGGGATATAACCGGGTACATAGGATGCATGCACTTATCGACTTTTTGCACCTAAAATATCGATTTTTAGTATGTTTTGGGCGTATAATTTGAAAATATTCTAGCACTGAGTAGGCATGTACAGATCGCTTCAGGGACCCAAAATTATCGAATTTTCGGGTGTATTGAACCAGAATTTGGGATATAGACGGATACAGAAGATGCATGCACATATCGACTTTGGGCACCTAAAATATCGATTTTGAGCATGTTTTGGGCCTGTATTTTGAAAATACTCTAACACGTAGTAGGCATGTACACATTGCTTTTGGGACCCAAAAATATCGAATATTCGGGTGTTTTGAGTCTGAATTTGAGATATAAACGGGTACAGAAGATGCATGCACATATCGACTTTGGGCACCTAAAATATCGATTTTCAGCATGTTTTGGGCCTGTATTTTGAAAATACTCTAACACTGTGTAGGCATGTACAGATCGCTTCAGGGACACAAAAATATCGATTTTTTGGGTGTTTTGAGCCTGAATTTGAGATATAAACGGGTTCAGAAGATACATACACATATCGACTTTGGACACCTAAAATATCGATTTATAGCATGTGTTAAATTTGTATTTTTAAAACATTCTAGCACTGAGTAGGCATGTGCAGATTGCTTGAGGAACCCAAAAATATCAAATTTTCGGAGTTTTGAGCCTGAATTTGAGATATAATCGGGTACAGAAGATGAATGCACATATCGACTTTTTGCACTTAAAATATCGATTTTGAGCATGTTTTGGGTCTGTTTCTTGAACATATTCTAGCAAGGAGTAGGCATGTACAGATCGCTTCTGGGACCCAAAATTATCGAATTTTCGGGTGTTTTGAACCTGAATTTGGGATATAGACGGATACAGAAGATTCATGCACATATCGACTTTGGGCACCTAAAATATTGATTTTGAGCATGTTTTGGGCCTGTATTTTGAAAGTACCATAGCACGGTGTAGACATGTACAGATCGCTTCTGGGACACAAAAATATCGATTTTTTGGGTGTTTTGAGCCTGAATTTGAGATATAAACGGGTACAGAAGATGCATGCACATATCGACTTTGGCACCCAAAATATTGAATTTTAGTATGTTTTGGGCGTATAATTTGAAAATATTCTAGCACTGAGTAGGCATGTACAGATCGCTTCTGGGACCCAAAAATATCGAATTTTCGGTGGTTTTGAGCTAGAATTTGGGATATAACAGGGTACAGAGGATGCATGCACATATCGACTTTTTGCACCTAAAATATCGATTTTAAGCATGTTTTGGGTCTGTATCTTGAAAACATTCTAGCAAGGAGTAGGCATGTACAGGTCGCTTCTGAGACCCAAAAATACCGAATTTTCGGGTGTTTTGAACCTGAATTTGGGATATAGACAGGTACAGAAGATGCATGCACATATTGACTTTGGGCACCTAAAATATCGATTTTCAGCATGTTTTGGGCCTGTATTTTGAAAATACTATAACGCAGTGTAGACATGTACAGATCGCTTCTGGGACACAAAAATATCGATTTTTTGGGTGTTTTGAGCCTGAATTTGAAATATAAACGGGTACAAAAGATGCATGCACATATTGACTTTTTACACCTAAAATATCGATTTTGAGCATGTTTTGGGTCTGTATCATGAAAACTTTCTAGAAAGAAGTAGGCATGTACAGATTACTTCTGGGATTAAAAAATATCGAATTTTCGAGTGTTTTGAACCTGAATTTGGGATATAGACGGGTACAGAAGATGCATACACATATTGACTTTTAGCAGCTAAAATATCGATTTACAGCATGTTTTAGTCCTGTATTTTAAAAATACTCTAACACGGAGTATACATGTACAGATCGCTTTTGGGACCCAAAAATATCGAATATTCGGGTGTTTTGAGTCTGAATTTGAGATATAAACGGGTACAGAAGATGCATGCACATATCGACTTTGGGCACCCAAAATATCGATTTTGAGCATGTTTTGAGCCTGTATTTTTAAAATACTCTAACACGGAGTAGACACGTACAGATAGCTTCTGGGACCCTAATAAATCGAATTTTCGGTTGTTCTGAGCCTGAATTTGAGATATGAACAGGTACAGAAGATGCATGCACATATCGACTTTGGGCACCTAAAATATCGATTTTGAGCATGTTTTGGGCCTTTATTTTGAAAATACTCAAACACGGTGTAAACATGTACAGATCGCTTCTGGGACACAAAAATATCAATTTTTTGGGTGTTTTGAGACTAAATTTGAGATATAAACGGATACAGAAGATGCATGCACATATCGACTTTGGGCACCCAAAATATCGATTTTTAGTATGTTTTGGGCGTATAATTTGAAAATATGCTAGCACTGAGTAGGCATGTACAAATCGCTTCTGGGACCCAAAAATATCCAATTTTCGGGTGTTCTGAGCCAGAAATTGGGATATAACCGGGTACATAGGATGCATGCACTTATCGACTTTTTGCACCTAAAATATCGATTTTTAGTATGTTTTGGGCGTATAATTTGAAAATATTCTAGCACTGAGTAGGCATGTACAAATCGCTTCTGGGACACAAAAATATCGATTTTTTGGGTGTTTTGAGCCTGAATTTGAGATATAAACGGGTTCAGAAGATGCATGCAGATATCGACTTTGGACACCTAAATAATTGATTTATAGCATGTTTTAAGCCTGTGTTTAAAAACATTCTAGCACTGAGTAAGCATGTGTAGTTTGCTTAAGGGACTCAAAAATATCGAATTTTCGGAGTTTTGAGCCAGAATTTGAGATATAAACGGGTACAGAAGATGCATGCACATATCGACTTTTTGCACTTAAAATATCGATTTTGAGCATGTTTTGGGTCTGTATCTTGAAAATATTCTAGCACTGAGTATGCATGTACAGATCGCTTAAGGGACCCCAAAATATCGAATTTTCGGGTGTTTTGAGCCTGAATTTTAGATATAAACGGGTACAGAAGATGCATGCACATATCGACTTTTTGCACCTAAAATATCGATTTTGAGCATGTCTTGGGTTTCTTTCTTAAAAAATTCTAGCAAGGAGTAGGCATGTACAAATCGCTTCTGGGACCCAAAAATATCGAATTTTCGGGTTTTTTGAACCTGAATTTGGGATATAGACGGATACATAAGATGCATGCACATATCGACTTTGGGCACCTAAAATATCGATTTTGAGCATGTTTTGGGCCTGTATTTTGAAAATGCTCTAACACGGAGTAGGCATATACAGATGGCTTCGGGGACCCAAAAATATCGAATTTTCGGGTGTTTTGAACCTGAATTTGGGATATAGACGGGTACAGAAGATGCATACACATATTGACTTTGGGCAGCTAAAATATCGATTTTCAGCATGTTTTAGGCCTGTATTTTGAAAATACTTTAACATGGAGTATGCATGTACACATTTCTTTTGAAACCCAAAAATATCGAATATTCGGGTGTTTTGAGTCTGAATTTGAGATATAAACGGGTACAGAAGATGCATGCACGTATCGACTTTGGGCACCCAAAATATCGATTTTGAGCATGTTTTGGGCCTGTATTTTTAAAATACTCTAACACTGAGTAGACACGTACAAATCGCTTCTGGAACCCAAATAAATCGAATTTTAGGGTGTTCTGAGCCTGAATTTGAGATATAAACGGGTACAGAAGATGCATGCACATATCGACTTTGGGCACCTAAAATATCGATTTTGAGCATGTTTTGGGCCTGTATTTTGAAAATACTCTAACACGGAGTAGGCATGTACAGATCGCTTCGGGGACACAAAAATATCGAGTTTTTGGGTGTTTTGAGCCTGAATTTGAGATATAAACGGGTACAGAAGATGCATGAACATATCGACTTTTTGCACCTAAAATATCGATTTTGAGCATGTTTTGGGTCTGTATCTTGAAAACATTCTAGCAAGAAGTAGGCATGTACAGATTGCTTCTGGGACCCAAAATTATCGAATTTTCGAGTGTTTTGAACCTGAATTTGGGATATAGACGAGTACGGAAGATGCATACACATATTGACTTTGGGCAGCTAAAATATCGATTTTCAGCATGTTTTAGGCCTTTTTTTTTTAAATACTCTAACACGGAGTATGCATGTACACATTGCTTTTGAAACCCAAAAATATCGAATATTCGGGTGTTTCGAGTCTGAATTTGAGATATAAACGGGTACAGAAGATGCATGCACATATCGACTTTGGGCACCCGAAATATCGATTTTGAACATGTTTTGAGCCTGTATTTTTAAAATACTCTAACACTGAGAAGACACGTACAGATCGCTTCTGGAACCCAAATAAATCGAATTTTAGGGTGTTCTGAGCCTGAATTTGAGATATGAACGGATACATAAGATGCATGCACATATCGACTTTGGGCACCTAAAATATCGATTTTGAGCATGTTTTGGGCCTGTATTTTGAAAATACTATAGCACGGTGTAGACATGTACAGATCGCTTCTGGGACACAAAAATATCGAGTTTTTGGGTGTTTTGAGCCTGAATTTGAGATATAAACGGGTACAGAAGATGCATGCACATATCGACTTTGGCACCCAAAATATCGATTATTAGTATGTTTTCGGCGTATAATTTAAAAATATTCTAGCACTGAGTAGGCATGTACAGATCGATTCTGGGACCCAAAAAAATCGAATTTTCGGGGGTTTTGAGCCAGAATTTGGGATATAACCGGGTACAGAGGATGCATGCACATATCGACTTTTTGCACCTAAAATATCGATTTTGAGCATGTTTTGGGTCTGTATTTTGAAAAAATTCTAGCATGGAGTAGGCATGTACAGATCGTTTCTGGGACCCAAAAATACCGAATTTTCTGGTGTTTTGAAACTGAATTTGGGATATAGACGGGTACAGAAGATGCATACACATATTGACTTTGGGCACCTAAAATATAGATTTTCAGCATGTTTTGGGCCTGTATTTTGAAAATACATTAACACGGAGTAGGCATGTACAGATCACTTCTGGGACCCAAAAATATCGAATTTTCAGGTGTTTTGAGCCTGAATTTGAGATATAAACGGATACAGAAGATTCATGCACATATTGACTTTGGGCACCTAAAATATCGATTTTGAGCATGTTTTGGGCCTGTATTTTGAAAATACTCTAACACTGAGTAGACACGTACAGATCGCCTCTGGAACCCAAATAAATCGAATTTTAGGGGGTTCTGAGCCTGAATTTGAGATATAAACGGGTACAGAAAGATGCATGCACATATCGACTTTGGGCTCCTAAAATATCGATTTTGAGCATGTTTTTGGCCTGTATTTTGAAAATACTATAGCACGGTGTAGACATGTACAGATCGCTTCTGGGACCCAAAAATATTGAATTTTCGGGTGTTTTGAGCCTGAATTTGAGATATAAATGGTACAGATGATGCATGCACATATCGACTTTGGGCACCTAAAATATCGATTTCCAGCATAATTTGGGCCTGTATTTTAAAAATACTCTAACAAGGAGTAGACATGTACAGATCGCTTTTGGGACCCAAAAATATCGAATTTTCGGGTGTTTTTAGCCTGAATTTGAGATATAAACGGTTACAGAAGATGCATGCACATATCGACTTTTTGCACTTAAAATATCTATTTTGAGCATGTTTTGGTTATGTATCTTGAAAACATTCTAGCAAGGAGTAGGCATGTACAGATCGCTTTTGGGACCCAAAAATATCGAATTTTCTGGTGTTTTGAACTTGAATTAGGGATATACACGTGTACCGAAGATGCATACACATATTGACTTTGGGCACATAAAATATCGATTTTCAGCATGTTTTGGGCCTGTATTTTAAAAACACTCTAACACGGAGTATGCACGTACAGATCGCTTCTGGGACCCAAAAATATTGAATTTTCGGGTGTTTTGAGCCTGAATTTGAGATATAAACGGGTACAGAAGATGCATGAACATATCGACTTTGGGCAGCTAAAATATCGATTTTCAGCATGTTTTAGTCCTGTATTTTGAAAATACTCTAACACGGAGTATGCATGTACACATTACTTTTGGGACCCAAAAATATTGAATATTCGGGTGTTTTGAGTCTGAATTTTAGATATAAACGGGTACAGAAGATGCATGCACATATCGACTTTGGACACCTAAAATATCGATTTATAGCATGTTTTGAGCCTATATTTTGAAAACATTCTAGCACTGAGTATGCATGTACAGATCGCTTAAGGGACCCAAAAATATGGAATTTTCGGGAGTTTTGAGCCTGAATTTGAGATATAAACGGGTACAGAAGATGCATGCACATATCGACTTTTTGCACCTAAAATATCGATTTTGAGCATGTCTTGGGTTTGTATCTTAAAAAATTCTAGCAAGGAGTAGGCATGTACAGATCGCTTCTGAGACCCAAAAATATCGAATTTTCGGGGGTTTTGAACCTGAATTTGGGATATAGACGGATACAGAAGATGCATGCACATATCGACTTTGGGCACCTAAAATATCGATTTTGAGCATGTTTTGGGCCTGTATTTTTAAAATACTCTAACACGGAGTAGACATTTACAGATGGCTTCGGGGACCCAAAAATATTGAATTTTCGGATGTTTTGAGCTTGAATTTGAGATATAAACGGGTACAGAAGATGCATGCACATTTCGACTTTTTGCACCTAAAATATCGATTTTGAGCATGTTTTGGGTCTGTATCTTGAAAACATTCTAGCAAGAAGTAGGCATGTACAGATTGCTTCTGGGACCCAAAAAAATCGAATTTTGGAGTGTTTTGAACCTGAATTTGGGATATAGACGTGTACAGAAGATGCATACACATATTGACTTTGGGCAGCTAAAATATCGATTTTCAGCATGTTTTAGGCCTGTATTTTGAAAATACTCTAACACGGAGTATGCATGTACACATTGCATTTGGGACCCAAAAATATCGAATATTCGGGTGTTTTGAGTCGGAATTTGAGATATGAACGGGTACAGAAGATGCACGTACATATCGACTTTGGGCACCTAAAATATCGATTTTGAGCATGTTTTGGGCCTGTATTTTGAAAATACTCTAGCACGGTGTAGACATGTACAGATCGCTTCAGGGACACAAAAATATCAATTTTTTGGGTGTTTTGAGCCTGAATTTGAGATATAAACGGGTACAGAAGATGCATGCACATATCGACTTTGGCACCCAAAATATTGATTTTTAGTATGTTTTGGGCGTATAATTTGAAAATATTCTAGCACTGAGTAGGCATGTACAGATCGCTTCTGGGACCCAAAAATATCGAATTTTCGTGTGTTTTGAGCCAGAAATTGGGATTTAACCGGGAACAGACGATGAATGCACATATCGACTTTTTGCACCTAAAATATCGATTTTGAGCATGTTTTGGGTCTGTATCTCGAAAAAATTCTGGCAAGGAGTAGGCATGTACAGATCGCTTCTGGGACCCAAAATTATCGAATTTTCTGGTGTTTTGAACCTGAATTTGGAATATAGACGGATACCGAAGATGCATGCACATTTCGACTTTTTGCACCTAAAATATCGATTTTGAGCATGTTTTGGGTCTGTATCTTGAAAACATTCTAGCAAGAAGTAGGCATGTACAGACTGCTTCTGGGATCCAAAAAAATCGAATTTTTGATTGTTTTGAACCTGAATTTGGGATATAGACTTGTACAGAAGATGCATACACATATTGACTTTGGGCAGCTAAAATATCGATTTTCAGCATGTTTTGGGCCTGTATTTTGAAAATACTATAGCACGGTGTAGACATGTACAGATCGCTTCTGGGACCCCAAAAATATCGAATTTTCGGGTTTCTTTTTGACCCAGAATTTGGGATATAACCGGGTACAGAGGATGCATGCACATATCGACTTTTTGCACCTAAAATATCGATTTTAAGCATGTTTTGGGTCTGTATCTTGAAAACATTCTAGGAAGGAGTAGGCATGTACAGGTCGCTTCTGGGACCCAGAAATTCCGAATTTTCTGGTGTTTTGAACCAGAATTTGGGATATAGACGGGTACAGAAGATGCATACACATATTGACTTTGGGCACCTAAAATATAGATTTTCAGCATTTTTTGGGCCTGTAATTTGAAAATACATTAACACGGAGTAGGCATGTACAGTTTGCTTCCGGGACCCAAAAATATCGACTTTTCGGGTGTTTTGAGCCTGAATTTGAGATATAAATGGGTACAGAAGATGCATGCACATATCGACTTTGGCCCCCAAAATATCGATTTTTAGTATGTTTTGGGCGTATAATTTGAAAATATTCTAGCACTGAGTAGGCATGTACAGATCGCTTCTGGGACCCAAAAATATCGAATTTTCGGGTGTTTTGACCCAGAATTTGGGATATAACCAGGTACAGACGATGAATGCACATATCGACATTTTGCACCTAAAATATCGATTTTGAGCATGTCTTGGGTTTGTATCTTAAAAAATTCTAGCAAGGAGTAGGCATGTACAAATCGCTTCTGGGACCCAAAAATATCGAATTTTCGGGTGTTTTGAATCTGAATTTGGGATATAGACGGATACAGAAGATGCATGCACATATCGACTTTGGGCACCTAAAATATCGATTTTGAGCATGTTTTGGGCCTGTAATTTGAAAATACTCTAACACGGAGTAGGCATTTACAGATGGCTTCGGTGACCCAAAAATATTGAATTTTCGGATGTTTTGAGCTTGAATTTGAGATATAAACGGGTACAGAAGATGCATGCACATTTCGACTTTTTGCACCTAAAATATCGATTTTGAGCATGTTTTGGGTCTGTATTTTGAAAATACTCTAGCACGGTGTAGACATGTACAGATTGCTTCTGGGACCCAAAATTATCGAATTTTCGGGTGTTTTGAACCTGAATTTGGGATATAGACGGATACCGAAGATGCATGCACATATCGACTTTTTGCACCTAAAATATCGATTTTGAGCATGTTTTGTGCCTGTATTTTGAAAATACTCTAACACGGAGTAGGCATGTACAGATCGCTTCGGGGACTCAAAAATATCGAATTTTCGGGTGTTTTGAGCCTGAATTTGAGATATAAACGGGTACAGAAGATGCATGGATATATCGACTTTGGGCACCTAAAATATCGATTGTAAGTATGTTTTGGGGCTGTATTTTGAAAATACTCTAACACGGAGTATGCATGTACATATCGCTACTGGGTCACAAAAATATCGATTTTTTTGGTGTTTTGAGCCATAATTTGAGATATATACGGGTACAGAAGATGCATGGACATATCGACTTTTCACACCTAAAATATCGATTTATTGCATGTTTTAAGCCTGTATTTTAAAAACATTCTAGCACTGAGTAGGCATGTGCAGATCGCTCAAGGGACCCAAAAATATCGAATTTTCGGAGATTTGAGCCTGAATTTGAGATATAAACGGGTACAGAAGATGCATGCACATATCGACTTTTTGCACCTAAAATATCGATTATTAGCATGTTTTGGGTCTGTATTTTGAGAAAATTCTAGCAAGGAGTAGGCATGTACAGATCGCTTCTGGGATCCAAAATTATCGAATTTTCGGGTGTTTTGAACCTGAATTTGGGATATAGACGGATACAGAAGATACATGCACGTATCGACTTTGGGCACCTAAAATATCGATTTTGAGCATGTTTTGGGCCTGTATTTTGAAAATACTCTAACACGGAGTAGGCATGTACAGATCGCTTCGGGGACGCAAAAATATCGAATTTTCGGGTGTTTTGAGCCTGAATTTGAGATATAAACGGGAACAGAAGATGCATGCACATTTCGACTTTTTGCACCTAAAATATCGATTTTGAGCATGTTTTGGGTCTGTATCTTGAAAACATTCTAGCAAGAAGTAGGCATGTACAGATTGCTTCTGGGACCCAAAAATATCAAATGTTCGAGTGTTTTGAACCTGAATTTGGGATATAGACGGGTACAGAAGATGCATACACATATTGACTTTGGGCTGCTAAAATATCGATTTTCTGCATGTTTTAGGCCTGTATTTTGAAAATACTCTAACACGGAGTAGGCATGTACAGATCGCTTTTGGGACACAAAATTATCGAATTTTCGGGTGTTTTGAACCTGAATTTGGGATATAGACGGATACAGAAGATGCATGCACATATCGACTTTGGGCACCCAAAATATCGATTTTGAGCATGTTTTGGGCCTGTATTTTTAAAATACTCTAACACGGAGTAGACACGTACAGATCGCTTTTGGAACCCAAATAAATCGAATTTTAGGGTGTTCTGAGCCTGAATTTGAGATATGAACGGATACAGAAGATGCATGCACGTATCGACTTTGGGCACCTAAAATATCGATTTTCAGCATGTTTTAGTCCTGTATTTTGAAAATACTATAGCACGGTGTAGACATGTACAGATCGCTTCTGGGACACAAAAATTTCGATATTTTGGGTGTTTTGAGATGAATTTGAGATATAAACGGGTACAGAAGATGCATGCACATATCGACTTTTTGCACCTAAAATATCGATGTTGAGCATGTTTTGGGCCTGTATTTTGAAAATACTCTAACACGGAGTAGGCATGTACAGATCGCTTAGGGGACCCAAAAATATCGAATTTTCGGGTGTTTTAAGCCTGAATTTGAGATATAAACGGGTACAGAAGATGCATGCACATTTCGACTTTTTGCACCTAAAATATCGATTTTGAGCATGTTTTGGGTCTGTATCTTGAAAACATTCTAGCAAGAAGTAGGCATGTACAGATTGCTTCTAGGACCCAAAAATATCGAATTTTCGAGTGTTTTGAACCTGAATTTGGGATATAGAAGGGTACAGAAGATGCATACACATATTGACTTTGGGCAGCTAAAATATCGATTTTCAGCATGTTTTAGGCCTGTATATTGAAAATATTCTAACACGGAGTATGCATGTACACATTGCTTTTGGGACCCAAAAATATCGAATATTCGGGTTTTTTGAGTCTGATGTTGAGATATAAACGGGTACAGAAGATGCATGCACATATCGACTTTGGGCACCCAAAATATCGATTTTGAGCATGTTTTGGGCCTGTATTTTTAAAATACTCTAACACGGAGTAGACACGTACAGATCGCTTCTGGGACCCAAAAATATCAAATTTTCGGGGGTTTTGACCCAGAATTTGGGATATAACTGGGTACAGAGGATGCATGCACATATCGACTTTTTTCACCTAAAATATCGATTTTGAGCATGTTTTGGGTCTGTATCTTGAAAAAATTCTAGCAAGGAGTAGGCATGTACAGATCGCTTCTGGGACCAAAAAATACCGAATTTTCTGGTGTTTTGAACCTGAATTTGGGATATAGACGGGTACAGAAGATGCATACACATATTGACTTTGGGTACCTAATATATAGATTTTCAGCATGTTTTGGGCCTGTATTTTGAAAATACATTAACACGGAGTAGGCATTAACAGATCGCTTCTGGGACACAAAAATATCGATTTTTCGGGTTTTTTGAGCCTGAATTTGAGATATAAACGGGTACAGAAGATGCATGCACAAATCGACTTTGGACACTTAAAATATCGTTTTTTTAGCATGTTTTGGGCCTGTATTTTAAAAATACTCTAACACGGAGTAGACATGTACAGATCGCTTTTGGGACCCAAAAATATCGAATTTTCGGGTGTTTTGAGCCTGAATTTGGGATATAGACGGATACAGAAGATGCATGCACATATCGACTTTGGGCACCTAAAATATCGATTTTCAGCATGTTTTAGGCCTGTATATTGAAAATATTCTAACACGGAGTATGCATGTACACATTGCTTTTGGGACCCAAAAATATCGAATATTCGGGTTTTTTGAGTCTGATGTTGAGATATAAACGGGTACAGAAGATGCATGCACATATCGACTTTGGGCACCCAAAATATCGATTTTGAGCATGTTTTGGGCCTGTATTTTTAATATACTCTAACACGGAGTAGACACGTACAGATCGCTTCTGGGACCCAAAAATATCAAATTTTCGGGGGTTTTGACCCAGAATTTGGGATATAACTGGGTACAGAGGATGCATGCACATATCGACTTTTTTCACCTAAAATATCGATTTTGAGCATGTTTTGGGTCTGTATCTTGAAAAAATTCTAGCAAGGAGTAGGCATGTACAGATCGCTTCTGGGACCAAAAAATACCGAATTTTCTGGTGTTTTGAACCTGAATTTGGGATATAGACGGGTACAGAAGATGCATACACATATTGACTTTGGGTACCTAATATATAGATTTTCAGCATGTTTTGGGCCTGTATTTTGAAAATACATTAACACGGAGTAGGCATTAACAGATCGCTTCTGGGACACAAAAATATCGATTTTTCGGGTTTTTTGAGCCTGAATTTGAGATATAAACGGGTACAGAAGATGCATGCACAAATCGACTTTGGACACTTAAAATATCGTTTTTTTAGCATGTTTTGGGCCTGTATTTTAAAAATACTCTAACACGGAGTAGACATGTACAGATCGCTTTTGGGACCCAAAAATATCGAATTTTCGGGTGTTTTGAGCCTGAATTTGGGATTTAGACGGATACAGAAGATGCATGCACATATCGACTTTGGGCACCTAAAATATCGATTTTGAGCATGTTTTGGGCCTGTATTTTGAAAATACTCTAACACGGAGTAGGCATTTACAGATGGCTTCGGTGACCCAAAAATATTGAGTTTTCGGATGTTTTGAGCTTGAATTTGAGATATAAACGGGTACAGAAGATGCATGCACATTTCGACTTTTTGCACCTAAAATATCGATTTTGAGCATGTTTTGGGTCTGTATTTTGAAAATACTCTAGCACGGTGTAGACATGTACAGATTGCTTCTGGGACCCAAAAAAATCGAATTTTCGAGTGTTTTGAACCTGAATTTGGGATATAGACGGGTACAGAAGATGCATGCACATATCGACTTTTCACACCTAAAATATCGATTTATAGCATGTTTTAAGCCTGTATCTTGAAAACATTCTAGCAAGAAGTAGGCATGTACAGATTGCTTCTGGGACCCAAAAATATCAAATGTTCGAGTGTTTTGGATCTGAATTTGGGATATAGACAGGTACAGAAGATGCATACACATATTGACTTTTGGCTGCTAAAATATCGATTTTCTGCATGTTTTAGGCCTGTATTTTGAAAATACTCTAACACGGAGTATGCATGTACACATTGCTTTTGGGACCCAAAAATATCGAATATTCGGGTGTTTTGAGTCTGAATTTTGAGATATAAACGGGTACAGAAGATGCATGCACATATCGACTTTGGGCACCCAAAATATCGATTTTGAGCATGCTTTGGGCCTGTATTTTTAAAATACTCTAACACTGAGTAGACACGTACAGATCGCTTCTGGAACCCAAATAAATCGAATTTTAGGGTGTTCTGAGCCTGAATTTGAGATATGAACGGATACAGAAGATGCATGCACATATCGACTTTGGGCACCTAAAATATCGATTTTGAGCATGTTTTGGGCCTGTATCTTGAAAATACTATAGCACGGTGTAGACATGTACAGATCGCTTCTGGGACACACAAATTTCGATTTTTTGGGTGTTTTGAGCCTGAATTTGAGATATAAACGGGTACAGAAGATGCATGCACATATCGACTTTGGCACCCAAAATATCGATTTTTAGTATGTTTTGGGAGTATAATTTGAAAATATTCTAGCACTGAGTAGGCATGTACAGATCGCTTCTGGGACCCAAAAATATCGAATTTTCGGGTGTTTTGAGCCAGAATTTGGGATATAACCGGGTACAGAGGATGCATGCACATATCGACTTTTTGCACCTAAAATATCGATTTTGAGCATGTTTTGGGTCTGTATCTTGAAAAAATTCTAGCAAGGAGTAGGCATGTACAGATCGCTTCTGGGACCCAAAAATACCGAATTTTCTGGTGGTTTGAACCTGACTCTGGGATATAGACGGGTACAGAAGATGCATACACATATTGACTTTGGGCACCTAATATATAGATTTTCAGCATGTTTCGGGCCTGTATTTTGAAAATACATTAACACGGAGTAGGCATGTACAGATCGCTTCTGGGACCCAAAAATATCGATTTTTCGGGTGTTTTGAGCCTGAATTTGAGATATAAACGGGTACAGAAGATGCATGCACATATCGACTTTGGACACTTAAAATATCGTTTTTTTAGCATGTTTTGGCCTGTATTTTAAAAATACTCTAACACGGAGTAGACATGTACAGATCGCTTTTGGGACCCAAAAATATCGAATTTTCGGGTGTTTTGAGCCTGAATTTGAGATATAAACGGGTACAGAAGATGCATGCACATATCGACTTTGGACAACTAAAATATCGATTTATAGCATGTTTTGAGCCTATATTTTGAAAACATTCTAGCACTGAGTATGCATGTACAGATCGCTTAAGGGACCCAAAAATATGGAATTTTTTGGAGTTTTGAGCCTGAATTTGAGATATAAACGGGTACAGAAGATGCATGCACATATCGACTTTTTGCACCTAAAATATCGATTTTGAGCATGTCTTGGGTTTGTATCTTAAAAAATTCTAGCAAGGAGTAGGCATGTACAAATCGCTTCTGGGACCCAAAAATATCGAATTTTCGGGTGTTTTGAACCTGAATTTGGGATATAGACGGATACAGAAGATGCATGGACATATCGACTTTGGGCACCTAAAATATCGATTTTGAGCATGTTTTGGGCCTGTATTTTGAAAATACTCTAACACGGAGTAGGCATTTACAGATGGCTTCGGGAACCCGAAAATATTGAATTTTCGGATGTTTTGAGCTTGAATTTGAGATATAAACGGGTACAGAAGATGCATGCACATTTCGACTTTTTGCACCTAAAATATCGATTTTGAGCATGTTTTGGGTCTGTATCTTGAAAACATTCTAGCAAGAAGTAGGCATGTACAGATTGCTTCTGGGACCCAAAAAAATCAAATGTTCGAGTGTTTTGAACCTGAATTTGGGATATAGACGGGTACAGAAGATGCATACACATATTGACTTTGGGCAGCTAAAATATCGATTTTCAGCATGTTTTAGGCCTGTATTTTGAAAATACTCTAACACGGAGTATGCATGTACACATTGCATTTGGGACCCAAAAATATCGAATATTCGGGTGTTTTGAGTCTGAATTTGAGATATAAACGGGTACAGAAGATGAATGCACATATCGACTTTGGGCACCCAAAATATCGATTTTGAGCATGTTTTGGGCCTGTATTTTTAAAATACTCTAACACTGAGTAGACACGTACAGATCGCTTCTGGAAACCAAATAAATCGAATTTTAGGGTGTTCTGAGACTGAATTTGAGATATGAACGGGTACAGAAGTTGCACGCACATATCGACTTTGTGGACCTAAAATATCGATTTTGAGCATGTTTTGGGCCGTTATTTTGAAAATACTCTAGCACGGTGTAGACATGTACAGATCGCTTCAGGGACACAAAAATATCGATTTTTTGGGTGTTTTGAGCCTGAATTTGAGATATAAACGGGTACAGAAGATGCATGCACATATCGACTTTGGCACCAAAAATATCGATTTTTAGTATGTTTTGGGCGTATAATTTGAAAATATTCTAGCACTGAGTAGGCATGTACAGATCGCTTCTGGGACCCAAAAATATCGAATTTTCGGGTGTTTTGAGCCAGAAATTGGGATATAACCGGGTACAGACGATGCATGCACATATCGACTTTTTGCACCTAAAATATCGATTTTGAGCATGTTTTGGGCCTGTATTTTGAAAATACATTAACACGGAGTAGGCATGTACAGTTTGCTTCCGGGACCCAAAAATATCGACTTTTCGGGTGTTTTGAGCCTGAATTTGAGATATAAGCGGTTACGTACCATAAGATGCATGCACATATCGACTTTGGGCACCTAAAATATCGATTGTGAGTATGTTTTGGGCCTGTATTTTGAAAATACTCTAACACGGAGTATGCATGTACATATCGCTTCTGGGACACAAAAATATCGATTTTTTGGGTGTTTTGAGCCTGAATTTGAGATATATACGGGTACAGAAGATGCATGCACATATCGACTTTTCACACCTAAAATATCGATTTATAGCATGTTTTAAGCCTGTATTTTAAAAACATTCTAGCACTGAGTAGGCATGTGCAGATCGCTTAAGTGACCCAAAAATATCGAATTTTCGGAGTTTTGAGCCTGAATTTGAGATATAAACGGGTACAGAAGATGCATGCACATATCGACTTTTTGCACCTAAAATATCGATTATTAGCATGTTTTGGGTCTGTATTTTGAAAAAATTCTAGCAAGGAGTAGGCATGTAGAGATCGCTTCTGGGACCCAAAAATATCAAATGTTCGAGTGTTTTGAACCTGAATTTGGGATATAGACGGGTACAGAAGATGCATACACATATTGACTTTGGGCAGCTAAAATATCGATTTTCTGCATGTTTTAGGCCTGTATTTTGAAAATACTCTAACACGGAGTATGCATGTACACATTGCTTGTGGGACCCAAAAATATCGAATATTCGGGTGTTTTGAGTCTGAATTTGAGATATAAACGGGTACAGAAGATGCATGCACATATCGACTTTGGGCACCCAAAATATCGATTTTGAGCATGTTTTGGGCCTGTATTTTTAAAATACTCTAACACGGAGTAGACACGTACAGATCGCTTCTGGGACCCAAAAATATCAAATTTTCGGGGGTTTTGACCCAGAATTTGGGATATAACCGGGTACAGAGGATGCATGCACATATCGACTTTTTGCACCTAAAATATCGATTTTGAGCATGTTTTGGATCTGTATCTTGAAAAAATTCTAGCAAGGAGTAGGCATGTACAGATTGCTTCTGGGACCCAAAAATATCGAATTTTCGGGTGTTTTGAGCCAGAAATTGGGATATAACCGGGTACAGACGATGCATGCACATATCGACTTTTTGCACCTAAAATATCGATTTTGAGCATGTTTTGGGCCTGTATTTTGAAAATACTCTAACACGGATTAGGCATGTACCGATCGCTTCTGGAACCCAAATAAATCGAATTTTAGGGTGTTCTGAGCTTGAATTTGAGATATAAACGGGTACAGAAGATGCATGCACATTTTGACTTTTTGCACCTAAAATATCGATTTTGAGCATGTTTTGGGCCTGTATTTTGAAAATACTATAGCACGGTGTAGACATGTACAGATCGCTTCTAGGACACAAAAATATCGATTTTTTGGGTGTTTTGAGCCTGAATTTGAGATATAAACGGGTACAGAAGATGCATGCACATATCGACTTTTTGCACCTAAAATATCGATTTTAAGCATGTTTTGGGTCTGTATCTTGAAAACATTCTAGGAAGGAGTAGGCATGTACAGGTCGCTTCTGGGACCCAGAAATTCCGAATTTTCTGGTGTTTTGATCCAAAATTTGGGATATAGACGGGTACAGAAGATGCATACACATATTGACTTTGGGCACCTAAAATATAGATTTTCAGCATTTTTTGGGCCTGTATTTTGAAAATACATTAACACGGAGTAGGCATGTACAGTTTGCTTCCGGGACCCAAAAATAACGACTTTTCGGGTGTTTTGAGCCTGAATTTGAGATATAAGCGGTTACGTACCATAAGATGCATGCACATATCGACTTTGGGCACCTAAAATATCGATTGTGAGTATGTTTTGGGCCTGTATTTTGAAAATACTCTAACACGGAGTATGCATGTACATATCGCTTATGGGACACAAAAATATCGATTTTTTGGGCGTTTTGAGCCTGAATTTGAGATATATACGGGTACAGAAGATGCATGCACATATCGACTTTTCACACCTAAAATATCGATTTATAGCATGTTTTAAGCCTGTATTTTAAAAACATTCTAGCACTGAGTAGGCATGTACAGATCGCTTAAGGGACCCAAAAATATGGAATTTTCGGGAGTTTTGAGCCTGAATTTGAGATATAAACGGGTACAGAAGATGCATGCACATATCGACTTTTTGCACCTAAAATATCGATTTTGAGCATGTCTTGGGTTTGTATCTTAAAAAATTCTAGCAAGGAGTAGGCATGTACAAATCGCTTCTGGGACCCAAAAATATCGAATTTTCGGGTGTTTTGAACCTGAATTTGGGATATAGACGGATACAGAAGATGCATGCACATATCGACTTTGGGCACCTAAAATATCGATTTTGAGCATGTTTTGGGCCTGTATTTTGAAAATACTCTAACACGGAGTAGGCATTTACAGATGGCTTCGGTGCCCCAAAAATATTGAATTTTCGGATGTTTTTAGCTTGAATTTGAGATATAAACGGGTACAGAAGATGAATGCACATTTCGACTTTTTGCACCTAAAATATCGATTTTGAGCATGTTTTGGGTCTGTATCTTGAAAACATTCTAGCAAGAAGTAGGCATGTACAGATTGCTTCTGGGACCCAAAAAAATCGAATTTTCGAGTGTTTTGAACCTGAATTTGGGATATAGACGGGTACAGAAGATGCATACACATATTGACTTTGGGCAGCTAAAATATCGATTTTCAGCATGTTTTAGGCCTGTATTTTGAAAATACTCTAACACGGAGTATGCATGTACACATTGCATTTGGGACCTAAAAATATCGAATATTCGGGTGTTTTGAGTCTGAATTTGAGATATAAACGGGTACAGAAGATGAATGCACATATCGACTTTGGGCACCCAAAATATCGATTTTGAGCATGTTTTGGGCCTGTATTTTTAAAATACTCTAACACTGAGTAGACACGTACAGATCGCTTCTGGAACCCAAATAAATCGAATTTTAGGGTGTTCTGAGACTGAATTTGAGATATGAACGGGTACAGACGATGCATGCACATATCGACTTTTTGCACCTAAAATATCGATTTTGAGCATGTTTTGGGTCTGTATCTTGAAAAATTTCTAGCAAGGAGTAGGCATGTACAGATCGCTTCTGGGACACAAAATTATCGAATTTTCGGGTGTTTTGAACCTGAATTTGGGATATAGACGGATACCGAAGATGCATGCACATATCGACTTTTTGCACCTAAAATATCGATTTTGAGCATGTTTTGGGCCTGTATTTTGAAAATACTCTAACACGGAGTAGGCATGTACAGATCGCTTCGGGGACCCAAAAATATCGAATTTTCGGGTGTTTTGAGTCTGAATTTGAGATATAAACGGGTACAGAAGATGCATTAACATTTCGACTTTTTGCACCTAAAATATCGATTTTGAGCATGTTTTGGGTCTGTATCTTGAAAATATTCTAGCAAGAAGTAGGCATGTACAGATTGCTTCTAGGACCCAAAAATATCGAATTTTCGAGTGTTTTGAACCTGAATTTGGGATATAGACGGGTACAGAAGATGCATACACATATTGACTTTGGGCAGCTAAAATATCGATTTTCAGCATGTTTTAGGCCTGTATTTTGAAAATATTCTAACACGGAGTATGCATGTACACATTGCTTTTGGGACCCAAAAATATCGAATATTCGGGTGTTTTGAGTCTGAATTTGAGATATAAACGGGTACAGAAGATGCATGCACATATCGACTTTGGGCACCCAAAATATCGATTTTGAGCATGTTTTGGGCCTGTATTTTTAAAATACTCTAACACGGAGTATGCATGTACATATCGCTTCTGGGACACAAAAATATCGATTTTTTGGGCGTTTTGAGCCTGAATTTGAGATATATACGGGTACAGAAGATGCATGCACATATCGACTTTTCACACCTAAAATATCGATTTATAGCATGTTTTAAGCCTGTATTTTAAAAACATTCTAGCACTGAGTAGGCATGTACAGATCGCTTAAGGGACCCAAAAATATGGAATTTTCGGGAGTTTTGAGCCTGAATTTGAGATATAAACGGGTACAGAAGATGCATGCACATATCGACTTTTTGCACCTAAAATATCGATTTTGAGCATGTCTTGGGTTTGTATCTTAAAAAATTCTAGCAAGGAGTAGGCATGTACAAATCGCTTCTGGGACCCAAAAATATCGAATTTTCGGGTGTTTTGAACCTGAATTTGGGATATAGACGGATACAGAAGATGCATGCACATATCGACTTTGGGCACCTAAAATATCGATTTTGAGCATGTTTTGGGCCTGTATTTTGAAAATACTCTAACACGGAGTAGGCATTTACAGATGGCTTCGGTGACCCAAAAATATTGAATTTTCGGATGTTTTGAGCTTGAATTTGAGATATAAACGGGTACAGAAGATGAATGCACATTTCGACTTTTTGCACCTAAAATATCGATTTTGAGCATGTTTTGGGTCTGTATCTTGAAAACATTCTAGCAAGAAGTAGGCATGTACAGATTGCTTCTGGGACCCAAAAAAATCGAATTTTCGAGTGTTTTGAACCTGAATTTGGGATATAGACGGGTACAGAAGATGCATACACACATTGACTTTGGGCAGCTAAAATATCGATTTTCAGCATGTTTTAGGCCTGTATTTTGAAAATACTCTAACACGGAGTATGCATGTACACATTGCATTTGGGACCTAAAAATATCGAATATTCGGGTGTTTTGAGTCTGAATTTGAGATATAAACGGATACAGAAGATGAATGCACATATCGACTTTGGGCACCCAAAATATCGATTTTGAGCATGTTTTGGGCCTGTATTTTTAAAATACTCTAACACTGAGTAGACACGTACAGATCGCTTCTGGAACCCAAATAAATCGAATTTTAGGGTGTTCTGAGACTGAATTTGAGATATGAACGGGTACAGACGATGCATGCACATATCTACTTTTTGCACCTAAAATATCGATTTTGAGCATGTTTTGGGTCTGTATCTTGAAAAATTTCTAGCAAGGAGTAGGCATGTACAGATCGCTTCTGGGACCCAAAATTATCGAATTTTCGGGTGTTTTGAACCAGAATTTGGGATATAGACGGATACCGAAGATGCATGCACATATCGACTTTTTGCACCTAAAATATCGATTTTGAGCATGTTTTGGGCCTGTATTTTGAAAATACTCTAACACGGAGTAGGCATGTACAGATAGCTTCGGGGACCCAAAAATATCGAATTTTCGGGTGTTTTGAGTCTGAATTTGAGATATAAACGGGTACAGAAGATGCATGCACATTTCGACTTTTTGCACCTAAAATATCGATTTTGAGCATGTTTTGGGTCTGTATCTTGAAAATATTCTAGCAAGAAGTAGGCATGTACAGATTGCTTCTAGGACCCAAAAATATCGAATTTTCGAGTGTTTTGAACCTGAATTTGGGATATAGACGGGTACAGAAGATGCATACACATATTGACTTTGGGCAGCTAAAATATCGATTTTCAGCATGTTTTAGGCCTGTATTTTGAAAATATTCTAACACGGAGTATGCATGTACACATTGCTTTTGGGACCCAAAAATATCGAATATTCGGGTGTTTTGAGTCTGAATTTGAGATATAAACGGGTACAGAAGATGCATGCACATATCGACTTTGGGCACCCAAAATATCGATTTTGAGCATGTTTTGGGCCTGTATTTTTAAAATACTCTAACACGGAGTAGACACGTACAGATCGCTTCGGGGACCCAAAAATATCGAATTTTTGGGGGTTTTGACCCAGAATTTGGGATATAACCGGGTACAGAGGATGCATGCACATATCGACTTTTTGCACCTAAAATATCGATTTTGAGCATGTTTTGGGTCTGTATCTTGAAAACATTCTAGCAAGGAGTAGGCATGTACAGATCGCTTCTGGGACCAAAAAATACCGAATTTTCTGGTGTTTTGAACCTGAATTTGGGATATAGACGGGTACAGAAGATGCATGCACATATCGACTTTGGGCACCTAAAATATCGATTTTGAGCATGTTTTGGGCCTGTATTTTGAAAATACTCTAACACGGAGTAGGCATTTACAGATGGCTTCGGGGACCCAAAAATATTGAATTTTCGGATGTTTTGAGCTTGAATTTGAGATATAAACGGGTACAGAAGATGCATGCACATTTCGACTTTTTGCACCTAATATATCGATTTTAAGCATGTTTTGGGTCTGTATCTTGAAAACATTCTAGCAAGAAGTAGGCATGTACAGATTGCTTCTGGGACCCAAAAAAGTCGAATTTTCGAATGTTTTGAACCTGAATTTGGGATATAGACGGGTACAGAAGATGCATACACATATTGACTTTGGGCAGCTAAAATATCGATTTTCAGCATGTTTTAGGCCTGTAATTTGAAAATACTCTAACACTGAGTAGACACGTACAGATCGCTTCTGGAACCCAAATAAATCGAATTTTAGGGTGTTCTGAGACTGAATTTGAGATATGAACGGGGACCGAAGATGCACGCACATATCGACTTTGGGCACCTAAAATATCGATTTTGAGCATGTTTTGGGCCTGTATTTTGAAAATACTCTAGCATGGTGGAGACATGTACAGATAGCTTCAGGGACACAAAAATATCCATTTTTTGGGTGTTTTGAGCCTGAATTTGAGATATAAACGGGTACAGAAGGTGCATGCACATATCGACTTTGGCACCCAAAATATCGATTTTTAGTATGTTTTGGGCGTATAATTTGAAAATATTCTAGCACTGAGTAGGCATGTACAGATCGCTTCTGGGACCCAAAAATATCGAATTTTCGGGTGTTTTGAGCCAGAAATTGGGATATAACCGGGTACAGACGATGCATGCACATATCGACTTTTTGCACCTAAAATATAGATTTTGAGCATGTTTTGGGTCTGTATCTTGAAAAAATTCTAGCAAGGAGTAGGCATGTACAGATCGCTTCTGGGACCCAAAATTATCGAATTTTCGGGTGTTTTGAACCTGAATTTGGGATATAGACGGATACCGAAGATGCATGCACATATCGACTTTTTGCACCTAAAATATCGATTTTGAGCATGTTTTGGGCCTGTATTTTGAAAATACTCTAACACGCAGTAGGCATGTACAGATCGCTTCGGGGACCCAAAAATATCGAATTTTCTGGTGTTTTGAGTCTGAATTTGAGATATAAACGGGTACAGAAGATGCATGCACATTTCGACTTTTTGCACCTAAAATATCGATTTTGAGCATGTTTTGGGTCTGTATCTTGAAAATATTCTAGCAAGAAGTAGGCATGTACAGATTGCTTCTAGGACCCAAAAATATCGAATTTTCGAGTGTTTTGAACCTGAATTTGGGATATAGACGGGTACAGAAGATGCATACACATATTGACTTTGGGCAGCTAAAATATCGATTTTCAGCATGTTTTGGGCCTGTATTTTGAAAATACTATAGCACGGTGTAGACATGTACAGATCGCTTCTGGGACACAAAAATATCGATTTTTTGGGTGTTTTGAGCCTGAATTTCAGATGTAAACGGGTACAGTAGATGCATGCACATATCGACTTTTTGCACCTAAAATATCGATTTTAAGCATGTTTTGGGTCTGTATCTTGAAAAAATTATAGGAAGGAGTAGGCATGTACAGGTCGCTTCTGGGACCCAGAAATTCCGAATTTTCGGGTGTTTTGAACCTGAATTTGGGATATAGACGGATACAGAAGATGCATGCACGTATCGACTTTGGGCACCTAAAATATCGATTTTGAGCATGTTTTGGGCCTGTATTTTGAAAATACTCTAACACGGAGTAGGCATGTACAGATCGCTTCGGGGACCCAAAAATATCGAATTTTCGGGTGTTTTGAGCCTTAATTTGAGATATAAACGGGTACAGAAGATGCATGCACATTTCGACTTTTTGCACCTAAAATATCGATTTTGAGCATGTTTTGGGTCTGTAACTTGAAAACATTCTAGCAAGAAGTAGGCATGTACAGATTGCTTCTGGGACCCAAAAATATCGAATTTTCGAGTGTTTTGAAACTGAATTTGGGATATCGACGGGTACAGAAGATGCATACACATATTGACTTTGGGCAGCTAAAATATCGATTTTCAGCATGTTTTAGGCCTGTATTTTGAAAATACTCTAACACGGAGTATGCATGTACACATTGCTTTTGGGACCCAAAAATATCGAATATTCGGGTGTTTTAAGTCTGAATTTGAGATATAAACGGGTACAGAAGATGCATGCACATATCGACTTTGGGCACCTAAAATATCGATTTTGAGCATGTTTTGCGCCTGTATTTTGAAAATACTCTAACACTGTGTAGGCATGTGCAGATTGCTTAAGGGACCCAAAAATATCGAATTTTCGGAGTTTTTGAGCCTGAATTTGAGATATAAACGGGTACAGAAGATGCATGCACATATCGACTTTTTGCACTTAAAATATCGATTTTGAGCATGTTTTGGGTCTATATCTAGAACATATTCTAGCAAGGAGTAGGCATTTACAGATTGCTTCTGGGACCCAAAAATATCGAATTTTCGAGTGTTTTGAGCCTGAATTTGAGATATAAACGGGTACAGAAAATGCATGCACATATCGACTTTGGTCACCTAGAATATCGATTTTGAGTATGTTTTGGGCCTGTATTTTGAAAATACTCTAACACGGAGTATGCATGTACAGATCGCTTCTGGGACACAAAAATATCGATTTTTTGGGTGTTTTGAGCATGAATTTGAGATATAAACGGGTGCAGAAGATGCATGCACATATCGACTTTGGGCACCTAAAATATCGATTTTGAGCATGTTTTGGGCCTGTATTTTGAAAATACTCTAACACTGTGTAGGCATGTGCAGATTGCTTAAGGGACCCAAAAATATCGAATTTTCGGAGTTTTGAGCCTGAATTTGAGATATAAACGGGTACAGAAGATGCATGCACATATCGACTTTTTGCACTTAAAATATCGATTTTGAGCATGTTTTGGGTCTATATCTAGAACATATTCTAGCAAGGAGTATGCATGTACAGATGGCTTTTGGGACCCAAAAATATCGAATATTCGGGAGTTTTGAGTCTGAATTTGAGATATAAACGGGTACAGAAGATGCATGCACATATCGACTTTGGCACCCAAAATATCAATTTTGAGCATGTTTTGAGCCTGTATTTTTAAAATACTCTAACACGGAGTAGACACGTACAGATCGCTTCTGGGACCCAAATAAATCGAATTTTCGGTTTTTCTGAGCCTGAATTTGAGATATGAACAGGTACAGAAGATGCATGCACATATCGACTTCGGGTACCTAAAATATCGATTTTGAGCATGTTTTGGGCCTGTATTTTGAAAATACTCAAACACGGTGTAGACATGTACAGATCGCTTTTGGGACACAAAAATATCGATTTTTTAGGTGTTTTGAGCCTGAATTTGGGATATAGACGGATACCGAAGATGCATGCACATATCGACTTTTTGCACCTAAAATATCGATTTTAAGCATGTTTTGGGTCTGTATCTTGAAAACATTCTAGGAAGGAGTAGGCATGTACAGGTCGCTTCTGGGACCCAAAAATACCGAATTTTCTGGTGTTTTGAACCAGAATTTGGGATATAGACGGGTACAGAAGATGCATACACATATTGACTTTGGGCACCTAAAATATAGATTTTCAGCATTTTTTTGGGCCTGTATTTTGAAAATACATTAACACGGAGTAAGCATGTACAGTTTGCTTCCGGGACCCAAAAATATCGACTTTTCGGGTGTTTTGAGCCTGAATTTGAGATATAAACGGGTACATAAGATGCATACACATATCGACTTTGGGCACCTAAAATATCGATTTTGAGTATGTTTTGGGCTTGTATTTTGAAAATACTCTAACACGGAGTATGCATGTACATATCGCTTCTGGGACACAAAAATATCGATTTTTTGGGTGTTTTGAGCCTGAATTTGAGATATAAACGGGTACAGAAGATGCATGCACATATCGACTTTTCACACTTAAAATATCGATTTATAGCATGTTTTAAGCCTGTATTTTAAAAACATTCTACCACTGAGTAGGCATGTGCAGATCGCTTAAGGGACCCAAAAATATCGAATTTTCGGAGTTTTGAGCCTGAATTTGAGATTTAAACGGGTTCAGAAGATGCATGCACATATCCACTTTTCACACCTAAAATATCGATTTATAGCATGTTTTAAGCCTGTATTATAAAAACATTCTAGCACTGAGTAGGCATGTGCAGATCGCTCAAGGGACCCAAAAATATCGAATTTAAGGAGTTTTGAGTCTGAATTTGAGATATAAACGGGTACAGAAGATGCATGCACATATCGACTTTTTGCACCTTAAATATCGATTTTCAGCATGTTTTGGGTCTGTATTTTGAAAAATTTCTAGCAAGGAGTAGGCATGTACAGATCGCTTCTGGGAACCAAAATTATCGAATTTTCGGGTGTTTTGAACCTGAATTTGGGATATAGACGGATACAGATGATGCATGCACATATCAACTTTGGGCACCTAAAATATCGATTTTGAGCATGTTTTGGGCCTGTATTTTGAAAATACTCTAATACGGAGTAGGCATGTACAGATCGCTTCGGGGACCCATAAATATCGAATTTTCGGGTGTTTTGAGCCTGAATTTGAGATATAAACGGGTACAGAAGATGCATGCACATTTCGACTTTTTGCACATAAAATATCGATTTTGAGCATGTTTTGGGTCTGTATCTTGAAAACATTTTAGCAAGAAGTAGGCATGTACAGATTGCTTCTGGGACCCAAAAATATCGAATTTTTGAGTGTTTTGAACCTGAATTTGGGATATAGACGGGTACAGAAGATGCATACACATATTGACTTTGGGCAGCTAAATATCGATTTTCAGCATGTTTTAGGCCTGTATTTTGAAAATACTCTAACACGGAGTATGCATGTACACATTGCTTTTGGGACCCAAAAATATCGAATATTCGGGTATTTTGAGTCTGAATTTGAGATATAAACGGGTACGGAAGATGCATGCACATATCGACTTTGTGACCCTAAAATTTCGATTTTGAGCATGTTTTGGGCCTGTATTTTGAAAATACTCTAACACTGTGTAGGCATGTACAGATCGCTTCTGGGACACAAAAATATCGATTTTTTGGGTGTTTTGAGCCCGAATTTGAGATATAAACGGGTTCAGAAGAGGCATGCACATATCGACTTTGGACACCTAAAATATCGATTTATAGCATGTGTTAAGCCTGTATTTTAAAAACATTCTAGCACTGAGTAGGCATGTGCAGATTGCTTAAGGGACCCAAAAATATCGAATTTTCGGAGTTTTGAGCATGAATTTGAGATATAAACGGGTACAGAAGATGCATGCACATATCGACTTTTTGCACCTAAAATATCGATTTTGAGCATGTTTTGATTCTGTATCTTGAACATATTCTAGCAAGGAGTAGGCATGTACAGATCGCTTCTGGAACCCAAAATTATCGAATATTCGGGTGTTTTAAGTCTGAATTTGAGATATAAACGGGTACAGAAGATGCATGCACATATCGACTTTGGGCACCCAAAATATCGCTTTTGAGCATGTCTTGGGTTTGTATCTTATAAAATTCTAGCAAGGAGTAGGCATGTACAGATCGCTTCTGGGACCCAAAAATATCGAATTTTCGGGGGTTTTGAGCCAGAATTTGGGATATAACAGGGTAAAGAGTATGCATGCACATATCGACTTTTTGCACCTAAAATATCGATTTTAAGCATGTTTTGGGTCTGTATCTTGAAAACATTCTAGCAAGGAGTAGGCATGTACAGGACGCTTCTGGGACCCAAAAATACCGAATTTTCTGGTATTTTGAACCTGAATTTGGGATATAGACGGGTACAGAAGATTCATACACATATTGACTTTGGGCACCTAAAATATCGATTTTTAGCATGTTTTGAGCCTATATTTTGAAAACATTCTAGCACTGAGTATGCATGTACAGATCGCTTAAGGGACCCAAAAATATCGAATTTTCGGGTGTTTTGAGCCTGAATTTGAGATATAAACGGGTACAGAAGATGCATGCACATATCGACTTTTTGCACCTAAAATATCGATTTTGAGCATGACTTGGGTTTGTATCTTAAAACATTCTAGCAAGGAGTAGGCATGTACAGATCGCTTCTGGGACCCAAAAATATCGAATTTTCGGGTGTTTTGAACCTGAATTTGGGATATAGACGGATACATAAGATGCATGCACATATCGACTTTGGGCACCTAAAATATCGATTTTGAGCATGTTTTGGGCCTGTATTTTGAAAATACTCTAACACGGTGTAGGCATATACAGATGGCTTCGGGGACCCAAAAATATCGAATTTTCGGGTGTTTTGAGCCTGAATTTGAGATATAAACGGGTACAGAAGATGCTTGCACATTTTAACTTTTTGCACCTAAAATATCGATTTTGAGCATGTTTTGGGTCTGTATCTTGAAAACATTCTAGCAAGAAGAAGGCATGTACAGATTGCTTCTGGGACCCAAAAATATCGAATTTTCGAGTGTTTTGAACCTGAATTTGGGATATAGACGGGTACAGAAGATGCATACACATATTGACTTTGGGCAGCTAAAATATCGATTTACAGCATGTTTTAGTCCTGTATTTTGAAAATACTCTAACACGGAGTATGCATGTACACATTGCTTTTGAAACCCAAAATTATCGAATTTTCGGGTGTTTTGAACCTGAATTTGGGATATAGACGGATACAGAAGATACATGCACGTATCGACTTTGGGCACCTAAAATATCGATTTTGAGCATGTTTTGGGCCTGTATTTTAAAAATACTCTAACACGGAGTAGGCATGTACAGATCGCTTCGGGGACGCAAAAATATCGAATTTTCGAGTGTTTTGAGCCTGAATTTGAGATATAAACGGGTACGGAAGATGCATGCACATTTCGACTTTTTGCACCTAAAATATCGATTTTGAGCATGTTTTGGGTCTGTATCTTGAAAACATTCTAGCAAGAAGTAGGCATGTACAGATTGCTTCTGGGACCCAAAAATATCAAATGTTCGAGTGTTTTGAACCTGAATTTGGGATATAGACGGGTACAGAAGATGCATACACATATTGACTTTGGGCAGCTAAAATATCGATTTTCTGCATGTTTTAGGCCTGTATTTTGAAAATACTCTAACACGGAGTATGCATGTACACATTGCTTTTGGGACCCAAAAATATCGAATATTCGGGTGTTTTGAGTTTGAATTTGAGATATAAACGGGTACAGAAGATGCATGCAAATATCGACTTTGGGCACCCAAAATATCGATTTTGAGCATGTTTTGGGCCTGTATTTTTAAAATACTCTAACACTGAGTAGACACGTACAGATCGCTTCTAGAACCCAAATAAATCGAATTTTAGGGTGTTCTGAGCCTGAATTTGAGATATGAACGGATACAGAAGAGGCATGCACATATCGACTTTGGGCACCTAAAATATCGATTTTGAGCATGTTTTGGGCCTGTATTTTGAAAATACTATAGCACGGTGTAGACATGTACAGATCGCTTCTGGGGCACAAAAATTTCGATTTTTTGGGTGTTTTGAGCCTGAATTTGAGATATAAACGGGTACAGAAGATACATGCACATATCGACTTTGGCACCCAAAATATCGATTTTTAGTATGTTTTGGGAGTATAATTTGAAAATATTCTAGCACTGAGTAGGCATGTACAGATCGCTTCTGGGACCCAAAAATATCGAATTTTCGGGGGTTTTGAGCCAGAATTTGGGATATAACCGAGTACAGAGGATGCATGCACATATCGACTTTTTGCACCTAAAATATCGTTTTCAAGCATGTTTTGGGTCTGTATCTTGAAAACATTCTAGGAAGGAGTAGGCATGTACAGGTCGCTTCTGGGACCCAAAAATACCGAATTTTCTGGTGTTTTGAACCTGAATTTGGGATATAGACGGGTACAGAAGATGCATACACATATTTACTTTAGGCACCTAAAATATAGATTTTCAGCATGTTTTGGGCCTGTATTTTGAAAATACATTAACACGGAGTAGGCATGTACAGATCGCTTCTGGGACACAAAAATATCGATTTTTTTGGGTGTTTTGAGCCTGAATTTGAGATTTAAACGGGTTCAGAAGATGCATGCACATATCCACTTTTCACACCTAAAATATCGATTTATAGCATGTTTTAAGCCTGTATTATAAAAACATTCTAGCACTGAGTAGGCATGTGCAGATCGCTCAAGGGACCCAAAAATATCGAATTTTCGGAGTTTTGAGTCTGAATTTGAGATATAAACGGGTACAGAAGATGCATGCACATATCGACTTTTTGCACCTTAAATATCGATTTTCAGCATGTTTAGGGTCTGTATTTTGAAAAATTTCTAGCAAGGAGTAGGCATGTACAGATCGCTTCTGGGACCCAAAATTATCGAATTTTCGGGTGTTTTGAACCTGAATTTGGGATATAGACGGATACAGATGATGCATGCACATATCAACTTTGGGCACCTAAAATATCGATTTTGAGCATGTTTTGGGCCTGTATTTTGAAAATACTCTAATACGGAGTAGGCATGTACAGATCGCTTCGGGGACCCATAAATATCGAATTTTCGGGTGTTTTGAGCCTGAATTTGAGATATAAACGGGTACAGAAGATGCATGCACATTTCGACTTTTTGCACCTAAAATATCGATTTTGAGCATGTTTTGGGTCTGTATCTTGAAAACATTTTAGCAAGAAGTAGGCATGTACAGATTGCTTCTGGGACCCAAAAATATCGAATTTTTGAGTGTTTTGAACCTGAATTTGGGATATAGACGGGTACAGAAGATGCATACACATATTGACTTTGGGCAGCTAAATATCGATTTTCAGCATGTTTTAGGCCTGTATTTTGAAAATACTCTAACACGGAGTATGCATGTACACATTGCTTTTGGGACCCAAAAATATCGAATATTCGGGTATTTTGAGTCTGAATTTGAGATATAAACGGGTACGGAAGATGCATGCACATATCGACTTTGTGACCCTAAAATTTCGATTTTGAGCATGTTTTGGGCCTGTATTTTGAAAATACTCTAACACTGTGTAGGCATGTACAGATCGCTTCTGGGACACAAAAATATCGATTTTTTGGGTGTTTTGAGCCCGAATTTGAGATATAAACGGGTTCAGAAGAGGCATGCACATATCGACTTTGGACACCTAAAATATCGATTTATAGCATGTGTTAAGCCTGTATTTTAAAAACATTCTAGCACTGAGTAGGCATGTGCAGATTGCTTAAGGGACCCAAAAATATCGAATTTTCGGAGTTTTGAGCATGAATTTGAGATATAAACGGGTACAGAAGATGCATGCACATATCGACTTTTTGCACCTAAAATATCGATTTTGAGCATGTTTTGATTCTGTATCTTGAACATATTCTAGCAAGGAGTAGGCATGTACAGATCGCTTCTGGAACCCAAAATTATCGAATATTCGGGTGTTTTAAGTCTGAATTTGAGATATAAACGGGTACAGAAGATGCATGCACATATCGACTTTGGGCACCCAAAATATCGCTTTTGAGCATGTCTTGGGTTTGTATCTTATAAAATTCTAGCAAGGAGTAGGCATGTACAGATCGCTTCTGGGACCCAAAAATATCGAATTTTCGGGGGTTTTGAGCCAGAATTTGGGATATAACAGGGTAAAGAGTATGCATGCACATATCGACTTTTTGCACCTAAAATATCGATTTTAAGCATGTTTTGGGTCTGTATCTTGAAAACATTCTAGCAAGGAGTAGGCATGTACAGGACGCTTCTGGGACCCAAAAATACCGAATTTTCTGGTATTTTGAACCTGAATTTGGGATATAGACGGGTACAGAAGATTCATACACATATTGACTTTGGGCACCTAAAATATCGATTTTTAGCATGTTTTGAGCCTATATTTTGAAAACATTCTAGCACTGAGTATGCATGTACAGATCGCTTAAGGGACCCAAAAATATCGAATTTTCGGGTGTTTTGAGCCTGAATTTGAGATATAAACGGGTACAGAAGATGCATGCACATATCGACTTTTTGCACCTAAAATATCGATTTTGAGCATGTCTTGGGTTTGTATCTTAAAACATTCTAGCAAGGAGTAGGCATGTACAGATCGCTTCTGGGACCCAAAAATATCGAATTTTCGGGTGTTTTGAACCTGAATTTGGGATATAGACGGATACATAAGATGCATGCACATATCGACTTTGGGCACCTAAAATATCGATTTTGAGCATGTTTTGGGCCTGTATTTTGAAAATACTCTAACACGGTGTAGGCATATACAGATGGCTTCGGGGACCCAAAAATATCGAATTTTCGGGTGTTTTGAGCCTGAATTTGAGATATAAACGGGTACAGAAGATGCTTGCACATTTTAACTTTTTGCACCTAAAATATCGATTTTGAGCATGTTTTGGGTCTGTATCTTGAAAACATTCTAGCAAGAAGAAGGCATGTACAGATTGCTTCTGGGACCCAAAAATATCGAATTTTCGAGTGTTTTGAACCTGAATTTGGGATATAGACGGGTACAGAAGATGCATACACATATTGACTTTGGGCAGCTAAAATATCGATTTACAGCATGTTTTAGTCCTGTATTTTGAAAATACTCTAACACGGAGTATGCATGTACACATTGCTTTTGAAACCCAAAAATATCGAATATTCGGGTGTTTTGAGTCTGAATTTGAGATATAAACGGGTACAGAAGATGCATGCACATATCGACTTTGGGCACCCAAAATATCGATTTTGAGCATGTTTTGGGCCTGTATTTTTAAAATACTCTAACACTGAGTAGACACGTACAAATCGCTTCTGGAACCCAAATAAATCGAATTTTAGGGTGTTCTGAGCCGGAATTTGAGATATAAACGGGTACAGAAGATTCATGCACATATCGTCTTTGGGCACCTAAAATATCGATTTTGAGCATGTCTTGGGTTTGTATCTTAAAAAATTCTAGCAAGGAGTAGGCATGTACAGATCGCTTCTGGGACCCAAAAATATCGAATTTTCGGGTGTTTTGAACCTGAATTTGGGATATAGACGGATACATAAGATGCATGCACATATCGACTTTGGGCACCTAAAATATCGATTTTGAGCATGTTTTGGGCCTGTATTTTGAAAATACTATAGCACGGTGTAGACATGTACAGATCGCTTCTGGGACACAAAAATCTCGAATTTTCGGGGGTTTTGAGCCAGAATTTGAGATATAACCGGGTACAGAGGATGCATGCACATATCGACTTTTTGCACCTAAAATATCGATTTTATGCATGTTTTGGGTCTGTATCTTGAAAAAATTCTAGCATGGAGTATGCATGTACAGATCGTTTCTGGGACCCAAAAATACCGAATTTTTGGGTGTTTTGAGCCTGAATTTGAGATATAAACGGGTTCAGAAGATGCATGCACATATCGACTTTTCACACCTAAAATATCGATTTAAAGCATGTTTTAAGCCTGTATTATAAAAACATTCTAGCACTGAGTAGGCATGTGCAGATTGCTTAAGGGACCCAAAAATATCGAATTTTCGGAGTTTTGAGCCTGAATTTGAGATATAAACGGGTACAGAAGATGCATGCACATATCGACTTTTTGCACTTAAAATATCGATTTTGAGCATGTTTTGGGTCTGTATCTTGAACATATTCTAGCAAGGAGTAGGCATGTACAGATCGCTTCTGGGACCCAAAATTATCGAATTTTCGGGTGTTTTGAACCAGAATTTGAGATATAGACGGGTACAGAAGATGCATACACATATTGACTTTGGGCACCTAAAATATCGATTTTTAGCATGTTTTCAGCCTACATTTTGAAAACATTCTAGCACTGAGTATGCATGTACAGATCGCTTAAGGGACCCAAAAATATCGAATTTTCGGGAGTTTTGAGCCTGAATTTGAGATATAAACGGGTACAGAAGATGCATGCACATATCGACTTTTTGCACCTAAAATATCGATTTTGAGCATGTCTTGGGTTTGTATCTTAAAAAATTCTAGCAAGGAGTAGGCATGTACAGATCGCTTCTGGGACCCAAAAATATCGAATTTTCGGAGTTGTGAGCCTGAATTTGAGATATAAACGGGTACAGAAAATGCATGCACATATCGACTTTTTGCACTTAAAATATATATTTTGAGCATGTTTTGGGTATGTATCTTGAAAACATTCTAGCATGGAGTAGGCATGTACAGATCGCTTTTGGGACCCAAAAATATTGAATTTTCGGGTGCTTTGAGCCTGAATTTGAGATATAAACGGGTACAGAAGATGCATGCACATATCGACTTTGGGCACCTAAAATATCTATTTTTAGCATGTTTTGGGCCTGTATTTAAAAAATACTCTAACTCGGAGTAGACATGTACAGATCGCTTTTGGGACCCAAAAATATCGAATTTTCGGGTGTTTTGAGCCTGAATTTTAGATATAAACGGGTACAGAAGATGCATGCACATATCGACTTTGGACACCTAAAATATCGATTTTCAGCATGTTTTGGGTCTGTATCTTGAAAACATTCTAGCACTGATTATGCATGTACAGATCGCTTAAGGGACACAAAAATATGGAATTTTCGGGTGTTTTGAGCCTGAATTTGAGATATAAACGGGTACAGAAGATGCATGCACATATCGACGTTGGGCACCTAAAATATCGATTTTGAGCATGTTTTGATTCTGTATTTTGAAAACATTCTAGCACTGATTATGCATGTACAGATCGCTTAAGGGACCCAAAAATATGGAATTTTCGGGTGTTTTGAGCCTGAATTTGAGATATAAACGGGTACAGAAGATGAATGCACATATCGACTTTTTGCACCTAAAATATCGATTTTGAGCATGTCTTGGGTTTGTCTCTTAAAAAAATTCTAGCATGGAGTAGGCATGTACAGATCGCTTCTGGGACCCAAAAATATCGAATTTTAGGGTGTTTTGAACCTGAATTTGGGATATAGACGGATACAGAAGATGCATGCACATATCGACGTTGGGCACCTAAAATATCGATTTTGAGCATGTTTTGGGCCTGTATTTTGAAAATACTCTAACACAGAGTAGGCATGTACAGATCGCTTCGGGGACCCAAAAATATCGAATTTTCGGGTGTTCTGAGCCTGAATTTGAGATATAAACGGGTACAGAAGATGCATGCACATATCGACTTTGGGCACCCAAAATATCGATTTTGAGCATGTTTTGGGCCTGTATTTTTAAAATACTCTAACACTGAGTAGAGACGTACAGATCGCTTCTGGAACCCAAATAAATAGAATTTTAGGGTGTTTTGAGCCTGAATTTGAGATATAAACGGGTACAGAAGATGCATGCACATATCGACTTTGGGCACCAAAAATATCGATTTTGAGCATGTTTTGGGCCTGTATTTTGAAAATACTCTAACACGGTGTAGGCATATACAGATGGCTTCGGGGACCCAAAAATATCGACTTTTCGGGAGTTTTGAGCCTAAATTTGAGATATAAACGGGTACAGAAGATGCATGCACATTTCGACTTTTTGCACCTAAAATATCGATTTTCAGCATGTTTTAGTCCTATATTTTGAAAATACTCTAACACGGAGTATGCATGTACACATTGCTTTCGAAACCCAAAAATATCGAATATTCGGGTGTTTTGAGTCTGAATTTGAGATATAAACGGGTACAGAAGATGCATGCACATATCGACTTTGGGCACCCAAAAAATCGATTTTGAGCATGTTTTGGGCCTGTATTTTTAAAATACTCTAACACTGAGTAGACACGTACAAATCGCTTCTGGATCCCAAATAAATCGAATTTTAGGGTGTTCTGAGCCTGAATTTGAGATATAAACGGGTACAGAAGATGCATGCACATATCGAGTTTGGGCACCTAAAATATCGATTTTGAGCATGTCTTGGGTTTGCATCTTAAAAAATTCTGGCAAGGAGTAGGCATGTACAGATCGCGTCTGGGACCCAAAAATATCGAATTTTCGGGTGTTTTGAACCTGAATTTGGGATATGAACGGATACAGAAGATGCATGCACATATCGACTTTGGGCACCTAAAATATCGATTTTCAGCATGTTTTGGGCCTGTATTTTGAAAACACTCTAACACGGAGTATGCACGTACAGATCGCTTCTGGGACCCAAAAAAATTGAATTTTCGGGTGTTTTGAGCCTGAATTTGAGATATAAACGGGTACAGAAGATGCATGCACATATCGACTTTGGGCACCTAAAATGACGATTTTTAGCATGTTTTGGGCCTGTATTTAAAAAATACTCTAATTCGGAGTAAACATGTACAGATCGCTTTTTGGACACAAAAATATCGAATTTTCGGGTGTTTTGAGCCTGAATTTTAGATATAAACGGGTACAGAAGATGCATGCATATATCGACTTTGGACACCTAAAATATCGATTTTTAGCATGTCTTGAGCCTATATTTTGAAAACATTCTAGCACTGAGTATGCATGTACAGATCGCTTAAGGGACCCAAAAATATCGAATTTTCGGGTGTTTTGAGCCTGAATTTGAGATATAAACGGGTACAAAAGATGCATGAACATATCGACTTTTTGCACCTAAAATATCGATTTTGAGCATGTCTTAGGTTTGTATCTTAAAAAATTCTAGCAAGGAGTATGCATGTACAGATCGCTTCTGGGACCCAAAAATATCGAATGTTCGGGTGTTTTGAACCTGAATTTGGGATATAGACGGATACAGAAGATGGATGCACATATCGACTTTGGGCACCTAAAATATAGATTTTCAGCATGTTTTGGGCCTGTATTTTGAAAATACTCTAACTCGGAGTAGGCATATACAGATGGCTTCGGGGACCCAAAAATATCGAATTTTCGGGTGTTTTGAGCCTGAATTTGAGATATAAACGGGTACAGAAGATGCATGCACATATCGACTTTGGACACCTAAAATATCGATTTATAGCATGTTTTAAGCCTGTATTTGAAAAACTTTCTAGCACTGAGTAGGCATGTGCAGATTGCTTATGGGACCCAAAAATATCGAATTTTCGGAGTTGTGAGCCTGAATTTGAGATATAAACGGGTACAGAAAATGCATGCACATATCGACTTTTTGCACTTAAAATATATATTTTGAGCATGTTTTGGGTATGTATCTTGAAAACATTCTAGCAAGGAGTAGGCATGTACAGATCGCTTTTGGGACCCAAAAATATTGAATTTTCGGGTGCTTTGAGCCTGAATTTGAGATATAAACGGGTACAGAAGATGCATGCACATATCGACTTTGGGCACCTAAAATATCTATTTTTAGCATGTTTTGGGCCTGTATTTAAAAAATACTCTAACTCGGAGTAGACATGTACAGATCGCTTTTGGGACCCAAAAATATCGAATTTTCGGGTGTTTTGAGCCTGAATTTTAGATATGAACGGGTACAGAAGATGCATGCACATATCGACTTTGGACACCTAAAATATCGATTTTCAGCATGTTTTGAGCCTATATTTTGAAAACATTCTAGCACTGATTATGCATGTACAGATCGCTTAAGGGACCCAAAAATATGGAATTTTCGGGTGTTTTGAGCCTGAATTTGAGATATAAACGGGTACAGAAGATGCATGCACATATCGACGTTGGGCACCTAAAATATCGATTTTGAGCATGTTTTGATTCTGTATTTTGAAAACATTCTAGCACTGATTATGCATGTACAGATCGCTTAAGGGACCCAAAAATATGGAATTTTCGGGTGTTTTGAGCCTGAATTTGGGATATAGACGGATACAGAAGATGCATGCACATATCGACGTTGGGCACCTAAAATATCGATTTTGAGCATGTTTTGGGCCTGTATTTTGAAAATACTCTAACACAGAGTAGGCATGTACAGATCGCTTCGGGGACCCAAAAATATCGAATTTTCGGGTGTTCTGAGCCTGAATTTGAGATATAAACGGGTACAGAAGATGCATGAACATATCGACTTTGGGCACCCAAAATATCGATTTTGAGCATGTTTTGGGCCTGTATTTTTAAAATACTCTAACACTGAGTAGACACGTACAGATCGCTTCTGGAACCCAAATAAATAGAATTTTAGGGTGTTTTGAGCCTGAATTTGAGATATAAACGGGTACAGAAGATGCATGCACATATCGACTTTGGGCACCAAAAATATCGATTTTGAGCATGTTTTGGGCCTGTATTTTGAAAATACTCTAACACGGTGTAGGCATATACAGATGGCTTCGGGGACCCAAAAATATCGACTTTTCGGGAGTTTTGAGCCTAAATTTGAGATATAAACGGGTACAGAAGATACATGCACATTTCGACTTTTTGCACCTAAAATATCGATTTTGAGCATGTTTTGGGTCTGTATCTTGAAAACATTCTAGCAAGAAGTAGGCATGTACAGATTGCTTCTGGGACCCAAAAAAATCGAATTTTTGAGTGTTTTGAACCTGAATTTGGGATATAGACGGGTACAGAAGATGCATACACATATTGACTTTGGGCAGCTAAAATATCGATTTACAGCATGTTTTAGTCCTGTATTTTGAAAATACTCTAACACGGAGTATGCATGTACACATTGCTTTCGAAACCCAAAAATATCGAATATTCGGGTGTTTTGAGTCTGAATTTGAGATATAAACGGGTACAGAAGATGCATGCACATATCGACTTTGGGCACCCAAAAAATCGATTTTGAGCATGTTTTGGGCCTGTATTTTTAAAATACTCTAACACTGAGTAGACACGTACAAATCGCTTCTGGATCCCAAATAAATCGAATTTTAGGGTGTTCTGAGCCTGAATTTGAGATATAAACGGGTACAGAAGATGCATGCACATATCGAGTTTGGGCACCTAAAATATCGATTTTGAGCATGTCTTGGGTTTGCATCTTAAAAAATTCTGGCAAGGAGTAGGCATGTACAGATCGCGTCTGGGACCCAAAAATATCGAATTTTCGGGTGTTTTGAACCTGAATTTGGGATATGAACGGATACAGAAGATGCATGCACATATCGACTTTGGGCACCTAAAATATCGATTTTCAGCATGTTTTGGGCCTGTATTTTGAAAACACTCTAACACGGAGTATTCACGTACAGATTGCTTCTGGGACCCAAAAAAATTGAATTTTCGGGTGTTTTGAGCCTGAATTTGAGATATAAACGGGTACAGAAGATGCATGCACATATAGACTTTGGGCACCTAAAATGACGATTTTTAGCATGTTTTGGGCCTGTATTTAATAAAAAAAATACTCTAATTCGGAGTAAACATGTACAGATCGCTTTTTGGACCCAAAAATATCGAATTTTCGGGTGTTTTGAGCCTGAATTTTAGATATAAACGGGTACAGAAGATGCATGCATATATCGACTTTGGACACCTAAAATATCGATTTTTAGCATGTCTTGAGCCTATATTTTGAAAACATTCTAGCACTGAGTATGCATGTACAGATCGCTTAAGGGACCCAAAAATATCGAATTTTCGGGTGTTTTGAGCCTGAATTTGAGATATAAACGGGTACAAAAGATGCATGAACATATCGACTTTTTGCACCTAAAATATCGATTTTGAGCATGTCTTAGGTTTGTATCTTAAAAAATTCTAGCAAGGAGTATGCATGTACAGATCGCTTCTGGGACCCAAAAATATCGAATGTTCGGGTGTTTTGAACCTGAATTTGGGATATAGACGGATACAGAAGATGGATGCACATATCGACTTTGGGCACCTAAAATATAGATTTTCAGCATGTTTTGGGCCTGTATTTTGAAAATACTCTAACTCGGAGTAGGCATATACAGATGGCTTCGGGGACCCAAAAATATCGAATTTTCGGGTGTTTTGAGCCTGAATTTGAGATATAAACGGGTACAGAAGATGCATGAACATATCGACTTTGGGCACCCAAAATATCGATTTTGAGCATGTTTTGGGCCTGTATTTTTAAAATACTCTAACACTGAGTAGACACGTACAGATCGCTTCTGGAACCCAAATAAATCGAATTTTAGGGTGTTTTGAGCCTGAATTTGAGATATGAACGGGTACAGAAGATGCATGCACATATCGACTTTGGGCACCTAAAATATCGATTTTGAGTATGTTTTGGGCCTGTATTTTGAAAATACTATAGCACGGTGTAGACATGTACAGATCGCTTCTGGGACCCAAAAATATTGAATTTTCGGGTGTTTTGAGCCTGAATTTGAGATATAAACGGCTACAGATGATGCATGCACATATCGACATTGGGCACCTAAAATATCGATTTTCAGCATAATTTGGGCCTGTATTTTAAAAATACTCTAACACGGAGTAGACATGTACAGATCGCCTTTGGGACCCAAAAATATCGAATTTTCGGGTGTTTTGAGCCTGAATTTGAGATATAAACGGGTACAGAAGATGCATGCACATATCGACTTTGGACACCTAAAATATCGATTTATAGCATGTTTTAAGCCTGTATTTGAAAAAATTTCTAGCACTGAGTAGGCATGTGCAGATTGCTTATGGGACCCAAAAATATCGAATTTTCGGAGTTGTGAGCCTGAATTTGAGATATAAACGGGTACAGAAAATGCATGCACATATCGACTTTTTGCACTTAAAATATATATTTTGAGCATGTTTTGGGTATGTATCTTGAAAACATTCTAGCAAGGAGTAGGCATGTACAGATCGCTTTTGGGACCCAAAAATATTGAATTTTCGGGTGCTTTGAGCCTGAATTTGAGATATAAACGGGTACAGAAGATGCATGCACATATCGACTTTGGGCACCTAAAATATCTATTTTTAGCATGTTTTGGGCCTGTATTTAAAAAATACTCTAACTCGGAGTAGACATGTACAGATCGCTTTTGGGACCCAAAAATATCGAATTTTCGGGTGTTTTGAGCCTGAATTTTAGATATAAACGGGTACAGAAGATGCATGCACATATCGACTTTGGACACCTAAAATATCGATTTTCAGCATGTTTTGAGCCTATATTTTGAAAACATTCTAGCACTGATTATGCATGTACAGATCGCTTAAGGGACCCAAAAATATGGAATTTTCGGGTGTTTTGAGCCTGAATTTGAGATATAAACGGGTACAGAAGATTCATGCACATATCGACGTTGGGCACCTAAAATATCGATTTTGAGCATGTTTTGATTCTGTATTTTGAAAACATTCTAGCACTGATTATGCATGTACAGATCGCTTAAGGGACCCAAAAATATGGAATTTTCGGGTGTTTTGAGCCTGAATTTGAGATATAAACGGGTACAGAAGATGAATGCACATATCGACTTTTTGCACCTAAAATATCGATTTTGAGCATGTCTTGGGTTTGTCTCTTAAAAAAATTCTAGCATTGAGTAGGCATGTACAGATCGCTTCTGGGACCCAAAAATATCGAATTTTAGGGTGTTTTGAACCTGAATTTGGGATATAGACGGATACAGAAGATGCATGCACATATCGACGTTGGGCACCTAAAATATCGATTTTGAGCATGTTTTGGGCCTGTATTTTGAAAATACTCTAACACAGAGTAGGCATGTACAGATCGCTTCGGGGACCCAAAAATATCGAATTTTCGGGTGTTCTGAGCCTGAATTTGAGATATAAACGGGTACAGAAGATGCATGAACATATCGACTTTGGGCACCCAAAATATCGATTTTGAGCATGTTTTGGGCCTGTATTTTTAAAATACTCTAACACTGAGTAGACACGTACAGATCGCTTCTGGAACCCAAATAAATAGAATTTTAGGGTGTTTTGAGCCTGAATTTGAGATATAAACGGGTACAGAAGATGCATGCACATATCGACTTTGGGCACCAAAAATATCGATTTTGAGCATGTTTTGGGCCTGTATTTTGAAAATACTCTAACACGGTGTAGGCATATACAGATGGCTTCGGGGACCCAAAAATATCGACTTTTCGGGAGTTTTGAGCCTAAATTTGAGATATAAACGGGTACAGAAGATACATGCACATTTCGACTTTTTGCACCTAAAATATCGATTTTGAGCATGTTTTGGGTCTGTATCTTGAAAACATTCTAGCAAGAAGTAGGCATGTACAGATTGCTTCTGGGACCCAAAAAAATCGAATTTTCGAGTGTTTTGAACCTGAATTTGGGATATAGACGGGTACAGAAGATGCATACACATATTGACTTTGGGCAGCTAAAATATCGATTTACAGCATGTTTTAGTCCTGTATTTTGAAAATACTCTAACACGGAGTATGCATGTACACATTGCTTTCGAAACCCAAAAATATCGAATATTCGGGTGTTTTGAGTCTGAATTTGAGATATAAACGGGTACAGAAGATGCATGCACATATCGACTTTGGGCACCCAAAAAATCGATTTTGAGCATGTTTTGGGCCTGTATTTTTAAAATACTCTAACACTGAGTAGACACGTACAAATCGCTTCTGGATCCCAAATAAATCGAATTTTAGGGTGTTCTGAGCCTGAATTTGAGATATAAACGGGTACAGAAGATGCAGGCACATATCGAGTTTGGGCACCTAAAATATCGATTTTGAGCATGTCTTGGGTTTGCATCTTAAAAAATTCTGGCAAGGAGTAGGCATGTACAGATCGCGTCTGGGACCCAAAAATATCGAATTTTCGGGTGTTTTGAACCTGAATTTGGGATATGAACGGATACAGAAGATGCATGCACATATCGACTTTGGGCACCTAAAATATCGATTTTCAGCATGTTTTGGGCCTGTATTTTGAAAACACTCTAACACGGAGTATGCACGTACAGATCGCTTCTGGGACCCAAAAAAATTGAATTTTCGGGTGTTTTGAGCCTGAATTTGAGATATAAACGGGTACAGAAGATGCATGCACATATCGACTTTGGGCACCTAAAATGACGATTTTTAGCATGTTTTGGGCCTGTATTTAAAAAATACTCTAATTCGGAGTAAACATGTACAGATCGCTTTTTGGACCCAAAAATATCGAATTTTCGGGTGTTTTGAGCCTGAATTTTAGATATAAACGGGTACAGAAGATGCATGCATATATCGACTTTGGACACCTAAAATATCGATTTTTAGCATGTCTTGAGCCTATATTTTGAAAACATTCTAGCACTGAGTATGCATGTACAGATCGCTTAAGGGACCAAAAAATATCGAATTTTCGGGTGTTTTGAGCCTGAATTTGAGATATAAACGGGTACAAAAGATGCATGAACATATCGACTTTTTGCACCTAAAATATCGATTTTGAGCATGTCTTAGGTTTGTATCTTAAAAAATTCTAGCAAGGAGTATGCATGTACAGATCGCTTCTGGGACCCAAAAATATCGAATGTTCGGGTGTTTTGAACCTGAATTTGGGATATAGACGGATACAGAAGATGGATGCACATATCGACTTTGGGCACCTAAAATATAGATTTTCAGCATGTTTTGGGCCTGTATTTTGAAAATACTCTAACTCGGAGTAGGCATATACAGATGGCTTCGGGGACCCAAAAATATCGAATTTTCGGGTGTTTTGAGCCTGAATTTGAGATATAAACGGGTACAGAAGATGCATGAACATATCGACTTTGGGCACCCAAAATATCGATTTTGAGCATGTTTTGGGCCTGTATTTTTAAAATACTCTAACACTGAGTAGACACGTACAGATCGCTTCTGGAACCCAAATAAATCGAATTTTAGGGTGTTTTGAGCCTGAATTTGAGATATGAACGGGTACAGAAGATGCATGCACATATCGACTTTGGGCACCTAAAATATCGATTTTGAGTATGTTTTGGGCCTGTATTTTGAAAATACTATAGCACGGTGTAGACATGTACAGATCGCTTCTGGGACCCAAAAATATTGAATTTTCGGGTGTTTTGAGCCTGAATTTGAGATATAAACGGCTACAGATGATGCATGCACATATCGACATTGGGCACCTAAAATATCGATTTTCAGCATAATTTGGGCCTGTATTTTAAAAATACTCTAACACGGAGTAGACATGTACAGATCGCCTTTGGGACCCAAAAATATCGAATTTTCGGGTGTTTTGAGCCTGAATTTGAGATATAAACGGGTACAGAAAATGCATGCACATATCGACTTTTTGCACTTAAAATATATATTTTGAGCATGTTTTGGGTATGTATCTTGAAAACATTCTAGCAAGGAGTAAGCATGTACAGATCGCTTTTTGGACCCAAAAATATCGAATTTTCTGGTGTTTTGAACTTGAATTAGTAATATACACGTGTACAGAAGATGCATACACATATTGACTTTGGGCACATAAAATATCGATTTTCAGCATGTTTTGGGCCTGTATTTTAAAAACACTCTAACACGGAGTATGCACGTACAGATCGCTTCTGGGACCCAAAAATATTGAATTTTCGGGTGTTTTGAGCCTGATTTTGAGATATAAACGGGTACAGAAGATGCATGCACATATCGACTTTGGGCACCTAAAATATCGATTTTTAGCATGTTTTGGGCCTGTATTTAAAAAATACTCTAATTCGGAGTAGACATGTACAGATCGCTTTTGGGACCCAAAAATATCGAATTTTCGGGTGTTTTGAGCCTGAATTTTAGATATAAACGGGTACAGAAGATGCATGCACATATCGACTTTGGACACCTAAAATATCGATTTTTAGCATGTTTTGAGCCTATATTTTGAAAACATTCTAGTACTGATTATGCATGTACAGATCGCTTAAGGGACCCAAAAATATGGAATTTTCGGGTTTTTTGAGCCTGAATTTGAGATATAAACGGGTACAGAAGATGCATGCACATATCGACTTTTTGCACCTAAAATATCGATTTTGAGCATGTCTTGGGTTTGTCTCTTAAAAAATTCTAGCAAGGAGTAGGCATATACAGATCGCTTCTGGGACCCAAAAATATCGAATTTTAGGGTGTTTTGAACCAGAATTTGGGATATAGACGGATACAGAAGATGCATGCACATATCGACTTTAGGCACCTAAAATATCGATTTTGAGCATGTTTTGGGCCTGTATTTTGGAAATACTCTAACACGGAGTAGGCATGTACAGATCGCTTCGGGGACCCAAAAATATCGATTTTTCGGGTGTTTTGAGCCTGAATTTGAGATATAAACGGGTACAGAAGATGCATGCAGATTTCGACTTTTTGCACCTAAAATATCGATTTTGAGCATGTTTTGGATCTGTATCTTGAAAACATTCTAGCAAGAAGTAGGCATGTACAGATTGCTTCTGGGACCCAAAAATATCGAATTTTCGAGTGTTTTGAACCTGAATTTGGGATATAGACGGGTACAGAAGATACATACACATATTGACTTTGGGCAGCTAAAATATCGATTTTCAGCACGTTTTAGGCCTGTATTTTGAAAATACTCTAACACGGAGTATGCATGTGCACATTGCTTTTGGGACCCAAAAATATTGAATATTCGGGTGTTTTGAGTCTGAATTTGAGATATAAACGGGTACAGAAGATGCATGCCCATATCGACTTTGTTCACCCAAAATATCGATTTTGAGCATGTTTTGGGCCTGTATTTTTAAAATACTCTAACACTGAGTAGACACGTACAGATCGCTTCTGGAACCCAAATAAATCGAATTTTAGGGTGTTCTGAGCCTGAATTTGAGATATGAACGGGTACAGAAGATGCATGCACATATCGAATTTGGGCACCTAAAATATCGATTTTTAGCATGTTTTGGGCCTGTATTTTAAAAATACTCTAACACGGAGTAGACATGTACATATCGCTTTTGGGACCGAAAAATATCGAATTTTCGGGTGTTTTGAGCCTGAATTTGAGATATAAACGGGTACAGAAGATGCATGCACATATCGACTTTGGACACCTAAAATATCGATTAATAGCATGTTTTAAGCCTGTATTTTAAAAACATTCTAGCACTGAGTAGGCATGTGAAGATTGCTTCTGGGACCCAAAAATATCGAATTTTCGGAGATTTGAGCCTGAATTTGAGATATAAACGGGTACAGAAGATGCATGCACATATCGACTTTTTGCACTTAAAATATCGATTTTGAGCATGTTTTGGGTCTGTATCTTGAAAACATTCTAGCAAGGAGTAGGCATGTACAGATCGCTTTTGGGACCCAAAATTATCGAATTTTCTGGTGTTTTGAACTTGAATTAGGGATATACACGTGTACAGAAGATGCATACACATATTGACTTTGGGCACATAAAATATCGATTTTCAGCATGTTTTGCTCCTGTATTTTAAAAACACTCTAACACGGAGTATGCACGTACAGATCGCTTCTGGGACCCAAAAATACCGAATTTTCTGGTGTTTTGAACCTGAATTTGGGTAATAGACGGGTACAGAAGATGCATGCACATATTGACTTTGGGCACCTAAAATATAGATTTTCAGCATGTTTTGGGCCTGTATTTTGAAAATACATTAACACGGAGTAGGCATGTACAGATCGTTTCTGGGACCCAAAAATATCGAATTTTCTGGTGTTTTGAACCTGAATTAGGGATATACACGTGTACAGAAGATGCATACACATTTTGACTTTGGGCATATAAAATATCGATTTTTAGCATGTTTTGGCCCTGTATTTTAAAAACACTCTAACACGGAGTGTGCACGTACAGATCGCTTCTGGGACCCAAAAATATTGAATTTTCGGGTGTTTTGAGCCTTAATTTGAGATATAAACGGGTACAGATGATGCATGCACATATCGACTTATGGCACCTAAAATATCGATTTTTAGCATGTTTTGGGCCTGTATTTTAAAAATACTCTAACACGGAGTAGACATGTAAAGATCGCTTTTGGGACCCAAAAATATCGAATTTTTGGGTGTTTTGAGCCTGAATTTGAGATATAAACGGGTACAGAAGATGCATGCACATATCGACTTTGGACACCTAAAATATCGATTTATAGCATGTTTTAAGCCTGTATTTTAAAAACATTCTAGCACTGAGTAGGCATGTGAAGATTGCTTCTGGGACCCAAAAATATCGAATTTTCGGAGTTTTGAGCCTGAATTTGAGATATAAACGGGTGCAGAAGATGCATGCACATATCGACTTTTTGCACTTAAAATATCGATTTTGAGCATGTTTTGGACGGTATCTTGAAAACATTCTAGCAAGGAGTAGGCATGTACAGATCGCTTTTGGGACCCAAAAATATCGAATTTTCTGGTGTTTTGAACTTGAATTAGGGATATACACGTGTACAGAAGATGCATACACATATTGACTTTGGGCACATAAAATATCGATTTTCAGCATGTTTTGGGCCTGTATTTTAAAAACACTCTAACACGGAGTATGCACGTACAGATCGCTTCTGGGACCCAAAAATATTGAATTTTCGGGTGTTTTGAGCCTGAATTTGAGATATAAACGGGTACAGAAGATGCTTGCACATATCGACTTTGGGCACCTAAAATATCGATTTTTAGCATGTTTTGGTCCTGTATTTTAAAAAATACTCTAACCTGGAGTAGATATGTACAGTTTGCTTTTGGGACCCAAAAATATCGACTTTTCGGGTGTTTTGAGCCTGAATTTTAGATATAAACGGGTACAGAAGATGCATGCACATATCGAATTTGGACACCTAAAATATCGATTTTTAGCATGTTTTGAGCCTATATTTTGAAAACATTCTAGCACTGAGTATGCATGTACAGATCGCTTAAGGGACCCAAAAATATGGAATTTTCGGGTGTTTTGAGCCTGAATTTGAGATATAAACGGGTACAGAAGATGCATGCACATATCGACTTTTTGCACATAAAATATCGATTTTGAGCATGTCTTGGGTTTGTATCTTAAAAAATTCTAGCAAGGAGTAGGCATGTACAGATCGCTTCTGGGACCCAAAAATATCGAATTTTCGGGTGTTTTGAACCTGAATTTGAGATATAGACGGATACAGAAGATGCATGCACATATCGACTTTGGGCACATAAAATATCGATTTTGAGCATGTTTTGGTCCTGTATTTTGAAAAAAACTATAACACGGAGTAGGCATGTACAGATCGCTTCGGGGACCCAAAAATATCGAATTTTCGGGTGTTTTGAGCCTGAATTTGAGATATAAACGGGTACAGAAGATGCATGCACATTTCGACTTTTTGCACCTAAAATATCGATTTTGAGCATGTTTTGGGTCTGTATCTTGAAAACATTCTAGCAAGAAGTAGGCATGAACAGATTGCTTCTGGGACCCAAAAATATCGAGTTTTCGAGTGTTTTGAACCTGAATTTGGGATATCGACGGGTACAGAAGATACATACACATATTGACTTTGGGCAGCTAAAATATAGATTTTCAGCATGTTTTTGACCTGTATTTTGAAAATACTCTAACACGGAGTATGCATGTACACATTGCTTTTGGGACCCAAAAATATTGTATATTCGGGTGTTTTGAGTCTGAATTTGAGATATAAACGGGTACAGAAGATGCATGCACATATCGACTTAGGGCACCCAAAATATCGATTTTGAGCATGTTTTGGGCCTATATTTTTAAAATACTCTAACACTGAGTAGACACGTACAGATCGCTTCAGGAACCCAAATAAATCGAATTTTAGGGTGTTCTGAGCCTGAATTTGAGATATAAACGGGTACAGAAGATGCATGCACATATCGACTTTGGCACCCAAAATATCGATTTTCAGTATGTTTTGGGTCTGTATCTTGAAAAAATTCTAGCAAGGAGTAGGCATGTACAGATCGCTTCTGGGACCCAAAAATACCGAATTTTCTGGTGTTTTGAACCTGAATTTGGGATATAGACGGATACAGAAGATGCATACACATATTGACTTTGGGCACCTAATATATAGATTTTCAGCATGTTTTGGGCCTGTAATTTGAAAATACATTAACACGGAGTAGGCATGTACAGATCGCTTCTGGGACCCAAAAATATTGAATTTTCGGGTGTTTTGAGCCTGAATTTGAGATATAAACGGGTACAGAAGATGAATGCACATATCGAATTTGGACACCTAAAATATCGATTTATAGCATGTTTTAAGCCTGTATTTTAAAAACATTCTAGCACTGAGTAGGCATGTGCAGATTGCTTAAGGGACCCAAAAATATCGAATTTTCGGAGTTTTAAGCCTGAATTTGAGATATAAACGGGTACAGAGGATGCATGCACATATCGACTTTTTGCACTTAAAATATCGATTTTGAGAATGTTTTTGATCTGTATCTTGAAAACATTCTAGCAAGGTGTAGGCATGTACAGATCGCTTTTGGGACCAAAAAGAATCGGATTTTCTGGTGTTTTGAACTTGAATTAGGGATATACACGTGTCCAGAAGATGCATACACATATTGACTTTTGGCACATAAAATATCGATTTTCAGCATGTTTTGGGCCTGTATTTTAAAAACACTCTAACACGGAGTATGCACGTACAGATCGCTTCTGGGACCCAAAAATATTGAATATTCGGGTGTTTTGAGCCTGAATTTGAGATATAAACGGGTACAGAAGATGCATGCACATATCGACTTTAGGCACCTAAAATATCGATTTTTAGCATGTTTTGGGCCTGTATTTTAAAAATACTCTAACACGGAGTAGACATGTACAGATCGCTTCTGGAACCCAAATAAATCGAATTTTAGGGTGTTCTGAGCCTGAATTTGAGATATGAACGGGTACAGATGATGCATGCACATATCGACTTTGGGCACCTAAAATATCGGTTTTGAGCATGTTTTGGGCCTGTATTTTGAAAATGCTATAGCACGGTGTAGACATGTACAGATCGCTTCTGGGACACAAAAATATCGATTTTTTGGGTGTTTTGAGCCTGAATTTGAGATATAAACGGGTACAGAAGATGCATGCACATATCGACTTTTTGCACATAAAATATCGATTTTTAGCATGTCTTGGGTTTGTATCTTAAAAAATTCTAGCAAGGAGTAGGCATGTACAGATCGCTTCTGGGACCCAAAAATATCGAATTTTCGGGGGTTTTGAGGCAGTATTTGGGATATAACCTGGTACAGAGGATGCATGCACATATCGACTTTTTGCACCTAAAATATAGATTTTTAGCATGTTTTGAGCCTATATTTTGTAAACATTCTAGCACTGAGTATGCATGTACAGATCGCTTAAGGGACCCAAAAATATGAAATTTTTGGGTGTTTTGAGCCTGAATTTGAGATATAAACGGGTACAGAAGATACATTCACATATCGACTTTTTGCACCTAAAATATCGATTTTGAGCATGTTTTGGGCCTGTATTTTGAAAATACTCTAGCACGGTGTAGACATGTACAGGTCGCTTCAGGGACACAAAAATCTTGATTTTTTGGGTATTTTGAGCCTGAATTTGAGATATAAACGGGTACAGAAGATGCATGCACATATCGACTTTGGCACCCAATATATCGATTTTTAGTATGTTTTCGGCGTATAATTTGAAAATATTCTAGCACTGAGTAGGCATGTACAGATCGCCTCTGGGACCCAAAAATATCGAATTTTCGGGAGTTTTGAGCCAGAATTTGGGATATAACCGGGTACAGAGGATGCATGCACATATCGACTTTTTGCACATAAAATATCGATTTTGAGCATGTTTTGGGTCTGTATCTTGAAAAAATTCTAGCAAGGAGTAGGCATTTACAGATCGCTTCTGGGACCCAAAAATACCGAATTTTCTGGTGTTTTGAACCTGAATTTGGGTAATAGACGGGTACAGAAGATGCATACACATATTGACTTTGGGCACCTAAAATATCGATTTTCAGCATGTTTTGGGCCTGTATTTTGAAAATACATTAACACGGAGTATGCATGTACAGATCGTTTCTGGGACCCAAAAAAATCGAATTTTCTGGTGTTTTGAACCTGAATTAGGGATATACACGTGTACAGAAGATGCATACACATTTTGACTTTGGGCACATAAAATATCAATTTTTAGCATGTTTTGGGCCTGTATTTTAAAAATACTCTAACACGGAGTAGACATGTACAGATCGCTTTTGGGACCGAAAAATATCGAATTTTTGGGTGTTTTGAGCCTGAATTTGAGATATAAACGGGTACAGAAGATGCATGCACATATCGACTTTGGACACCTAAAATATCGAATTATAGCATGTTTTAAGCCTGTATTTTAAAAAAATTCTAGCACTGAGTAGGCATGTGAAGATTGCTTCTGGGACCCAAAAATATCGAATTTTCGGAGTTTTGAGCCTGAATTTGAGATATAAACGGGTACAGAAGATGCATGCACATATCGACTTTTTGCACTTAAAATATCGATTTTGAGCATGTTTTGGGTCTGTATCTTGAAAACATTCTAGCAAGGAGTATGCATGTACAGATCGCTTTTGGGACCCAAAAATATCGAATTTTCTGGGGTTTTGAACTTGAATTAGGGATATACACGTGTACAGAAGATGCATACACATAGTGACTTTGGGCACATAAAATATCGATTTTCAGCATGTTTTGGGCCTGTATTTTAAAAACACTCTAACACGGAGTATGCACGTACAGATCGCTTCTGGGACCCAAAAATACCGAATTTTCTGGTATTTTGATTCTGAATTTGGGTAATAGACGTGTACAGAAGATGCATGCACATATTGACTTTGGGCACCTAAAATATAGATTTTAAGCATGTTTTGGGCCTGTATTTTGAAAATACATTAACACGGAGTAGGCATGTACAGATCGTTTCTGGGACCCAAAAATATCGAATTTTCTGGTGTTTTGAACCTGAATTAGGGATATACACGTGTACAGAAGATGCATACACATTTTGACTTTGGGCACATAAAATATCGATTTTTAGCATGTTTTGGCCCTGTATTTCAAAAACACTCTAACACGGAGTAGGCATGTACAGATCGCTTCTGGGACCCAAAAATATTGAATTTTCGGGTGTTTTGAGCCTTAATTTGAGATATAAACGGGTACAGATGATGCATGCACATATCGACTTTGGACACCTAAAATATCGATTTATAGCATGTTTTAAGCCTGTATTTTAAAAACATTCTAGCACTGAGTAGGCATGTGAAGATTGCTTCTGGGACCCAAAAATATCGAATTTTCGGAGTTTTAAGCTTGAATTTGAGATATAAACGGGTACAGAAGATGCATGCACATATCGACTTTTTGCACTTAAAATATCGATTTTGAGCATGTTTTTGGTCTGTATCTTGAAAACATTCTAGCAAGGTGTAGGCATGTACAGATCGCTTTTGGGACCCAAAAGTATCGAATTTTCTGGTGTTTTGAACTTGAATTATTGATATACACGTGTCCAGAAGATGCATACACATATTGACTTTTGGCACATAAAATATCGATTTTGAGCATGTTTTGGGCCTGTATTTTAAAAACACTCTAACACGGAGTAGACATATACAGATCGCTTCTGGAACCCAAATAAATCGAATTTTAGGGTGTTCTGAGCCTGAATTTGAGATATGAACGGGTACAGATGATGCATGCACATATCGACTTTGGGCACCTAAAATATCGGTTTTGAGCATGTTTTGGGCCTGTATTTTGAAAATGCTATAGCACGGTGTAGACATGTACAGATCGCTTCTGGGACACAAAAATATCGATTTTTTGGGTGTTTTGAGCCTGAATTTGAGATATAAACGGGTACAGAAGATGCATGCACATATCGACTTTTTGCACATAAAATATCGATTTTGAGCATGTCTTGGGTTTGTATCTTAAAAAATTATAGCAAGGAGTAGGCATGTACAGATCGCTTCTAGGACCCAAAAATATCGAATTTTAGGGTGTTTTGAACCTGAATTTGGGATATAGACGGATACAGAAGATGCATGCACATATCGACTTTGGGCACCTAAAATATCGATTTTGAGCATGTTTTGGGCCTGTATTTTGAAAAAAACTATAACACGGAGTAGGCATGTACAGATCGCTTCGGGGACCCAAAAATATCGAATTTTCGGGTGTTTTGAGCCTGAATTTGAGATATAAACGGGTACAGAAGATGCATGCACATTTCGACTTTTTGCACCTAATATATCGATTTTGAGCATGTTTTGGGTCTGTATCTTGAAAACATTCTAGCAAGAAGTAGGCATGTACAGAATGCTTCTGGGACCCAAAAATATCGAATTTTCGAGTGTTTTGAACCTGAATTTGGGATATCGACGGGTACAGAAGATACATACACATATTGACTTTTTGCACCTAATATATAGATTTTCAGCATGTTTTAGTCCTGTATTTTGAAAATACTCTAACACGGAGTATGCATGTACACATTGCTTTTGGGACCCAAAAATATTGAATATTCGGGTGTTTTGAGTCTGAATTTGAGATATAAACGGGTACAGAAGATGCATGCACATATCGACTTTGGGCACCCAAAATATCGATTTTGAGCATGTTTTGGGCCTGTATTTTTAAAATACTCTAACACTGAGTAGACACATACAGATCGCTTCTGGAACCCAAATAAATCGAATTTTAGGGTGTTCTGAGCCTGAATTTGAGATATAAACGGGTACAAAAGATGCATGCACATATCGACTTTGGCACCCAAAATATCGATTTTTAGTATGTTTTCGGCGTATAATTTGAAAATATTCTAGCACTGAGTAGGCATGTACAGATCGCTTCTGGGACCCAAAAATATCGATTTTTCTGGGGTTTTGAGCCAGAATTTGGGATATAACCTGGTACAGAGGATGCATGCACATATCGACTTTGGGCACCTAAAATATCGATTTTGAGCATGTTTTGGGTCTGTATCTTGAAAAAATTCTAGCAAGGAGTAGGCATGTACAGATCGCTTCTGGGACCCAAAAATACCGAAATTTCTGGTGTTTTGAACCTGAATTTGGGATATAGATGGGTACAGAAGATGCATACACATATTGACTTTGGGCACCTAAAATATCGATTTATAGCATGTTTTAAGCCTGTATTTTAAAAACATTCTAGCACTGAGTAAGCATGTGCAGATTGCTTAAGGGACCCAAAAAGATCGAATTTTCGGAGTTTTAAGCCTGAATTTGAGATATAAACGGGTAAAGAAGATGCATGCACATATCGACTTTTTGCACTTAAAATATCGATTTTGAGCATGTTTTGGGTCTGTATCTTGAAAACATTCTAGCAAGGAGTAGGCATGTACAGATCGCTTTTGGGACCCAAAAGTATCGAATTTTCTGGTGTTTTGAACTTGAATTAGGGATATACACTTGTCCAGAAGATGCATACACATATTGACTTTGGGCACATAAAATATCGATTTTCAGCATGTTTTGGGCCTGTATCTTAAAAACACTCTAACACGGAGTATGCACGTAAAGATCGCTTCTGGGACCCAAAAATATTGAATTTTCGGGTGTTTTGAGCCTGAATTTGAGATATAAACGGGTACAGAAGATGATGCACATATCGTCTTTAGGCACCTAAAATATCGATTTTTAGCATGTTTTGGGCCTGTATTCTAAAAATACTCTAACACGGAGTAGACATGTACAGATCGCTTCTGGAACCCAAATAAATCGAATTTTAGGGTGTTCTGAGCCTGAATTTGAGATATGAACGGGTACAGATGATGCATGCACATATCGACTTTGGGCACTTAAAATATCGGTTTTGAGCATGTTTTGGGCTTGTATTTTGAAAATGCTATAGCACGGTGTAGACATGTACAGATCGCTTCTGGGACACAAAAATATCGATTTTTTGGGTGTTTTGAGCCTGAATTTGAGATATAAACGGGTACAGAAGATGCATGCACATATCGACTTTGGCACCCAAAATATCGATTTTTAGAATATTTTCGGCGTATAATTTGAAAATATTCTAGCACTGAGTAGGCATGTACAGATCGCTTTTGGGACCCAAAAATATCGAATTTTCTGGTGTTTTGAGACTGAATTTGAGATATAAACGGGTACAGAAGATGCATGCACATATCGACTTTTTGCACCTAAAATATCGATTTTGAGCATGTTTTGGGTTTGTATCTTGAAAAAATTCTAGCAAGGAGTAGGCAGGTACAGATCGCTTCTGGGACCCAAAAATATCGAATTTTCGGGTGTTTTAAACCTGAATTTGGGATATAGACGGATACAGAAGATGCATGCACATATCGACTTTGGGCACCTAAAATATCGATTTTGAGCATGTTTTGGGCCTGTATTTTGAAAATACTCTAACACGGAGTAGGCATGTAAAGATCGCTTCGGGGACCCAAAAATATCGAATTTTCGGGTGTTTTGAACCTGAAATTGGGATATAGACGGGTACAGAAGATGCATACACATATTGACTTTGGGCAGCTAATATATCGATTTTCAGCATGTTTTAGGCCTGTACTTTGAAAATACTCTAACACGGAGTATGCATGTACACATTGCTTTTGGGACCCAAAAATATCGAATATTCGGGTCTTATGAGTCTGAATTTGAGATATAAACGGGTACAGAAGATGCATGCACATATCGACTTTGGGCACCTAAAATATCGATTTTGAGCATGTTTTGGGCCTGTATTTTGAAAATACTATAGCACGGTGTAGACATGTACAGATCGCTTCGGGGACACAAAAATATCGATTTTTTGGGTATTTTGAGCGTGAATTTGAGATATAAACGGGTACAGAATATGCATGCACATATCGACTTTGGCACCCAAAATAACGATTTTTAGAATATTTTCGGCGTATAATTTGAAAATATTCTAGCACTGTGTAGGCATGTACAGATCGCTTCTGGGACCCAAAAATATCGAATTTTCGGGTGTTTTGAACCTGAATTTGAGATATAGACGGATACAGAAGATGCATGCACATATCGACTTTGGGCACATAAAATATCGATTTTGAGCATGTTTTGGGCCTGTATTTTGAAAAAACTATAACACGGAGTAGGCATGTACAGATCGTTTCGGGGACCCAAAAATATCGAATTTTCGGGTGTTTTGAGCCTGAATTTGAGATATAAACGGGTACAGAAGATGCATGCACATTTCGACTTTTTGCACCTAAAATATCGATTTTGAGCATGTTTTGGGTCTGTATCTTGAAAACATTCTAGCAAGAAGTAGGCATGTACAGATTGCTTCTGGGACCCAAAAATATCGAGTTTTCGAGTGTTTTGAACCTGAATTTGGGATATAGACGGGTACAGAAGATACATACACATATTGACTTTGGGCAGCTAAAATATAGATTTTCAGCATGTTTTAGACCTGTATTTTGAAAATACTCTAACACGGAGTATGCATGTACACATTGCTTTTGGGACCCAAAAATATTGTATATTCGGGTGTTTTGAGTCTGAATTTGAGATATAAACGGGTAGAGAAGATGCATGCACATATCGACTTTGGGCACCCAAAATATCGATTTTGAGCATGTTTTGGGCCTGTATTTTTAAAATACTCTAACACTGAGTAGACACGTACAGATCGGTTCAGGAACCCAAATAAATCGAATTTTAGGGTGTTCTGAGCCTGAATTTGAGATATAAACGGGTACAGAAGATGCATGCACATATCGACTTTGGCACCCAAAATATCGATTATCAGTATGTTTTCGGCGTATAATTTGAAAATATTCTAGCAGTGAGTAGGCATGTACAGATCGCTTCTGGGACCCAAAAATATCGATTTTTCGGGGGTTTTGAGCCAGAATTTGGGATATAACCTGGTACAGAGGATGCATGCACATATCGACTTTTTGCACCTAATAATCGATTTTGAGCATGTTTTGGGTCTGTATCTTGAAAAAATTCTAGCAAGGAGTAGGCATGTACAGATCGCTTCTGGGACCCAAAAATACCGAATTTTCTGGTGTTTTGAACCTGAATTTGGGATATAGACGGGTACAGAAGATGCATACACATATTGACTTTGGGCACCTAATATATAGATTTTCAGCATGTTTTGGGCCTGTAATTTGAAAATACATTAACACGGAGTAGGCATGTACAACTCGCTTCTGGGACCCAAAAATATTGAATTTTCGGGTGTTTTGAGCCTGAATTTGAGATATAAACGGGTACAGAAGATGAATGCACATATCGAATTTGGACACCTAAAATATCGATTTATAGCATGTTTTAAGCCTGTATTTTAAAAACATTCTAGCACTGAGTAGGCATGTGCAGATTGCTTAAGGGACCCAAAAATATCGAATTTTCGGAGTTTTAAGCCTGAATTTTAGATATAAACGGGTACAGAAGATGCATGCACATATCGACTTTTTGCACTTAAAATATCGATTTTGAGCATGTTTTTGATCTGTATCTTGAAAACATTCTAGCAAGGTGTAGGCATGTACAGATCGCTTTTGGTACCCAAAAGTATCGAATTTTCTGGTGTTTTGAACTTGAATTAGGGATATACACGTGTCCAGAAGATGCATACACATATTGACTTTTGGCACATAAAATATCGATTTTCAGCATGTTTTGGGCCTGTATTTTAAAAACACTCTAACACGGAGTATGCACGTACAGATCGCTTCTGGGACCCAAAAATATTGAATTTTCGGGTGTTTTGAGCCTGAATTTGAGATATAAACGGGTACAGAAGATGCATGCACATATCGACTTTAGGCACCTAAAATATCGATTTTTAGCATGTTTTGGGCCTGTATTTTAAAAATACTCTAACACGGAGTAGACATGTACAGATCGCTTCTGGAACCCAAATAAATCGAATTTTAGGGTGTTCTGAGCCTGAATTTGAGATATGAACGGGTACAGATGATGCATGCACATATCGACTTTGGGCACCTAAAATATCGGTTTTGAGCATGTTTTGGGCCTGTATTTTGAAAATGCTATAGCACGGTGTAGACATGTACAGATCGCTTCTGGGACACAAAAATATCGATTTTTTGGGTGTTTTGAGCCTGAATTTGAGATATAAACGGGTACAGAAGATGCATGCACATATCGACTTTGGCACCCAAAATAACGATTTTTAGAATATTTTCGGCGTATTATTTGAAAATATTCTAGCACTGAGTAGTCATGGAAAGATCGCTTTTGGGACCCAAAAATATCGAATTTTCTGGTGTTTTGAGCCAGAATTTGAGATATAAACGGGTACAGAAGATGCATGCACATATCGACTTTTTGCACATAAAATATCGATTTTGAGCATGTCTTGGGTTTGTATCTTAAAAAATTCTAGCAAGGAGTAGGCATGTACAGATCGCTTCTGGGACACAAAAATATCGAATTTTCGGGTGTTTTGAACCTGAATTTGGGATATAGACGGATACAGAAGATGCATGCACATATCGACTTTGGGCACCTAAAATATCGATTTTGAGCATGTTTTGGGCCTGTATTTTGAAAAAAACTATAACACGGAGTAGGCATGTACAGATCGCTTCGGGGACCCAAAAATATCGAATTTTCGGGTGTTTTGAGCCTGAATTTGAGATATAAACGGGTACAGAAGATGCATGCACATTTCGACTTTTTGCACCTAATATATCGATTTTGAGCATGTTTTGGGTCTGTATCTTGAAAACATTCTAGCAAGAAGTAGGCATGTACAGATTGCTTCTGGGACCCAAAAATATCGAATTTTCGAGTGTTTTGAACCTAAATTTGGGATATCGACGGGCACAGAAGATACATACACATATTCTCAAACTTTTTGCACCTATTATATAGATTTTCAGCATTTTTTAGACCTGTATTTTGAAAATACTCTAACACGGAGTATGCATGTACACATTGCTTTTGGGACCCAAAAATATTGAATATTCGGGTGTTTTGAGTCTGAATTTGAGATATAAACGGGTACAGAAGATGCATGCACATATCGACTTTGGGCACCCAAAATATCGATTTTGAGCATGTTTTGGGCCTGTATTTTTAAAATACTCTAACACTGAGTAGACACATACAGATCGCTTCTGGAACCCAAATAAATCGAATTTTAGGGTGTTCTGAGCCTGAATTTGAGATATAAACGGGTACAAAAGATGCATGCACATATCGACTTTGGCACCCAAAATATCGATTTTTAGTATGTTTTCGGCGTATAATTTGAAAATATTCTAGCACTGAGTAGGCATGTACAGATCGCTTCTGGGACCCAAAAATATCGATTTTTAGGGGGTGTTGAGCCAGAATTTGGGATATAACCTGGTACAGAGGATGCATGCACATATCGACTTTGGGCACCTAAAATATCGATTTTGAGCATGTTTTGGGTCTGTATCTTGAAAAAATTCTAGCAAGGAGTAGGCATGTACAGATCGCTTCTGGGACCCAAAAATACCGAAATTTCTGGTGTTTTGAACCTGAATTTGGGATATAGATGGGTACAGAAGATGCATACACATATTGACTTTGGGCACCTAAAATATCGATTTATAGCATGTTTTAAGCCTGTATTTTAAAAATACTCTAACACGGAGTAGACATGTACAAATCGCTTCTGGAACCTAAATAAATCGAATTTTAGGGTGTTCTGAGCCTGAATTTGAGATATGAACGGGTACAGATGATGCATGCACATATCGACTTTGGGCACCTAAAATATCGGTTTTGAGCATGTTTTGGGCTTGTATTTTGAAAATGCTATAGCACGGTGTAGACATGTACAGATCGCTTCTGGGACACAAAAATATCGATTTTTTGGGTGTTTTGAGCCTGAATTTGAGATATAAACGGGTACAGAAGATGCATGCACATATCGACTTTTTGCACCTAAAATATCGATTTTGAGCATGTTTTGGGTTTGTATCTTGAAAAAATTCTAGCAAGGAGTAGGCAGGTACAGATCGCTTCTGGGACACAAAAATATCGAATTTTCTGATGTTTTGAGCCTGAATTTGAGATATAAACGGGTACAGAAGATGCATGCACATATCGACTTTTTGCACCTAAAATATCGATTTTGAGCATGTTTTGGGTTTGTATCTTGAAAAAATTCTAGCAAGGAGTAGGCAGGTACAGATCGCTTCTGGAACCCAAAAATATCGAATTTCCGGGTGTTTTAAACCTGAATTTGGGATATAGACGGATACAGAAGATGCATGCACATATCGACTTTGGGCACCTAAAATATCGATTTTGAGCATGTTTTGGGCCTGTATTTTGAAAATACTCTAACACGGAGTAGGCATTTAAAGATCGCTTCGGGGACCCAAAAATATCGAATTTTCGGGTGTTTTGAACCTGAAATTGGTATATAGACGGGTACAGAAGATGCATACACATATCGACTTTGGGCAACTAAAATATCGATTTTGAGCTTGTTTTGGGCCTGTATTTTGAAAATACTATAGCACGGTGTAGACATGTACAGATCGCTTCTGGGACACAAAAATATCGATTTTTTGGGTATTTTGAGCGTGAATTTGAGATATAAACGGGTACAGAATATGCATGCACATATCGACTTTGGCACCCAAAATATCGATTTTTAGTATGTTTTCGGCGTATAATTTGAAAATATTCTAGCACTGACTAGGCATGTACAGATCGCTTCTGGGACCCAAAAATATCGAATTTTCGGGGGTTTTGAGCCAGTATTTGGGATATAACCTGGTACAGAGGATGCATGCACATATCGACTTTTTGCACCTAAAATATCGATTTTTTGCATGTTTTGAGCCTATATTTTGTAAACATTCTAGCACTGAGTATGCATGTACAGATCGCTTAAGGGACCCACAAATATGAAATTTTTGGGTGTTTTGAGCCTGAATTTGAGATATAAACGGGTACAGAAGATACATGCACATATCGACTTTTTGCACCTAAAATATCGATTTTGAGCATGTTTTGGGCCTGTATTTTGAAAATACTCTAGCACGGTGTAGACATGTACAGGTCGCTTCAGGGACCCAAAAATCTTGATTTTTTGGGTATTTTGAGCCTGAATTTGAGATATAAACGGGTACAGACGATGCATGCACATATCGACTTTGGCACCCAATATATCGATTTTTAGTATGTTTTCGGCATATAATTTGAAAATATTCTAGCACTGAGTAGGCATGTACAGATCGCTTCTGGGACCCAAAAATATCGAATTTTCGGGGGTTTTGAGCCAGAATTTGGGTAATAGACGGGTACAGAAGATGCATGCACATATTGACTTTGGGCACCTAAAATATCGATTTTCAGCATGTTTTGGGCCTTTATTTTGAAAATACATTAACACGGAGTAGGCATGTACAGATCGTTTCTGGGACCCAAAAATATCAAATTTTCTGGTGTTTTGAACCTGAATTAGGGATATACACGTGTACAGAAGATGCATACACATTTTGACTTTGGGCACATAAAATATCGATTTTTAGCATGTTTTGGCCCTGTATTTCAAAAACACTCTAACACGGAGTAGGCATGTACAGATCGCTTCTGGGACCCAAAAATATTGAATTTTCGGGTGTTTTGAGCCTTAATTTGAGATATAAACGGGTACAGATGATACATGCACATATCGACTTTGGACACCTAAAATATCGATTTATAGCATGTTTTAAGCCTGTATTTTAAAAACATTCTAGCACTGAGTAGGCATGTGAAGATTGCTTCTGGGACCCAAAAATATAGAATTTTCGGAGTTTTAAGCCTGAATTTGAGATATAAACGGGTACAGAAGATGCATGCACATATCGACTTTTTGCACTTAAAATATCGATTTTGAGCATGTTTTTGGTCTGTATCTTGAAAACATTCTAGCAAGGTGTAGGCATGTACAGATCGCTTTTGGGACCCAAAAGTATCGAATTTTCTGGTGTTTTGAACTTGAATTAGGGATATACACGTGTCCAGAAGATGCATACACATATTGACTTTTGGCACATAAAATATCGATTTTCAGCATGTTTTGGGCCTGTATTTTAAAAACACTCTAACACGGAGTATGCACGTACAGATCGCTTCTGGGACCCAAAAATATTGAATTTTCTGGTGTTTTGAGCCTGAATTTGAGATATAAACGGGTACAGAAGATGCATGCACATATCGACTTTAGGCACCTAAAATATCGATTTTTAGCATGTTTTGGGCCTGTATTTTAAAAACACTCTAACACGGAGTATGCACGTACAGATCGATTCTGGGACCCAAAAATACCGAATTTTCTGGTATTTTGATTCTGAATTTTTGTAATAGACGGGTACAGAAGATGCATGCACATATTGACTTTGGGCACCTAAAATATAGATTTTCAGCATGTTTTGGGCCTTTATTTTGAAAATACATTAACACGGAGTAGGCATGTACAGATCGTTTCTGGGACCCAAAAATATCGAATTTTCTGGTGTTTTGAACCTGAATTAGGGATATACACGTGTACAGAAGATGCATACACATTTTGACTTTGGGCACATAAAATATCGATTTTTAGCATGTTTTGGCCCTTTATTTCAAAAACACTCTAACACGGAGTAGGCATGTACAGATCGCTTCTGGGACCCAAAAATATTGAATTTTCGGGTGTTTTGAGCCTTAATTTGAGATATAAACGGGTACAGATGATGCATGCACATATCGACTTTGGACACCTAAAATATCGATTTATAGCATGTTTTAAGCCTGTATTTTAAAAACATTCTAGCACTGAGTAGGCATGTGAAGATTGCTTCTGGGACCCAAAAATATCGAATTTTCGGAGTTTTAAGCCTGAATTTGAGATATAAACGGGTACAGAAGATGCATGCACATATCGACTTTTTGCACTTAAAATATCGATTTTGAGCATGTTTTTGGTCTGTATCTTGAAAACATTCTAGCAAGGTGTAGGCATGTACAGATCGCTTTTGGGACCCAGAAGTATCGAATTTTCTGGTGTTTTGAACTTGAATTAGGGATATACACGTGTCCAGAAGATGCATACACATATTGACTTTTGGCACATAAAATATCGATTTTCAGCATGTTTTGGGCCTGTATTTTAAAAACACTCTAACACGGAGTATGCACGTACAGATCGCTTCTGGGACCCAAAAATATTGAATTTTCTGGTGTTTTGAGCCTGAATTTGAGATATAAACGGGTACAGAAGATGCATGCACATATCGACTTTAGGCACCTAAAATATCGATTTTTAGCATGTTTTGGGCCTGTATTTTAAAAATACTCTAACACGGAGTAGACATGTACAGATCGCTTCTGGGACACAAAAATATCGATTTTTTGGGTGTTTTGAGCCTGAATTTGAGATATAAACGGGTACAGAAGATGCATGCACATATCGACTTTGGCACCCAATATATCGATTTTTAGTATGTTTTCGGCGTATAATTTGAAAATATTCTAGCACTGAGTAGGTATGTACAGATCGCTTCTGGGACCCAAAAATATCGAATTTTCGGGGGTTTTGAGCCAGAATTTGGGATATAACCGGGTACAGAGGATGCATGCACATATCGACTTTTTGCACATAAAATATCGATTTTGAGCATGTTTTGGGTCTGTATCTTGAAAAAATTCTAACAAGGAGTAGGCATTTACAGATCGCTTCTGGGACCCAAAAATACCGAATTTTCTGGTGTTTTGAACCTGAATTTGGGTAATAGACGGGTACAGAAGATGCATGCACATATTGACTTTGGGCACCTAAAATATAGATTTTCAGCATGTTTTGGGCCTGTATTTTGAAAATACATTAACACGGAGTAGGCATGTACAGATCGTTTCTGGGACCCAAAAATATCGAATTTTCTGGTGTTTTGAACCTGAATTAGGGATATACACGTGTACAGAAGATGCATACACATTTTGACTTTGGGCACATAAAATATCGATTTTTAGCATGTTTTGGCCCTATATTTTAAAAACACTCTAACACAGAGTGTGCACGTACAGATCGCTTCTGGGACCCAAAAATAATGAATTTTCGGGTGTTTTGAGCCTTAATTTGAGATATAAACGGGTACAGATGATGCATGCACATATCGACTTTGGGCACCTAAAATATCGATTTTTAGCATGTTTTGGGCCTGTATTTTAAAAATACTCTAACACGGAGTAGACATGTACAGATCGCTTTTGGGACCGAAAAATATCGAATTTTCGGGTGTTTTGAGCCTGAATTTGAGATATAAACGGGTACAGAAGATGCATGCACATATCGACTTTGGACACCTAAAATATCGATTTATAGCATGTTTTAAGACTATTTTTAAAAAATTCTAGCACTGAGTAGGCATGTGAAGATTGCTTCTGGGACCCAAAAATATCGAATTTTCGGAGTTTTGAGCCTGAATTTGAGATATAAACGGGTACAGAAGATGCATGCACATATCGACTTTTTGCACTTAAAATATCGATTTTGAGCATGTTTTGGGTCTGTATCTTGAAAACATTCTAGCAAGGAGTAGGCATGTACAGATCGCTTTTGGGACCCAAAAATATCGAATTTTCTGGTGTTTTGAACTTGAATTAGGGATATACACGTGTACAGAAAATGCATACACATAGTGACTTTGGGCACATAAAATATCGATTTTCAGCATGTTTTGGGCCTGTATTTTAAAAACACTCTAACACGGAGTATGCACGTACAGATCGCTTCTGGGACCCAAAAATACCGAATTTTCTGATATTTTGATTCTGAATTTGGGTAATAGACGGGTACAGAAGATGCATGCACATATTGACTTTGGGCACCTAAAATATAGATTTTCAGCATGTTTTGGGCCTTTATTTTGAAAATACATTAACACGGAGTAGGCATGTACAGATCGTTTCTGGGACCCAAAAATATCGAATTTTCTGGTGTTTTGAACCTGAATTAGGGATATACACGTGTACAGAAGATGCATACACATTTTGACTTTGGGCACATAAAATATCGATTTTTAGCATGTTTTGGCCCTGTATTTCAAAAACACTCTTGTATCCGTGGCTGATCACGTTCACGATACATGATACACCTATGGGGTTGGAACATTCCGTTAAGCCAAAGCAGTTCAAGCTAGTTTCATTAGACACAACATCCTTTGAAAAGTGCTGAGTTGCAGCGTGGGGGAATCTTCCATGCTGAGCTACTGATTGCTAGATTCACTCTGTAATTATCTATATGTTAATCTCTATACTATAATCAACTCCATATTGTCATCTCGTATGTAGAGAAAGGGACAATATATATTTACTCACTTTATTCTTATATAAACTCATATCTAACTTATCCATATTTCATATGTAAGCTTAGCATTGTAAATAGCATCATCGCAACCTGTCATCTGAGCAAGGGTGTGGCAGTGTATACCACGAGCGGGTACTACCAGAGAGAGAAGGCGCATTACAAGCCCTGCCCTGAAGACAACAGGTTCACTCCTACCTTATATTAGAGAGACACGAGATGTCTGTATAACCTGTAAACTATATCTAATATACTCAGTAAATAGAGACAAGTCCACGAGTTTACTCTAACCCTTGAGTAACTAACTTAGTTCCCCAGGAAGACTAGAGTGGTAGTTCAGAGCAACGGTAAGTTGGCTTGAAACCAGAGGTCTACATCGGCGTAGTAAGTAATACTAGCCCGAGAGTAAGTGAGAGTTTCCAGCAGGTGTTTCCGAGAGAAGCTGTTGCTGAGCTTGGACGACCCCACGAGTACATAATGGTGGCAGCGGTAAGGGATACGTAACATTCACAGTGTCCTGTATTAATTCTATATTCCAAACAGAATAATTGTGTACGTGGTGGGCGGGTCGGGCGCTTTCCTCGTTGGTAACACTGACGGAGCGAGAGCGAGCCAGAGCGATACCAGCTGGGGGTTGCCAGCTAATGATGGCTGCGTAACCTAACCTACTTTAATCAGGCATTTTTCCCTGTGTGCTTTTCCCAGGGAAAAAGAGGAATTGTCTGTTGTGGGTACTCTCATCTGGGAAGGAACAAGGACGGACTTAGGAGGGTGAACCAGAAGAGTGAACGGGAGCTGTGAGAGGAACGACTGGCCAGCGTTTACTCTGGGGGTGTGTGGCATCTACACATTCCTTTACTACGTGTATACTGAACATCTGTAATCTTCATTCTCCATCGGTTAGTTATTTTATTCTATACACATACACAGTGAACATTAAACACACAATAGTAACATGTTGTTGGGGTATTTTTGTATGCCTATGTAATATTTTATTGTATGTTGTGGTGAGTGTATAGGAATTATTTCTACGGGACATGTTTAAGAAATTTAGAACGACAAAGAATATAATCCCAGGGGATTTATCAGAGGATTCAGACAGTAGTAGCAGTGAGGGGGAACTAAACTTTCCACCTACTCCCAATACCACTAATATACATGAGCAGTTAAGGGGACTGAATAGTCCAGTACCAGGGCAGTTAAGAAGTGGATATCAATTTCGTGTAGAGGGAAGTGACGAAATAGAGGAAACACGGGAGAACGTGTTTAAGTTACCGCCAAAAGGGCGAGGAAAGGGTAATAAAAATACTACAGTTGTACAAGCTACAATTCCAATGGCGACTGCAAGCACCAGTGCTGTTGGGGGAGAAGCCCAGGCGACAGGGCAGAATGTCACTAACCCTAGTATAGGCAATTTAGTGGGTAGCGCCCACGGGAATCAGCCAACGAATATTATGAGAGTGTTTACAGGTGAGGATTCAGTACCAAAGTTTGATGGGGATCCAAATAAGAATTATACAATAGAGGAATTTATACGGAGACTTGAGCAGTCTTTCGTGGAGTATAATATTACCGAGGATAGAGGTAAAATAGGATATGCAGACTCGAGGATTGAAGGGGAGTTTGCAAGGCAGTTATTAAACTGTAGTTGTCTGTTGGGGAGGTCGTCAAGGGAACAACAGACGTGGGAGGAGTTTAAAAAAGCATTAGTTATAGTGTACCGAAGGTCGGCTCCAGAGGGATGCTCGGCGTGGGCACATAGAATATTCACGGACTTAGGTTTAAAGGCGTGGACTACATCACTAGAAGTAGCAGTATCAAAGGCGGGTGCTATACGTAAGGATATACAAGATTGTATACAGGACAACAATTGGTCTAAGGATGTTAATGGGGAACAATGGATGAAGGTAGACGACGCCTGTGAGATGTTTGAATATCTCTTGATGTATCTAGGTCTATCAGAGGAGGACCAGAGGAGAGTCCGGAAAAAAAAGTTGGAGCGAGGTAAGGGAATCTGGCATTTAATTAATGAGTTAAAACTGGAAATCAGAGATCCCATGGTTGTTAGACCATTTCGCAACCAAAATGCTACGAAGGTACAGACTTCGGTATTGCAAACGGAGGTAACTGACAGGAGGTCAGAGGGCGAGCCGCAGACTGGCGTAAATGCGGTCGCGGGGCAAAGGAATACAAGGGGTGGAAATTCATCTGTGAGGTACCAGGTAGAATGTTTCCATTGTCGTAAGTGGGGCCATGTAAAGGCCGACTGTCCTCAATTACAGAATAGATCTCAAGGGGATCAATATAGAGGTTCAATGAACAGGGGTCAGGCGTACCCTAGAGGCGCAGCCAGGCGGGCGCGTGGAGGACAAGCTAGAGGACGTGGTAGAGCGTACCACTATGCACATCAGGATAATTATCAACAAGGAGGAGGTTATGTACCTCCCGGACAGAGTAAGTGGTGTGAAATCCATAAATGGTCGAATCATATAACGGCAGACTGTGGAGTAATAATACGAGCTATGCATGAGGAAAAATCACGTATGGGGGTCCGGCGATCAGGGTCGGATGAGGCATTATGACACAAGGACGAGAGGAAGAGAATGTCTAGAGATATAGAATTCTCCATAGTGTCGGCAGTCAGTAGAAGTAATCAATTAGCCGTAGGAAATGTAACAATAGGGGGAATTCCGGGGGCACTTTTGATTGATACTGGTGCAGTAGTCAATCTAATATCAAAGGAGACCTATCAAAATATTAGAAAACATCATTCTGAGAGGAGTTATGCATTGCAAGAGCCACAATACCAACTGTGTGGGGTGTCAGGAACTACAGTGGATGTTCTTGGAGTTGTGAGATTGCCAGTTCATTTCCGGGGTAGCTCAAGTTTTGCTGCATCATTTTATGTTGTAAATAAATTTCATCCTATGGCAAGCGGGTTGCTTGGATTGTCAACCATGGCTGAAAGGAAGATTGAGGTGTACCCAGGGGAAGGTTTAATTGTTCATGAAAATGTACCTTATATGTGTATGGCAACCCCGCAACCCAAACACTCAGACAAAGAGGTTAAAACGGTGGGTTATGTAAGGGGCTTTGAAGAGAAGTCAAACCAAAGGGTCATGAAACAAGATAGACTATGCGACACTGCTAGGGTGGAAGTCACGCGTTGGACTGTTGTTACTGCTATTGTACCTGATGCGCACAGGCTGCAACCGCAGGAAATGATTCAGTTCAAGGTGTGTTTGAAAGGAGTGAAAGAAGGCGTAGATGTGGTGTGCATGTCTGAAACATGTAAGTTGAAAGGGGTGTCGCTAGAGTCTACTTTGACTACAGTAAAGTCAGGGGGTGAGACTGTGGTGCTGGCTGTAAATAATACAGGAGTAGAGATTGAAGTTAAGCCAGGCAGTCAATTGTGTGATTTTCTCGTATACCATGGTACGGTATTAGAGCCGAAGCATAACCTACCAGTTGTGAGTGTTGTTGGTTGTATTGGTGCATCTCCTTCGTCAGAATTGAGAAGTCAAGTTAAAACTGGGGGAAACTCAGAAGGGAAAGAAGAGTTGTTACAGTTACTTCAAGGGTATAGGAAGGCTATAGCTCTTGCAGGGGAACCATTAGGTAGTACAGACCTAACTTCACATGTGATTAAGTTAAAGCGAGAAGCGCAACCCAGTTACATAAAATCATATAGGCTTCCCCATTCACAAAGACAGATAGTGGACGATACGGTGAAGGATATGTTAAAACAGAAGGTTATTGAACCTTCGACCTCTCCTTGGAGTAGTCCCATATTTTTGGTTCCAAAGAAGGATGGAACATATAGACCTGTTATTGACTATAGGAGAGTAAATCAGCAGACAGTCCCTGATAAATACCCCATGCCTCATTTGAATGACCTGTTGCAGGCTATAGGTGAGGGAAATAAGGTGTTTTCTACCTTGGATTTGCTGTCAGGATATTGGCAGGTGCCAGTTCACGAGCGGTCTCGTGACATCACGGCTTTTTCCACTCATCAGGGTCATTATCAGTTTCGCAGGATGCCATTTGGGCTCTGCAATGCCCCTACGACTTTCCAAAGACTAGTGAACAATGTATTGGCGGGGTTAATTGGGAAAGATGCATTAGTATACCTAGATGACATAATTATTTTCTCAAAGGATGTGCCTACGCACTTGGAGAAACTAAGGAAGGTATTGGAACGTTTAGCATCAGCGGGTTTGAAGCTAAAACTTAGTAAGTGTGAATTCTTGAAACAAAAGATTAAGTATTTGGGGCATGAAGTAGACGAGTCAGGTATACATGTGAATCAGGATAAGATAAAGGCTATCTTAAAGTTTCCAACACCGACCAAGGCAGATCATGTACGATCTTTTCTGGGACTAGCGGGTTACTACAAGAGTTTTGTGTATCAGTTTTCTAGCAAGGCAGCACCTTTGATTAAACTGTTGAAGCAGACAAATAAGTTTGAATGGGGTCAACCACAAGAAGAGGCATTTAGTATATTAAAGGAGGCTCTGACGCAACCACCTGTTTTGGCTTTCCCAGATTTCAAGAAACCGTTTATTTTACATACAGATGCATCGGGGGTTGGACTTGGGGCAGTATTGGCACAAGAAGATGAGGGGGGAAAGTTAAAACCCATTGGCTACGCAAGTAAGGCGTTAAATGATACAGAGAAGAAATATAGTGTTACACATCAGGAGGCATATGCCATAGTGTGGGCCTTGAAACATTTTCGTCCTATTATTTTTGGTTACTCTATTACAGTTTGTACTGATCATCGCCCATGTCTCGAGTTGTTCAAGGGGAAGAATATGACCGGGAAGTTAGCACGATGGCACTTGACTATTCTGGAGTTCAACCCTACTTTCAATTTTGTACCTGGTAAGATTAATGTAGTTGCAGATGCATTAAGTCGACAGACTGTGAACTCTGTAACCACATTGAGTACAATATCCCCACAGAAGTTAAAGACAAAGCAAAGGGAAGATCCTATGTGGAAGAGGGTAATTTATGGTCTAGAGTCAGGGGAAGAGGTAGAAGTTCCAGGTCTACCGCTGAGAACAACAGAGTTTATCCTGAGGGATAATGTTCTTCATAAGGTAACTGTAGTTGAAGGGAAAGAAACATACAGAATAGTAGTGCCAGGGTCTCTGATAGAAACAGTATTAAGGCTTCTTCATGATGCACCGCAAGCAGGTCATAAAGGGAGGGACGCTTGTCTAGAAGAAGCTAGGTCGAGGTATTTCTGGTTGAAAATGCGTAAGGACATAGAAAACCATATAAAGAAATGTGTATCGTGTGCGAGGAACAAGGGAACTACGGGACCACCCGCTCCTCTGCAAACATTTCCAAGTCCTGCTAAACCTTGGGATGTGGTAGCCATAGATGTGTTACAGCTACCTACAAGTTATCAGGGATCAAAGTATTTGTTGACTTGTGTGGATCACTTCAGTAGGTTTGTTGTGTTAGCTCCTCTACAAGATAAATCAGCTCAGTCCATTGCACATGCATTAGTAAACTCATTGTTTTGTACATACACTATACCCCGTGTGCTGTTGTCAGACAATGGGACAGAATTTAGAAATAGTGTCCTAGAAGAAATCTGCAAGCTCTACAATATTAAGCAGGTGTTCACGGTTGCATACCATCCTCAAAGTAATGGTATGGTAGAGAGAGTAAATAGGAAGATTTTGGAGGTACTTAGACATCTGGCAGGCTCAATTCAAGCAGGCTGGGAAGATTGGTTATGCCAGGTAACCGCATGTATAAATAGTTCCATACATTCCTCACTGGGAAAGACACCACATTTATTATATATGGTGAGGATAAGGTCCTACCATATGATATATTGGTTGGAAGACCAGGCCCAGTGTATAATGTAGACGACTATGTGAGTGTCCAGGGACACGCTTTTGCAACCATTCACCATGAAGTAAGAAAGCATATGGAAGCCTCACGGGCAGAACATATTGCAAGGCAACATAAGTTTGCAAAGAAAGTAGAAATTGAGGAAGGAGATGTTGTGATGGTGAAGACTCCAGAGAGACAGAGCAAACTATCTCCGAAATTCAAGGGTCCCTACATTGTAAAGAGGGTATTGGGAAATAAATTAATAGTTCAGGATAATATAACAGACGCGGATCTACAGGTACACGTGGATAGAATAAAGAGGGTTCCAAAGGAAACGGTCCAAGTGGGAAAGGAAACAGAGTCTGAACCTGAGCAAAGAATGCATTTGAGATCAGGGAAATATCTGGTAAAAATAATCTAATGTTGATTTTGTTCGCAGACCATCATGAGGACATTGGGAGTGTTCTGCGTGATGTTGATGGCGGCGTTTGTGAGTTCCAAAGGTTCGACTGACCAAATAAAACCGGGTGCCTTAGTGGGTACTGATGGGAGACTTGAGGTGGTCACGGACGTAATAACAGTAAGACTCAATCTTGGAACTCTGTTGGACCTAAAGACAAGGGTTGATGATTTCCAGCTGAAATTTCATAACGCCATAGAAATGTCGTCTGCTAAATTAGGTAAATTGATGAACTCGAGCTACCCTCTGGAACGTCAAATAAAGGTACAGTTGGAAGACAGATATTTTCAAATAAAGAATATGATGAAATACTCGGAACAGAATTTACCCAACTTCTCAAGTGAGGTTAGAAAATTAGCTCATAATCAGATTACCAATAGCAGGGCTAAAAGAGGATTATTTGACATTGGAGGGGTAATTGCTAAAACTCTATTTGGAACAGCTACTAGTGACGATGTCGAAGATCTAAGACGCAGACTAGAGATTTTAAACAAGGTGATTGTAGAACAAAATAGGGTCATAGATAGTACGTTTTCCTTGGCAGCTAATGTGGCAGAAGAAGTAAATGGAGTTATTGAAAAGACTAATGAGGTAATTAAGGAATTAGACAGGTTAGCTAAACATTTGGATTTTACAATGTTTGTGTTAAACCTAGATCAATATTTAAGTATTGTGGAAAATTACATAAATGGACTGAATGCTCAAACCAGAAAACTACTCCATAACCTAAGGAATGCAGCGCTAGGTAAGGCCGACGCTGACCTTCTGTCAGTAGTTGATCTGCAAAGGGTGGTTGATGTGGCTAGAATTAAGCATGGTTTGAATCCTTTCTTTGAAGGTGAATCCGTATCTTACTACTATCCACTTTTGGAATCATGCTTAACGACTAAAACTATTCTTATTCACATTCCCACAAAACATCAGGTTCATTTTAACATATGGTCAGTGAAGCCATTTCCTATGAGGTTAGGGGCGGAGATCATGATGTTAAATGTGGATTATGATTATATTATTGCATCTCAGGATCGCACACTGGTGGTTGCAGTTACCAAGGAACAGCTAGAAGATTGTCATACAGCATATTACCATTTGAAGGTGTGCCCAGCTCTAAATTTTATTTTTACAGGACCCGAGGAATCCCAGTGTGAACTGTCATTAATCCAGGCTGATGCTTCAAGCTCCATTAAACATTGTGACTACCTGAGACCAAAAAGGAAGTCAGATGTTTATGTAACGTATTTTCAGGGCATTGCATATTATACTTTCACTAAGCCAGCAAGAGCAACTATTATTTGTGAAGATGGCCCTTCAGGAGCAAAACATGTGTCTGAGGTGGGTACGTTTGTAGTTCCACCTGCGTGTTCATTTTTAAGCAATACTAAAACAGTTCTGGCCACGAAGCATCATCTTGGATTGGTCCTAAATAAATCTGTGGAATTTGTGAAAGTCCATCCTCCTCTCCCAGCAAACTTTTCTACTGTTAATATGGATTCTGAGAAAATAAGATTGATGGAATTGTTAAACATGTCTGATGTTCATCCTGTAATTGAATCTACTCTACCTTTCCATCTGCAACGGGTAGCTGTGTACCCTTGGTCAGGAGTGACTAGTTTATTATTCATATTATATTTCATGTTCTCTTGTTACCTGTTCAGGAGTTTGAGGGTTTTGAATGGTGAGATTAAAAAGAAGAAGAACAGAAGATCAAGGAATATAGAGGTCCACCATACACAACCTAGGGAAGATGAATTGTAAGGATAATTTTAAGGACACCTCAACAACTAGGTAGTACACTACACGGTTAGTTGTAGGGATTTAGAATTAAGGAATTGTATGAATGTGTAGTACATTTTATTATCCATGTATAATTACTTAATTTAAGGAAGTATTATTAATTACCCATTGTATCATTCACGAGCTCAACGATTTATTTTTCTTTTATGTTAATTCATCCAATGTGTATATATTTTCATTTTGTATATATAGTATATATATGTTACCATGTCAAGAGTCAATCTAATAATCAGGAAGGCTAAGCATTGTTTAAAGTAAATTTAATATTATTGTGAACTGCAGGGACGCAGTTGTTTTAGCGTGGCCGAGCAATGTATCCGTGGCTGATCACGTTCACGATACATGATACACCTATGGTGTTGGAACATTCCGTTAAGCCAAAGCAGTTCAAGCTAGTTTCATTAGACACAACATCCTTTGAAAAGTGCTGAGTTGCAGCGTGGGGGAATCTTCCATGCTGAGCTACTGATTGCTAGATTCACTCTGTAATTATCTATATGTTAATCTCTATACTATAATCAACTCCATATTGTCATCTCGTATGTAGAGAAAGGGACAATATATATTTACTCACTTTATTCTTATATAAACTCATATCTAACTTATCCATATTTCATATGTAAGCTTAGCATTGTAAATAGCATCATCGCAACCTGTCATCTGAGCAAGGGTGTGGCAGTGTATACCACGAGCGGGTACTACCAGAGAGAGAAGGCGCATTACAAGCCCTGCCCTGAAGACAACAGGTTCACTCCTACCTTATATTAGAGAGACACGAGATGTCTGTATAACCTGTAAACTATATCTAATATACTCAGTAAATAGAGACAAGTCCACGAGTTTACTCTAACCCTTGAGTAACTAACTTAGTTCCCCAGGAAGACTAGAGTGGTAGTTCAGAGCAACGGTAAGTTGGCTTGAAACCAGAGGTCTACATCGGCGTAGTAAGTAATACTAGCCCGAGAGTAAGTGAGATTTTCCAGCAGGTGTTTCCGAGAGAAGCTGTTGCTGAGCTTGGACGACCCCACGAGTACACTCTAACACGGAGTAGGCATGTACAGATCGCTTCTGGGACCCAAAAATATTGAATTTTCGGGTGTTTTGAGCCTTAATTTGAGATATAAACGGGTACAGATGATGCATGCACATATCGACTTTGGATACCTAAAATATCGATTTATAGCATGTTTTAAGCCTGTATTTTAAAAACATTCTAGCACTGAGTAGGCATGTGAAGATTGCTTCTGGGACCCAAAAATATCGAATTTTCGGAGTTTTAAGCCTGAATTTGAGATATAAACGGGTACAGAAGATGCATGCACATTTCGACTTTTTGCACCTAATATATCGATTTTGAGCATGTTTTGGGTCTGTATCTTGAAAACATTCTAGCAAGAAGTAGGCATGTACAGATTGCTTCTGGGACCCAAAAATATCGAATTTTCGAGTGTTTTGAACCTGAATTTGGGATATCGACGGGTACAGAAGATACATACACATATTGACTTTTTGCACCTAATATATAGATTTTCAGCATGTTTTAGACCTGTATTTTGAAAATACTAAAACACGGAGTATGCATGTACACATTGCTTTTGGGACCCAAAAATATTGAATATTCGGGTGTTTTGAGTCTGAATTTGAGATATAAACGGGTACAGAAGATGCATGCACATATCGACTTTGGGCACCCAAAATATCGATTTTGAGCATGTTTTGGGCCTGTATTTTTAAAATACTCTAACACTGAGTAGACACATACAGATCGCTTCTGGAACCCAAATAAATCGAATTTTAGGGTGTTCTGAGCCTGAATTTGAGATATAAACGGGTACAAAAGATGCATGCACATATCGACTTTGGCACCCAAAATATCGATTTTTAGTATGTTTTCGGCGTATAATTTGAAAATATTCTAGCACTGAGTAGGCATGTACAGATCGCTTCTGGGACCCAAAAATATCGATTTTTCGGGGGTTTTGAGCCAGAATTTGGGATATAACCTGGTACAGAGGATGCATGCACATATATCGACTTTGGGCACCTAAAATATCGATTTTGAGCATGTTTTGGGTCTGTATCTTGAAAAAATTCTAGCAAGGAGTAGGCATGTACAGATCGCTTCTGGGACCCAAAAATACCGAAATTTCTGGTGTTTTGAACCTGAATTTGGGATATAGATGGGTACAGAAGATGCATACACATATTGACTTAGGGCACCTAAAATATCGATTTATAGCATGTTTTAAGCCTGTATTTTAAAAACATTCTAGCACTGAGTAGGCATGTGCAGATTGCTTAAGGGACCCAAAAAGATCGAATTTTCGGAGTTTTAAGCCTGAATTTGAGATATAAACGGGTAAAGAAGATGCATGCACATATCGACTTTTTGCACTTAAAATATCGATTTTGAGCATGTTTTGGGTCTGTATCTTGAAAACATTCTAGCAAGGAGTAGGCATGTACAGATCGCTTTTGGGACCCAAAAGTATCGAATTTTCTGGTGTTTTGAACTTGAATTAGGGATATACACGTGTCCAGAAGATGCATACACATATTGACTTTGGGCACATAAAATATCGATTTTCAGCATGTTTTGGGCTTGTATTTTAAAAACACTCTAACACGGAGTATGCACGTACAGATCGCTTCTGGGACCCAAAAATATTGAATTTTCGGGTGTTTTGAGCCTGAATTTGAGATATAAACGGGTACAGAAGATGCATGCACATATCGACTTTAGGCACCTAAAATATCGATTTTTAGCATGTTTTGGGCCTGTATTCTAAAAATACTCTAACACGGAGTAGGCATGTAAAGATCGCTTCGGGGACCCAAAAATATCGAATTTTCGGGTGTTTTGAACCTGAAATTGGGATATAGACGGGTACAGAAGATGCATACACATATTGACTTTGGGCAGCTAATATATCGATTTTCAGCATGTTTTAGGCCTGTACTTTGAAAATACTCTAACACGGAGTATGCATGTACACATTGCTTTTGGGACCCAAAAATATTGAATATTCGGGTCTTATGAGTCTGAATTTGAGATATAAACGGGTACAGAAGATGCATGCACATATCGACTTTAGGCACCCAAAATATCGATTTTGAGCATGTTTTGGGCCTGTATTTTTAAAAATACTCTAACACTGAGTAGACACGTACAGATCGCTTTTGGAACCCAAATAAATCGAATTTTAGGGTGTTCTGAGCCTGAATTTGTGATATGAACGGGTACTGAAAATGCATGCACATATCGACTTTGGGCACCTAAAATATCGATTTTGAGCATGTTTTGGGCCTGTATTTTGAAAATACTATAGCACGGGGTAGACATGTACAGATCGCTTCTGGGACACAAAAATATCAATTTTTTGGGTATTTTGAGCGTGAATTTGAGATATAAACGGGTACAGAATATGCATGCACATATCGACTTTGGCACCCAAAATATCGATTTTTAGTATGTTTTCGGCGTATAATTTGAAAATATTCTATCACTGAGTAGGCATGTACAGATCGCTTCTGGGACCCAAAAATATCGAATTTTCGGGGGTTTTGAGCCAGTATTTGGGATATAACCTGGTACAGAGGATGCATGCACATATCGACTTTTTGCACCTAAAATATCGATTTTTAGCATGTTTTGAGCCTATATTTTGTAAACATTCTAGCACTAAGTATGCATGTACAGATCGTTTAAGGGACCCAAAAATATGAAATTTTTGGGTGTTTTGAGCCTGAATTTGAGATATAAACGGGTACAGAAGATACATGCACATATCGACTTTTTGCACCTAAAATATCGATTTTGAGCATGTTTTGGGCCTGTATTTTGAAAATACTCTAGCACGGTGTAGACATGTACAGGTCGCTTCAGGGACACAAAAATCTCGATTTTTTGGGTATTTTGAGCCTGAATTTGAGATATAAACGGGTACAGAAGATGCATGCACATATCGACTTTGGCACCCAAAATATCGATTTTTAGTATGTTTTCGGCGTATAATTTGAAAATATTCTAGCACTGAGTAGGCATGTACAGATCGCTTCTGGGACCCAAAAATATCGAATTTTCGGGGGTTTTGAGCCAGAATTTGGGATATAACCGGGTACAGAGGATGCATGCACATATCGACTTTTTGCACATAAAATATCGATTTTGAGCATGTTTTGGGTCTGTATCTTGAAAAATATCTAGCAAGGAGTAGGCATTTACAGATCGCTTCTGGGACCCAAAAATACCGAATTTTCTGGTGTTTTGAACCTGAATTTGGGTAATAGACGGGTACAGAAGATGCATGCACATATTGACTTTCGGCACCTAAAATATAGATTTTTAGCATGTTTTGGGCCTGTATTTTGAAAATACATTAACACGGAGTAGGCATGTACAGATCGTTTCTGGGACCCAAAAATATCGAATTTTCTGGTGTTTTGAACTTGAATTAGGGATATACACGTGTACAGAAGATGCATACACATTTTGACTTTGGGCACATAAAATATCAATTTTTAGCATGTTTTGGCCCTGTATTTCAAAAACACTCTAACACGGAGTGTGCACGTACAGATCGCTTCTGGGACCCAAAAATATTGAATTTTCGGGTGTTTTCAGCCTTAATTTGAGATATAAACGGGTACAGATGATGCATGCACATATCGACTTTGGACACCTAAAATATTGATTTATAGCATGTTTTAAGCCTGTATTTTAAAAACATTCTAGCACTGAGTAGGCATGTGAAGATTGCTTCTGGGACCCAAAAATATCGAATTTTCGGAGTTTTGAGCCTGAATTTGAGATATAAACGGGTACAGAAGATACATGCACATATCGACTTTTTGCACTTAAAATATCGATTTATAGCATGTTTTGGACGGTATCTTGAAAACATTCTAGCAAGGAGTAGGCATGTACAGATCGCTTTTGGGACCCAAAAATATCGAATTTTCTGGTGTTTTGAACTTGAATTAGGGATATACACGTGTACAGAAGATGCATACACATATTGACTTTGGGCACATAAAATATCGATTTTCAGCATGTTTTGGGCCTGTATTTTAAAAACACTCTAACACGGAGTATGCAGGTACAGATCGCTTCTGGGACCCAAAAATATTGAATTTTCGGGTGTTTTGAGCCTGAATTTGAGATATAAACGGGTACAGAAGATGCTTGCACATATCGACTTTGGGCACCTAAAATATCGATTTTTAGCATGTTTTGGGCCTGTATTTTAAAAAATACTCTAACTCGGAGTAGACATGTACAGTTTGCTTTTGGGACCCAAAAATATCGATTTTTCGGGTGTTTTGAGCCTGAATTTTAGATATAAACGGGTACAGAAGACATATCGACTTTCGACACCTAAAATATCGATTTTTAGCATGTTTTGAGCCTATATTTTGAAAACATTCTAGCACTGAGTATGCATGTACAGATCGCTTAAGGGACCCAAAAATATGAAATTTTCGGGTGTTTTGAGCCAGAATTTGAGATATAAACGGGTACAGAAGATGCATGCACATATCGACTTTTTGCACCTAAAATATCGATTTTTAGCATGTTTTGGGCCTGTATTTTAAAAATACTCTAACACGGAATAGACATGTACAGATCGCTTTTGGGACCCAAAAATATCGAATTTTTGGGGGTTTTGAGCCTGAATTTGAGATATAAACGGGTTCAGAAGATGCATGCACATATCGACTTTGGACACCTAAAATATCGATTTATAGCATGTTTTTAAGCCTGTATTTTAAAAACATTCCAGCACTGAGTAGGCATGTGCAGATTGCTTAAGGGACCAAAAAATATCGATTTTTTGGAGTTTTGAGCCTGAATTTGAGATATAAACGGGTACAGAAGATGCATGCACATATAGACTTTTTGCACCTAAAATATCGATTTTTAACATGTTTTGGGTCTGTATCTTGAAAAAATTCTAGCAAGGAGTAGGCATGTACAGATCGCTTCTGGGACCAAAAAATACCGAATTTTCTGGTGTTTTGAACCTGAATTTGGGATATAGACAGGTACAGAAGATGCATACACATATTGACTTTGGGCACCTAAAATATAGATTTTCAGCATGTTTTGGGCCTGTATTTTGAAAATACATTAACACGGAGTAGGCATGTACAGATCGCTTCTGGGACCCAAAAATATCGAAATTTCGGGTGTTTTGAGCCTGAATTTGAGATATAAACGGATACAGAAGATGCATGCACATATCGACTTTGGGCACCTAAAATATTGATTTTTAACATGTTTTGGGCCTGTATTTAAAAAATACTCTAACTCGGAGTAGACATGTACAGATCGCTTTTGGGACCCAAAAATATCGAATTTTCGGGTGTTTTAAGCCTGAATTTTAGATATAAACGGGTACAGAAGATGCATGCACATATCGAATTTGGACACCTAAAATATCGATTTTTAGCATGTTTTGAGCCTATATTTTGAAAACATCCTAGCACTGAGTATGCATGTACAGATCGCTTAAGGGACCCAAAAATATCGAATTTTCGGGTGTTTTGAGCCTGAATTTGAGATATAAACGGGTACAAAAGATGCATGCACATATCGACTTTTTGCATATAAAATATCGATTTTGAGCATGTCTTGGGTTTGTATCTTAAAAAATTCTAGCAAGGAGTAGGCATGTACAGATCGCTTCTGGGACCCAAAAATATCGAATTTTCGGGTGTTTTGAACCTGAATTTGGGATATAGACGGATACAGAAGATGCATGCACATATCGACTTTGGGCACCTAAAATATCGATTTTGAGCATGTTTTGGGCCTGTATTTTGAAAAAAACTATAACACGGAGTAGGCATGTACAGATCGCTTCGGGGACCCAAAAATATCGATTTTTCGGGTGTTTTGAGCCTGAATTTGAGATATAAACGGGTACAGAAGATGCATGCACGTTTCGACTTTTTGCACCTAAAATATCGATTTTGAGCATGTTTTGGGTCTGTATCTTGAAAACATTCTAGCAAGAAGTAGGCATGTACAGATTGCTTCTGGGACCTAAAAATATCGAGTTTTCGAGTGTTTTGAACCAGAATTTGGGATATCGACGGGTACAGAAGATACATACACATATTGACTTTGGGCAGCTAAAATATAGATTTTCAACATGTTTTAGACCTGTATTTTGAAAATACTCTAACACGGAGTATGCATGTACACATTGCTTTTGGGACCCAAAAATATTGTATATTCGGGTGTTTTGAGTCTGAATTTGAGATATAAACGGGTACAGAAGATGCATGCACATATCGACTTTGTGCACCCAAAATATCGATTTTGAGCATGTTTTGGGCCTGTATTTTTAAAATACTCTAACACTGAGTAGACACGTACAGATCGCTTCAGGAACCCAAATAAATTGAATTTTAGGGTGTTCTGAGCCTGAATTTGAGATATAAACGGGTACAGAAGATGCATGCACATATCGACTTTGGCACCCAAAATATCGATTTTCAGTATGTTTTCGGCGTATAATTTGAAAATATTCTAGCAGTGAGTAGGCATGTACAGATCGCTTCTGGGACCCAAAAATATCGATTTTTCGGGGGTTTTGAGCCAGAATTTGGGATATAACCTGGTACAGAGGATGCATGCACATATCGACTTTTTGCACCTAAAATATCGATTTTGAGCATGTTTTGGGTCTGTATCTTGAAAAAATTCTAGCAAGGAGTAGGCATGTACAGATCGCTTCTGGGACCCAAAAATACCGAATTTTCTGGTGTTTTGAACCTGAATTTGGGATATAGACGGGTACAGAAGATGCATACACATATTGACTTTGGGCACCTAATATATAGATTTTCAGCATGTTTTGGGCCTGTATTTTGAAAATACATTAACACGGAGTAGGCATGTACAGATCGCTTCTGGGACCCAAAAATATTGAATTTTCGGGTGTTTTGAGCCTGAATTTGAGATGTAAACGGGTACAGAAGATGCATGCACATATCGAATTTGGACACCTAAAATATCGATTTATAGCATGTTTTAAGCCTGTATTTTAAAAACATTCTAGCACTGAGTAGGCATGTGCAGATTGCTTAAGGGACCCAAAAATATCGAATTTTCGGAGTTTTAAGCCTGAATTTGAGATATAAACGGGTACAGAAGATGCATGCACATATCGACTTTTTGCACTTAAAATATCGATTTTGAGCATGTTTTTGGTCTGTATCTTGAAAACATTCTAGCAAGGAGCAGGCATGGACAGATCGCTTTTGGGACCCAAAAGTATCGAATTTTCTGGTGTTTTGAACTTGAATTAGGGATATACACGTGTCCAGAAGATGCATACACATATTGACTTTTGGCACATAAAATATCGATTTTCAGCATGTTTTGGGCCTGTATTATAAAAACACTCTAACACGGAGTATGCACGTACAGATCGCTTCTGGGACCCAAAAATATTGAATTTTCGGGTGTTTTGAGCCTGAATTTGAGATATAAACGGGTACAGAAGATGCATGCACATATCGACTTTAGGCACCTAAAATATCGATTTTTAGCATGTTTTGGGCCTGTATTTTAAAAATACTCTAACACGGAGTAGACATGTACAGATCGCTTCGGGAACCCAAATAAATCGAATTTTAGGGTGTTCTGAGCCTGAATTTGAGATATGAACGGGTACAGATGATGCATGCACATATCGACTTTGGGCACTTAAAATATCGGTTTTGAGCATGTTTTGGGCCTGTATTTTGAAAATGCTATAGCACGGTGTAGACATGTACAGATCGCTTCTGGGACACAAAAATATCGATTTTTTGAGTGTTTTCAGCCTGAATTTGAGATATAAACGGGTACAGAAGATGCATGCACATATCGACTTTGGCACCCAAAATAACGATTTTTAGAATGTTTTCGGCGTATAATTTGAAAATATTCTAGAACTGAGTAGGCATGTACAGATCGCTTTTGGGACCCAAAAATATCGAATTTTCGGGTGTTTTGAGCCTGAATTTGAGATATAAACGGGTACAGAAGATGCATGCACATATCGACTTTTTGCACATAAAATATCGATTTTGAGTATGTCTTGGGTTTGTATCTTAAAAAATTCTAGCAAGGAGTAGGCATGTACAGATCGCTTCTGGAACCCAAAAATATCGAATTTTCGGGTGTTTTGAACCTGAATTTGGGATATAGACGGATACAGAAGATGCATGCACATATCGACTTTGGGCACCTAAAATATCGATTTTGAGCATGTTTTGGGCCTGTATTTTGAAAAAACTATAACACGGAGTAGGCATGTACAGATCGCTTCGGGGACCCAAAAATATCGATTTTTCGGGTGTTTTGAGCCTGAATTTGAGATATAAACGGGTACAGAAGATGCATGCACGTTTCGACTTTTTGCACCTAAAATATCGATTTTGAGCATGTTTTGGGTCAGTATCTTGAAAACATTCTAGCAAGAAGTAGGCATGTACAGATTGCTTCTGGGACCTAAAAATATCGAGTTTTCGAGTGTTTTGAACCAGAATTTGGGATATCGACGGGTACAGAAGATACATACACATATTGACTTTGGGCAGCTAAAATATAGATTTTCAACATGTTTTAGACCTGTATTTTGAAAATACTCTAACACGGAGTATGCATGTACACATTGCTTTTGGGACCCAAAAATATTGTATATTCGGGTGTTTTGAGTCTGAATTTGAGATATAAACGGGTACAGAAGATGCATGCACATATCGACTTTGTGCACCCAAAATATCGATTTTGAGCATGTTTTGGGCCTGTATTTTTAAAATACTCTAACACTGAGTAGACACGTACAGATCGCTTCAGGAACCCAAATAAATTGAATTTTAGGGTGTTCTGAGCCTGAATTTGAGATATAAACGGGTACAGAAGATGCATGCACATATCGACTTTGGCACCCAAAATATCGATTTTCAGTATGTTTTCGGCGTATAATTTGAAAATATTCTAGCAGTGAGTAGGCATGTACAGATCGCTTCTGGGACCCAAAAATATCGATTTTTCGGGGGTTTTGAGCCAGAATTTGGGATATAACCTGGTACAGAGGATGCATGCACATATCGACTTTTTGCACCTAAAATATCGATTTTGAGCATGTTTTGGGTCTGTATCTTGAAAAAATTCTAGCAAGGAGTAGGCATGTACAGATCGCTTCTGGGACCCAAAAATACCGAATTTTCTGGTGTTTTGAACCTGAATTTGGGATATAGACGGGTACAGAAGATGCATACACATATTGACTTTGGGCACCTAATATATAGATTTTCAGCATGTTTTGGGCCTGTATTTTGAAAATACATTAACACGGAGTAGGCATGTACAGATCGCTTCTGGGACCCAAAAATATTGAATTTTCGGGTGTTTTGAGCCTGAATTTGAGATATAAACGGGTACAGAAGATGCATGCACATATCGAATTTGGACACCTAAAATATCGATTTATAGCATGTTTTAAGCCTGTATTTTAAAAACATTCTAGCACTGAGTAGGCATGTGCAGATTGCTTAAGGGACCCAAAAATATCGAATTTTCGGAGTTTTAAGCCTGAATTTGAGATATAAACGGGTACAGAAGATGCATGCACATATCGACTTTTTGCACTTAAAATATCGATTTTGAGCATGTTTTTGGTCTGTATCTTGAAAACATTCTAGCAAGGAGCAGGCATGTACAGATCGCTTTTGGGACCCAAAAGTATCGAATTTTCTGGTGTTTTGAACTTGAATTAGGGATATACACGTGTCCAGAAGATGCATACACATATTGACTTTTGGCACATAAAATATCGATTTTCAGCATGTTTTGGGCCTGTATTATAAAAACACTCTAACACGGAGTATGCACGTACAGATCGCTTCTGGGACCCAAAAATATTGAATTTTCGGGTGTTTTGAGCCTGAATTTGAGATATAAACGGGTACAGAAGATGCATGCACATATCGACTTTAGGCACCTAAAATATCGATTTTTAGCATGTTTTGGGCCTGTATTTTAAAAATACTCTAACACGGAGTAGACATGTACAGATCGCTTCGGGAACCCAAATAAATCGAATTTTAGGGTGTTCTGAGCCTGAATTTGAGATATGAACGGGTACAGATGATGCATGCACATATTGACTTTGGGCACTTAAAATATCGGTTTTGAGCATGTTTTGGGCCTGTATTTTGAAAATGCTATAGCACGGTGTAGACATGTACAGATCGCTTCTGGGACACAAAAATATCGATTTTTTGAGTGTTTTCAGCCTGAATTTGAGATATAAACGGGTACAGAAGATGCATGCACATATCGACTTTGGCACCCAAAATAACGATTTTTAGAATATTTTCGGCGTATAATTTGAAAATATTCTAGAACTGAGTAGGCATGTACAGATCGCTTTTGGGACCCAAAAATATCGAATTTTCTGGTGTTTTGAGCCTGAATTTGAGATATAAACGGGTACAGAAGATGCATGCACATATCGACTTTTTGCACATAAAATATCGATTTTGAGTATGTCTTGGGTTTGTATCCTAAAAAATTCTAGCAAGGAGTAGGCATGTACAGATCGCTTCTGGAACCCAAAAATATCGAATTTTCGGGTGTTTTGAACCTGAATTTGGGATATAGACGGATACAGAAGATGCATGCACATATCGACTTTGGGCACCTAAAATATCGATTTTGAGCATGTTTTGGGCCTGTATTTTGAAAAAACTATAACACGGAGTAGGCATGTACAGATCGCTTCGGGGACCCAAAAATATCGAATTTTCGGGTGTTTTGAGCCTGAATTTGAGATATAAACGGGTACAGAAGATGCATGCACATTTCGTCTTTTTGCACCTAAAATATCGATTTTGAGCATGTTTTGGGTCTGTATCTTGAAAACATTCTAGCAAGAAGTAGGCATGTACAGATTGCTTCTGGGACCCAAAAATATCGAATTTTCGAGTGTTTTGAACCTGAATTTGGGATATCGACGGGTACAGAAGATACATACACATATTGACTTTGGGCACCTAATATATAGATTTTCAGCATGTTTTAGACCTGTATTTTGAAAATACTCTAACACGGAGTATGCATGTACACATTGCTTTTGGGACCCAAAAATATTGAATATTCGGGTGTTTTGAGTCTTAATTTGAGATATAAACGGGTACAGAAGATGCATGCACATATCGACTTTGGGCACCCAAAATATCGATTTTGAGCATGTTTTGGGCCTGTATTTTTGAAAATGCTATAGCACGGTGTAGACATGTACAGATCGCTTCTGGGACACAAAAATATCGATTTTTTGGGTGTTTTGAGCCTGAATTTGAGATATAAACGGGTACAGAAGATGCATGCACATATCGACTTTGGCACCCAAAATATCGATTTTTAGAATATTTTTGGCGTATAATTTGAAAATATTCTAGCACTGAGTAGGCATGTACAGATTGCTTTTGGGACCCAAAAATATCGAATTTTCTGGTGTTTTGAGCCTGAATTTGAGATATAAACGGGTACAGAAGATGCATGCACATATCGACTTTTTGCACCTAAAATATCGATTTTGAGCATGTTTTGGGTTTGTATCTTGAAAAAATTCTAGCAAGGAGTAGGCAGGTACAGATCGCTTCTGGGACCCAAAAATATCGAATTTTCGGGTGTTTTAAACCTGAATTTGGGATATAGACGGATACAGAAGATGCATGCACATATCGACTTTGGGCACCTAAAATATAGATTTTCAGCATGTTTTGGGTCTGTATCTTGAAAAAATTCTAGCAAGGAGTAGGCATGTACAGACCGCTTCTGGGACCCAAAAATACCGAATTTTCTGGTGTTTTGAACCTGAATTTGGGATATAGACGGGTACAGAAGATGCATACACATATTGACTTTGGGCACCTAATATATAGATTTTCAGCATGTTTTGGGCTTGTATATTGAAAATACATTAACACGGAGTAGGCATGTACAGATCGCTTTTGGGACACAAAAATATCGAATTTTCTGGTGTTTTGAGCCTGAATTTGAGATATAAACGGGTACAGAGGATGCATGCACATATCGACTTTTTGCACCTAAAATATCGATTTTGAGCATGTTTTGGGTCTGTATCTTGAAAAAATTCTAGCAAGGAGTAGGCATGTACAGATCGCTTCTGGGACCCAAAAATACCGAATTTTCTAGTGTTTTGAACCTGAATTTGGGATATAGACGGGTACAGAAGATGCATACACATATTGACTTTGGGCACCTAATATATAGATTTTCAGCATGTTTTGGGCCTGTATTTTTAAAATACATTAACACGGAGTAGGCATGTACAGATCGCTTCTGGGACCCAAAAATATTGAATTTTCGGGTGTTTTGAGCCTGAATTTGAGATATAAACGGGTACACAAGAAGCATGCACATATCGAATTTGGACACCTAAAATATCGATTTATAGCATGTTTTAAGCCTGTATTTTAAAAACATTCTAGCACTGAGTAGGCATGTGCAGATTGCTTAAGGGACCCAAAAATATCGAATTTTCGGAGTTTTAAGCCTGAATTTGAGATATAAACGGGTACAGAAGATACATGCACATATCGACTTTTTGCACTTAAAATATCGATTTTGAGCATGTTTTTGGTCTGTATCTTGAAAACATTCTAGCAAGGAGTAGGCATGTACAGATCACTTTTGGGACCCAAAAGTATCGAATTTTCTGGTGTTTTGAACTTGAATTAGGGATATACACGTGTCCAGAAGATGCATACACATATTGACTTTTGGCACATAAAATATCGATTTTCAGCATGTTTTGTGCCTGTATTTTAAAAACACTCTAACACGGAGTATGCACGTACAGATCGCTTCTGGGACCCAAAAATATTGAATTTTTGGGTGTTTCGAGCCTGAATTTGAGATATAAACGGATTCAGAAGATGCATGCACGTATCGACTTTGGACACCTAAAATATTGATTTTTAGCATGTTTTGGGCCTGCATTTTAAAAATACTCTAACACGGAGTAGAAATGTACAGATCGCTTTTGGAACCCAAAAATATCGAATTTTCGGGTGTTTTGAGCCTGAATTTGAGATATAAACGGGTACAGAAGATGCATGCACATATCGACTTTGGGCACCCAAAATATCGATTTTGAGCATGTTTTGGGTCTGTATCTTTAAAATACTCTAACACTGAGTAGACACGTACAGATCGCTTCTGGGACCCAAATAAATTGAATTTTCGGGTGTTCTGAACCTGAATTTGAGATATGAACGGGTACAGAAGATGCATGCACATATCGACTTTGGGCACCTAAAATATCGATTTTGAGCATGTTTTGGGCCTGTATTTTGAAGATACTCTAACACGGTGTAGACATGTACAGGTCGCTTCTGGGACACAAAATTATCGGTTTTTTGGGTGTTTTGAGCCTGAATTTGAGATATAAACGGGTACAGAAGATGCATGCACATAACGACTTTGGCACCCAAAATATCGATTTTTAGTATGTTTTGGGCGTATAATTTGAAAATATTCTAGCACTGAGTAGGCATGTACAGATCGCTTCTGGGACCCAAAAATATCGAATTTTCGGGGGTTTTGAGCAAGAATTTGGGATATAACCGGGTACAGAGGATGCATGCACATATCGACGTTTTGCACTTAAAATATCGATTATGAGCATGTTTTGGGTTTTGTATCTTGAAAATACTCAAAAACGGTGTAGACATGTACAGATCGCTTCTGGGACACAAAAATATCGATTTTTTGGGTGTTTTGAGCCAGAATTTGAGATATAAACGGGTACAGAAGATGCATGCACATATCGACTTTGGCACACAAAATATCGATTTTTAGTATGTTTTGGGCGTATAATTTGAAAATATTCTAGCACTAAGTAGGCATGTACAGATCGCTTCTGGGACCCAAATAAATCGAATTTTCGGGTGTTTTGAGCCAGAATTTGAGATATGAACGGGTACAGAAGATGCATGCACATATCGACTTTTTGCACATAAAATATCGATTTTGAGCATGTTTTGGGCCTGAATTTTGAAAATACTAAAACACGGTGTAGACATGTACAGATTGCTTCTGGGACACAATAATATCGATTATTTGGGTGTTTTGAGCCTGAATTTGAGATATAAACGGGTACAGAAGATGCATTCACATATCGACTTTGGCACCCAAAATATCGATTTTTAGCATGTTTTGGGCCTGTATTTTAAAAATACTCTAACACGGAGTAGACATGTACAGATCGCTTTTGAGACCCAAAAATATCGAATTTTCGGGTGTTTTGATCCTGAATTTGAGATATAAACGGGTACAGTAGATGCATGCACATATCGAATTTGGACACCTAAAATATCGATTTTTAGCATGTTTTGAACCTATATTTTGAAAACATTATAGCACTGAGTATGCATGTACAGATCGCTTAAGGGACCCCAAAATATGGAATTTTCGGGTGTTTTGAGCCTGAATTTGAGATATAAACGGGTACAGAAAATGCATGCACATATCGACTTTGGCACCCAAAATATCGATTTTTAGTATGTTTTGGGCGTATAATTTGAAAATATTCTATAACTGAGTAGACATGTACAGATAGCTTCTGGGACCCAAAAATATCGAATTTTCGGGGGTTTTGAGCCAGAATTTGGGATATAACCGTGTACAGAGGATACATGCACATATCGACTTTTTGCACCTAAAATTTCGATTTTGAGCATGTTTTGGGTCTGTATCTTGAAAACATTCTAGCAAGAAGTAGGCATGTACAGATCGCTTCTGGGACCAAAAAATACCAAATTTTCTGGTGTTTTGAACCTGAATTTGAGATATAGACGGGTACAGAAGATGCATACAGATATTGACTTTGGGCACCTAAAATATAGATTTTCACCATGTTTTATGCCTGTATGTTGAAAATACTTTAACACGGAGTAGGCATGTACAGATCGCTTTTGGGACCCAGAAATATCGAATTTTCGGATGTTTTGAGCCTGAATTTGAGATATCAACGGGTACAGAAGATGCATGCACATATCGACTTTGGACACCTAAAATATCGATTTATAGCATGTTTTAAGCCTGTAATTTAAAAACATTCTAGCACTGAGTAGGCATGTGCAGATTGCTTAAGGGACCCAAAAATATCGAATTTTCGGAGTTTTGAGCCTGAATTTGAGATATAAACGGGTACAGAAGATGCATGCACATATCAACTTTTTGCACTTAAAATATCGATTTTGAGCATGTTTTGGGTCTGTATCTTGAAAACATTCTAGCAAGGAGTAGGCATGTACAGATTGCTTCTGGGAACCAAAAATATCGAATTTTCTGGTGTTTTGAACCTGAATTAGGGATATACACGGGTACAGAAGATGCATACACATATTGACTTTGGGCACCTAAAATATAGATTTTGAGCATGTTTTGGGCCTGTATTTTAAAAACACTCTAACACGGAGTAGGCATGTACAGATCGCTTCAGGGACCCAAAAATATCGAATTTTCGGTTGTTTTGAGCCTGAATTTGAGATATAAACGGGTACAGAAGATGCATGCACATATCGACTTTGGGCACCTAAAATATCGATTTTGAGCATGTTTTGGGCCTGTATTTTGAAAATACTCAAACTCGGAGTAGGCATGTACAGATCGCTTCTGGGACACAAAAATATTGATTTGTTGGGTGTTTTGAGCCTGAATTTGAGATATAAACGGGTACAGAAGATGCATGCACATATCGACTTTGGCACCCAAAATATCGATTTTTAGCATGTTTTGGGCCTGTATTTTAAAAATACTCTAACACAGAGTAGACATGTACAGATCGCTTTTGGGACCCAAAAATATCGAATTTTCGGTGTTTTGAGCCAGAATTTGGGATATAGACGGGTACATAAGATGCATACACATATTGACTTTGGGCACCTAAAATATAGATTTTGAACATTTTTAGTGCCTGTATTTTGAAAATACTTTAACACTGAGTATGCATGTACAGATCACTTAAGGGACCCAAAAATATGGAATTTTCGAGTGTTTTGAGCCTGAATTTGAGATATGAACGGGTACAGAAGATGCATGCACATATCGACTTTGGGCACCTAAAATATCGATTTTGAGCATGTTTTGGGCCTGTATTTATAGAATACTCTAACACGGAGTATGCATGTACACATTGCTTTTAGGACCCAAAAATATCGAATATTCGGGTGTTTTGAGTTTGAATTTGAGATATAAACGGGTACAGAAGATGCATGCACATATTGACTTTGGGCACCCAAAATATCGATTTTGAGCATGTTTTGGGCCTGTATCTTTAAAATACTCTAACACTGAGTAGACACGTACAGATCGCTTCTGGGACCCAAAAATATCGTATTTTCGGTTGTTTTGAGCCTAAATTTGAGATATCAACGGGTACAGAAGATGCATGCACATATCGACTTTGGACACCTAAAATATCGATTTATAGCATGTTTTAAGCCTGTATTTTAAAAAAATTCTAGCACTGAGTAGGCATGTGCATATTGCTTAATTAAGGGACCCAAAAATATCGAATTTTCGGAGTTTTGAGCCTGAATCTGAGATATAAACGGGTACAGAAGATGCATGCACATATCAACTTTTTGCACTTAAAATATCGATTTTGAGCATGTTTTGGGTCTGTATCTTGAAAACATTCTAGCAAGGAGTAGGCATGTACAGATCGCTTCTGGGAACCAAAAATATCGAATTTTCTGGTGTTTTGAACCTGAATTAGGGATATACACGGGTACAGAAGATGCATACACATATTGACTTTGGGCATATAAAATATCGATTTTTAGCAAGTTATGGGCCTGTATTTTAAAAACACTCTAACACGGAGTATGCACGTACAGATCGCTTCTGGGACCCAAAAATATTGAATTTTCGGGTGTTTTGAGCCTGAATTTGAGATATAAAAGGGTACAGATGATGTATGCACATATCGACTTTTTGCACTTAAAATATCGATTTTGAGCATGTTTTGGGTTTTGTATCTTGAAAATACTCAAACACGGTGTAGGCATGTACAGATCGCTTCTGGGACACAAAAATATCGATTTTTTGGGAGTTTTGAGCCTGAATTTGAGATATAAACGGGTACAGAAGATGCATGCACATATCGACTTTGGCACCCAAAATATCGATTTTTAGTATGTTTTGGGCGTATAATTTGAAAATATTCTAGCACTGAGTAGGCATGTACAGATCGCTTCTGGGACCCAAATAAATCGAATTTTCGGGTGTTCTGAGACTGAATTTGAGATATGAACGGGTACAGAAATTGCATGCACATATGGACTTTGGGCACCTAAAATATCGATTTTGAGCATGTTTTGGGCCTGTATTTTGAAAATACTCTAACACGGTGTAGACATGTACAGATTGCTTCTGGGACACAAAAATATCGATTTTTTGGGTGTTTTGAGCCTGAATGTGAGATATAAACGGGTACCGAAGATGCATGCACATATCGACTTTAAAACCCAAAATATCGATTTTTAGTATGTTTTGGGCGTATGATTTGAAAATATTCTAGCACTGAGTAGGCATGTACAGATTGCTTCTGGGACCCAAAAATATCGAATCTTCGGGGGTTTTGAGCCAGAATTTGGGATATAACCGGGTACAGAGGATGCATGCACATATCGACTTTTTTCACATAAAAAATCGATTTTGAGCATGTTTTGGGTCTGTATATTGAAAACATTCTAGCAAGGAGTAGGCATGTACAGATCGCTTCTGGGACCCAAAAATACCGAATTTTCTGGTGTTTTGAACCAGAATTTGGGATATAGACGGGTACAGAAGATGCTTACACATATTGACTTATGGCACCTAAAATATAGATTTTCAGCATGTTTTGTGCCTGTATTTTGAAAATACTTTAACACGGAGTAGGCATGTACAGATCGCTTCTAGGACCCAAAAATATCGAATTTTCGGGTGTTTTGAGCCTGAATTTGAGATATAAACGGAAACAGAAGATGCTTGCACATATCGACTTTGGGCACCTAAAATATCGATTTTGAGCATCTTTTGGGCCTGTAATTTGAAAATACTCAAACACGGTGTAGACATGTACAGATCGCTTCTGGGACCCAAAAATATCGAATTTTCGGGTGTTTTGAACCTGAATTAGGGATATACACGGGTACAGAGGATGCATGCACATATCGACTTTTTGCACCTAAAATATTGATTTTTAGCATGTTTTGGGTCTGTATCTTGAAAACATTCTAGCAAGAAGTAGGCATGTACAGATCGCTTCTGGGACCAAAAAATACCGAATTTTCGGGTGTTTTGAACCTGAATTTGGGATATAGACGGGTACAGAAGATGCATACACATATTGACTTTGGGCACCTAAAATATAGATTTTGAACATTTTTTGTGCCTGTATTTTGAAAATACTTTACCACTGAGTATGCATGTACAGATCTCTTAAGGGACCCAAAAATATGGAATTTTCGAGTGTTTTGAGCCTGAATTTGAGATATGAACGGGTACAGAAGATGCATGCACATATCGACTTTGGGCACCTAAAATATCGATTTTGAGCATGTTTTGGGCCTGTATTTATAGAGTACTCTAACACGGAGTATGCATGTACACATTGCTTTTGGGACCCAAAAATATCGAATATTCGGGTGTTTTGAGTTTGAATTTGAGATATAAACGGGTACAGAAGATGCATGCACATATCGACTTTGGGCACCCAAAATATCGATTTTGAGCATGTTTTGGGCCTGTATCTTTAAAATACTCTAACACTGAGTAGACACGTACAGATCGTTTCTGGGACCCAAATAAATCGAATTTTCGGGTGTTCTGAACCTGAATTTGAGATATGAACGGGTACAGAAGATGCATGCACATATCGACTTTATGCACCTAAAATATCGATTTTGAGCTTGTTTTGGGCCTGTATTTTGAAAATACTCTAACACGGTGTAGACATGTACATATCGCTTCGGGGACACAAAAATATCGATTTTTTGGGTGTTTTGAGCCTGAATTTGAGATATAAACGTGCACAGAAGATGCATGCACATATCGACTTTGGCATCCAAAATATCGATTTTTAGTATGTTTTGGGCCTATAATTTGAAAATATTCTAGCACTGAGTAGGCATGTACAGATCGCTTCTGGGACCCAAAAATATCGAATTTTCGGGGTTTTTGAGCCAGAATTTGGGATATAACCGGGTACAGAAAATGCATGCACATATCGACTTTGGCTCCCAAAATATCGATTTTTAGTATCTTTTGGGCGTATAATTTGAAAATATTCTAGCACTGAGTAGGCATGTACAGATCGCTTCTGGGACACAAAAATATCGAATTTTCGGGGGTTTTGAGCCAGAATTTGGGATATAACCGTGTACAGAGGATGCATGCACATATCGACTTTTTGCACCTAAAATATCGATTTTGAGCATGTTTTGGGTCTGTATCTTGAAAACATTCTAGCAAGAAGTAGGCATGTACAGATCGCTTCTGGGACCCAAAAATATCGAATTTTCTGGTGTTTTGAACTTGAATTTGGGATATAGACGGGTACAGAAGATGCATACACAATTGACTTTGGGCACCTAAAATATAGATTTTCACCATGTTTTGTGCCTGTATGTTGAAAATACTTTAACACGGAGTAGGCATGTACAGATCGCTTCTGGGACCCAAAAATATCGAATTTTCGGTTGTTCTGAGCCTTAATTTGAGATATCAACGGGTACAGAAGATGCATGCACATATCGACTTTGGACACCTAAAATATCGATTTATAGCATGTTTTAAGCCTGTATTTTAAAAACATTCTAGCACTGAGTAGGCATGTGCAGATTGCTTAAGGGACCCAAAAATATCGAATTTTCGGAGTTTCGAGCCTGAATCTGAGATATAAACGGGTACAGAAGATGCATGCACATATCAACTTTTTGCACTTAAAATATCGATTTTGAGCATGTTTTGGGTCTGTTTCTTGAAAACATTCTAGCAAGGAGTAGGCATGTACAGATCGCTTCTGGGAACCAAAAATATCGAATTTTCTGGTGTTTTGAACCTGAATTAGGGATATACACGGGTACAGAAGATGCATACACATATTGACTTTGGGCATATAAAATATCGATTTTTAGCAAGTTATGGGCCTGTATTTTAAAAACACTCTAACACGGAGTATGCACGTACAGATCGCTTCTGGGACCCAAAAATATTGAATTTTCGGGTGTTTTGAGCCTAAATTTGAGATATAAAACGGTACAGATGATGTATGCACATATCGACTTTTTGCACTTAAAATATCGATTTTGAGCATGTTTTGGGTTTTGTATCTTGAAAATACTCAAACACGGTGTAGACATGTACAGATCGCTTCTGGGACACAAAAATATCGATTTTTTGGGAGTTTTGAGCCTGAATTTGAGATATAAACGGGTACAGAAGATGCATGCACATATCGACTTTGGCACCCAAAATATCGATTTTTAGTATGTTTTGGGCGTATAATTTGAAAATATTCTAGCACTGAGTAGGCATGTACAGATCGCTTCTGGGACCCAAATAAATCGAATTTTCGGGTGTTCTGAGACTGAATTTGAGATATGAACGGGTACAGAAGATGCATGCACATATCGACTTTGGGCACCTAAAATATCGAATTTGAGCATGTTTTGGGCCTGTATTTTGAAAATACTCTAACACGGTGTAGACATGTACAGATTGCGTCTGGGACACAAAAATATCGATTTTTTGGGTGTTTTGAGCCTGAATTTGAGATATAAACGGGTACCGAAGATGCATGCACATATCGACTTTAACACCCAAAATATTGATTTTTAGTATGTTTTGGGCGTATAATTTGAAAATATTCTAGCACTGAGTAGGCATGTACAGATCGCTTCTGGGACCCAAATAAATCGAATTTTCGGGTGTTCTGAGACTGAATTTGAGATATGAACGGGTACAGAAGATGCATGCACATATGGACTTTGGGCACCTAAAATATCGATTTTGAGCATGTTTTGGGCCTGTATTTTGAAAATACTCTAACACGGTGTAGACATGTACAGATTGCTTCTGGGACACAAAAATATCGATTTTTTGGGTGTTTTGAGCCTGAATTTGAGATATAAACGGGTACCGAAGATGCATGCACATATCGACTTTAACACCTAAAATATCGATTTTTAGTATGTTTTGGGCGTATTATTTGAAAATATTCTAGCACTGAGTAGGCATGTACAGATCGCTTCTGGGACCCAAAAATATCGAATCTTCGGGGGTTTTGAGCCAGAATTTGGGATATAACCGGGTACAGAGGATGCATGCACATATCGACTTTTTTCACATAAAAAATCGATTTTGAGCATGTTTTGGGTCTGTATATTGAAAACATTCTAGCAAGGGGTAGGCATGTACAGATCGCTTCTGGGACCCAAAAATACCGAATTTTATGGTGTTTTGAACCAGAATTTGGGATATAGACGGGTACAGAAGATGCTTACACATATTGACTTTGGGCACCTAAAATATAGATTTTCAGCATGTTTTGTGCCTGTATTTTGAAAATACTTTAACACGGAGTAGGCATGTACAGATCGCTTCTGGGACCCATAAATATCGAATTTTCGGGTGTTTTGAGCCTGAATTTGAGATATAAACGGATACAGAAGATGCATGCACATATCGACTTTGGGCACCTAAAATGTCGATTTTGAGCATGTTTTGGGCCTGTATTTTGAAAATACTCTAATAAGGAGTAGGCATGTACAGATCGCTTCAGGGACCCAAAAATATCGAATTTTCGGGTGTTTTGAGCGTGAATTTGAGATATAAACGGGTACAGAAGATGCATGCACATATCGACTTTTTGCACTTAAAATATCGATTTTGAGCATGTTTTGGGCCTGTATTTTAAAAACACTCTAACACGGAGTATGCATGTACATATCGCTTCTGGGACCCAAAAACATTGAATTTTCGGGTGTTTTGAGCCTGAATTTGAGATATAAACGGATACAGAAGATGCATGCACATATCGACTTTTTGCACCTAAAATATCGATTTTGAGCATGTTTTGGGTCTGTATCTTGGAAACATTCTAGCAAGGAGTAGGCATGTACAGATCGCTTCTGGGACCCAAAAATACCGAATTTTCTGGTGTTTTGATCCTGAATTTGGGATATAGACGGGTACAGAAGATGCATACACATATTGACTTTGGGCACCGAAAATATAGATTTTCAGCATGTTTTGTGCCTGTATTTTGAAAATACTTTAACACGGAGTAGGAATGTACAGTTCGCTTCTGGGACCCATAAATATCGAATTTTCGGGTGTTTTGAGCCTGAATTTGAGATATAAACGGATACAGAAGATGCATGCACATATCGACTTTGGGCACCTAAAATATCGATTTTGAGCATGTTTTGGGCCAGTATTTTGAAAATACTCTAATACGGAGTAGGCATGTACAGATCGCTTCTGGGACCCAAAAATATCGAATTTTCGGGTGTTTTGAGCGTGAATTTGAGATATAAACGGGTACAGAAGATGCATGCACATATCGACTTTTTGCACTTAAAATATCGATTTTGAGCATGTTTTGGGCCTTTATTTTAAAAACACTCTAACACGGAGTATGCACGTACAGATCGCATCTGGGACCCAAAAACATTGAATTTTCGGGTGTTTTGAGCCTGAATTTGAGATATAAACGGATACAGAAGATGCATGCACATATCGAATTTGGGCACCTAAAATATCGATTTTGAGCATCTTTTGGGCCTGTAATTTGAAAATACTCTAACACGGAGTATGCACGTACAGATCGCTTCTGGGACCCAATAATATTGAATTTTCGGGTGTTCTGAGCCTGAATTTGAGATATAAACGGGTACAGAAGATGCATGAACATATCGTCTTTTTGCACCTAAAATATCAATTTTGATCATGTTTTGGGTCTGAATCTTGAAAAAATTCTAGCAAGGAGTAGGCATGTACAGATCGCTTCTGGGACCCAAAATTATCGAATTTTCGGGTGTTTTGAACCTGAATTTGGGATATAGACTGATACAGAAGATGCATGCACATATCGACTTTTTGCACTTAAAATATCGATTTTGAGCATGTTTTGGGCCTGTATTTTAAAAACACTCTAACACGGAGTATGCACGTACAGATCGCTTCTGGGACCCAAAAACATTGAATTTTCGGGTGTTTTGAGCCTGAATTTGAGATATAAACGGATACAGAAGATGCATGCACATATCGACTTTTTGCACCTAAAATATCGATTTTGAGCATGTTTTGGGTCTGTATCTTGAAAACATTCTAGCAAGAAGTAGGCATGTACAGATTGCTTCTGGGACCCAAAAATATCGAATTTTCGAGTGTTTTGAACCTGAATTTGGGATATAGACGGGTACAGAAGATGCATTCACATATTGACTTTGGGCAGCTAAAATATCGATTTTCAGCATGTTTTACGCCTGTATTTTGAAAATACTCTAACACGGAGTATGCATGTACAGATGGCTTTTGGGACCCAAAAATATCGAATTTTCGGGTGTTTTGAGTCAGAATTTGAGATATAAACAGGTACAGAAGATGCATGCACATATCGACTTTGGGCACACAAAATATCGATTTTGAGCATGTTTTGGGCCTGTATTTTGAAAATACTCTAACACGATGTAGACATGTACAGATCGCTTCTGGGACACAAAAATATCCATTTTTTTGGGTGTTTTACGCCTGAATTTGAGATATAAACGGGTACCGAAGATGCATGCACATATCGACTTTGTCACCCAAAATATCGATTTTTAGTATGTTTTGGGCGTATAATTTGAAAATATTCTAGCACTGAGTAGGCATGTACAGATCGCCTCTGGGACCCAAAAATATCGAATCTTCGGGGGTTTTGAGCCAGAATTTGGGATATAACCGGGTACAGAGGATGCATGCACATATCGACTTTTTTCATCTAAAATATCGATTTTGAGCATGTTTTGGGTCTGTATATTGAAAAAGTTCTAGCAAGGAGTAGGCATGTACAGATCGCTTCTGGGACCCAAAAATACCGAATTTTCTGGTGTTTTGATCCTGAATTTGGGATATAGACGGGTACAGAAGATGCATACACATATTGACTTTGGGCACCGAAAATATAGATTTTCAGCATGTTTTGTGCCTGTATTTTGAAAATACTTTAACACGGAGTAGGCATGTACAGATCGCTTCTGGGACCCATAAATATCGAATTTTCGAGTGTTTTGAGCCTGAATTTGAGATATAAACGGATACAGAAGATGCATGCACATATCGACTTTGGGCACCTAAAATATCGATTTTGAGCATGTTTTGGGCCAGTATTTTGAAAATACTCTAATACGGAGTAGGCATGTACAGATCGCTTCTGGGACCCAAAAATATCGAATTTTCGGGTGTTTTGAGCGTGAATTTGAGATATAAACGGGTACAGAAGATGCATGCACATATCGACTTTTTGCACTTAAAATATCGATTTTGAGCATGTTTTGTGCCTGTATTTTAAAAACACTCTAACACGGAGTATGCACGTACAGATCGCTTCAGGGTCCCAAAAACATTGAATTTTCGGGTGTTTTGAGCCTGAATTTGAGATATAAACGGATACAGAAGATGCATGCACATATCGAATTTGGGCACCTAAAATATCGATTTTGAGCATCTTTTGGGCCTGTAATTTGAAAATGCTCAAACACGGTGTAGAGATGTACAGATCGCTTCTGGGACCCAAAAATATCGAATTTTCGGGTGTTTTGAGCCTGAATTTGAGATATAAACGGATACAGAAGATGCATGCACATATCGACTTTGGGCACCTAAAATATCGATTTATAGCATGTTTTAAGCCTGTATTTTAAAAATATTCTATCACTGAGTAGGCATGTGCAGATTGCTTAAGGGACCAAAAAATATCGAATTTTCGGTGTTTTGAGCCTGAATTTGAGATATAAACGGATACAGAAGATGCATGCACATATCGACTTTTTTCATCTAAAATATCGATTTTGAGCATGTTTTGGGTCTGTATATTGAAAAAGTTCTAGCAAGGAGTAGGCATGTACAGATCGCTTCTGGGACCCAAAAATACCGAATTTTCTGGTGTTTTGATCCTGAATTTGGGATATAGACGGGTACAGAAGATGCATACACATATTGACTTTGGGCACCGAAAATATAGATTTTCAGCATGTTTTGTGCCTGTATTTTGAAAATACTTTAACACGGAGTAGGCATGTACAGATCGCTTCTGAGACCCATAAATATCGAATTTTCGAGTGTTTTGAGCCTGAATTTGAGATATAAACGGATACAGAAGATGCATGCACATATCGACTTTTTGAATTTAAAATATCGATTTTGAGCATGTTTTGGGTCTGTATCTTGAAAACATTCTAGCAAGGAGTAGGCATGTACAGATCGCTTCTGGGACACAAAAATATCCATTTTTTTGGGTGTTTTACGCCTGAATTTGAGATATAAACGGGTACCGAAGATGCATGCACATATCGACTTTGTCACCCAAAATATCGATTTTTAGTATGTTTTGGGCGTATAATTTGAAAATATTCTAGCACTGAGTAGGCATGTACAGATCGCCTCTGGGACCCAAAAATATCGAATCTTCGGGGGTTTTGAGCCAGAATTTGGGATATAACCGGGTACAGAGGATGCATGCACATATCGACTTTTTTCATCTAAAATATCGATTTTGAGCATGTTTTGGGTCTGTATATTGAAAAAGTTCTAGCAAGGAGTAGGCATGTACAGATCGCTTCTGGGACCCAAAAATACCGAATTTTCTGGTGTTTTGATCCTGAATTTGGGATATAGACGGGTACAGAAGATGCATACACATATTGACTTTGGGCACCGAAAATATAGATTTTCAGCATGTTTTGTGCCTGTATTTTGAAAATACTTTAACACGGAGTAGGCATGTACAGATCGCTTCTGGGACCCATAAATATCGAATTTTCGAGTGTTTTGAGCCTGAATTTGAGATATAAACGGATACAGAAGATGCATGCACATATCGACTTTGGGCACCTAAAATATCGATTTTGAGCATGTTTTGTTCCAGTATTTTGAAAATACTCTAATACGGAGTAGGCATGTACAGATCGCTTCTGGGACCCAAAAATATCGAATTTTCGGGTGTTTTGAGCGTGAATTTGAGATATAAACGGGTACAGAAGATGCATGCACATATCGACTTTTTGCACTTAAAATATCGATTTTGAGCATGTTTTGGGCCTGTATTTTAAAAACACTCTAACACGGAGTATGCACGTACAGATCGCTTCAGGGTCCCAAAAACATTGAATTTTCGGGTGTTTTGAGCCTGAATTTGAGATATAAACGGATACAGAAGATGCATGCACATATCGAATTTGGGCACCTAAAATATCGATTTTGAGCATCTTTTGGGCCTGTAATTTGAAAATGCTCAAACACGGTGTAGAGATGTACAAATCGCTTCTGGGACCCAAAAATATCGAATTTTCGGGTGTTTTGAGCCTGAATTTGAGATATAAACGGATACAGAAGATGCATGCACATATCGACTTTTGGCACCTAAAATATCGATTTATAGCATGTTTTAAGCCTGTATTTTAAAAATATTCTATCACTGAGTAGGCATGTGCAGATTGCTTAAGGGACCAAAAAATATCGAATTTTCGGTGTTTTGAGCCTGAATTTGAGATATAAACGGATACAGAAGATGCATGCACATATCGACTTTTTTCATCTAAAATATCGATTTTGAGCATGTTTTGGGTCTGTATATTGAAAAAGTTCTAGCAAGGAGTAGGCATGTACAGATCGCTTCTGGGACCCAAAAATACCGAATTTTCTGGTGTTTTGATCCTGAATTTGGGATATAGACGGGTACAGAAGATGCATACACATATTGACTTTGGGCACCGAAAATATAGATTTTCAGCATGTTTTGTGCCTGTATTTTGAAAATACTTTAACACGGAGTAGGCATGTACAGATCGCTTCTGAGACCCATAAATATCGAATTTTCGAGTGTTTTGAGCCTGAATTTGAGATATAAACGGATACAGAAGATGCATGCACATATCGACTTTGGGCACCTAAAATATCGATTTTGAGCATGTTTTGGGCCAGTATTTTGAAAATACTCTAATACGGAGTAGGCATGTACAGATCGCTTCTGGGACCCAAAAATATCGTATTTTCGGGTGTTTTGAGCGTGAATTTGAGATATAAACGGGTACAGAAGATGCATGCACATATCGACTTTTTGCACTTAAAATATCGATTTTGAGCATGTTTTGGGCCTGTATTTTAAAAACACTCTAACACGGAGTATGCACGTACAGATCGCTTCAGGGTCCCAAAAACATTGAATTTTCGGGTGTTTTGAGCCTGAATTTGAGATATAAACGGATACAGAAGATGCATGCACATATCGAATTTGGGCACCTAAAATATCGATTTTGAGCATCTTTTGGGCCTGTAATTTGAAAATACTCAAACACGGTGTAGAGATGTACAGATCGCTTCTGGGACCCAAAAATATCGAATTTTCGGGTGTTTTGAGCCTGAATTTGAGATATAAACGGATACAGAAGATGCATGCACATATCGACTTTGGGCACCTAAAATATCGATTTATAGCATGTTTTAAGCCTGTATTTTAAAAATATTCTATCACTGAGTAGGCATGTGCAGATTGCTTAAGGGACCAAAAAATATCGAATTTTCGGTGTTTTGAGCCTGAATTTGAGATATAAACGGATACAGAAGATGCATGCACATATCGACTTTTTGAATTTAAAATATCGATTTTGAGCATGTTTTGGGTCTGTATCTTGAAAACATTCTAGCAAGGAGTAGGCATGTACAGATCGCTTCTGGGACACAAAAATATCCATTTTTTTGGGTGTTTTACGCCTTAATTTGAGATATAAACGGGTACCGAAGATGCATGCACATATCGACTTTGTCACCCAAAATATCGATTTTTAGTATGTTTTGGGCGTATAATTTGAAAATATTCTAGCACTGAGTAGGCATGTACAGATCGCTTCTGGGACCCAAAAATATCGAATCTTCGGGGGTTTTGAGCCAGAATTTGGGATATAACCGGGTACAGAGGATGCATGCACATATCGACTTTTTTCATCTAAAATATCGATTTTGAGCATGTTTTGGGTCTGTATATTGAAAAAGTTCTAGCAAGGAGTAGGCATGTACAGATCGCTTCTGGGACCCAAAAATACCGAATTTTCTGGTGTTTTGATCCTGAATTTGGGATATAGACGGGTACAGAAGATGCATACACATATTGACTTAGGGCACCGAAAATATAGATTTTCAGCATGTTTTGTGCCTGTATTTTGAAAATACTTTAACACGGAGTAGGCATGTACAGATCGCTTCTGGGACCCATAAATATCGAATTTTCGGGTGTTTTGAGCCTGAATTTGAGATATAAACGGATACAGAAGATGCATGCACATATCGACTTTGGGCACCTAAAATATCGATTTTGAGCATGTTTTGGGCCAGTATTTTGAAAATACTCTAATACGGAGTAGGCATGTACAGATCGCTTCTGGGACCCAAAAATATCGAATTTTCGGTGTTTTGAGCCTGAATTTGAGATATAAACGGGTACAGAAGATGCATGCACATATCGACTTTTTGAATTTAAAATATCGATTTTGAGCATGTTTTGGGTCTGTATCTTGAAAACATTCTAGCAAGGTGTAGGCATGTACAGATCGCTTCAGGGACACAAAAATATCGAATTTTCAGGTGTTTTGAACCTGAATTAGGGATATACACGGGTACAGAAGATGCATGCACATATTGAGTTTGTGCACATAAAATATCGATTTTCAGCATGTTTTGGGCCTGTATTTCAAAAACACCCTAACACGGAGTATGCACGTACAGATCGCTTCTGGGACCCAAAAATATTGAATTTTCGGGTGTTCTGAGCCTGAATTTGAGATATAAACGGGTTCAGAAGATGCATGCACATATCGATTTTGGGCACCTAAAATATTGATTTTGAGCATGTTTTGGGCCTGTATTTTGAAAATACTCTACCACGGAGTTGGCATGTACAGATCGCTTCGGGGACCCAAAAATATTGAATTTTCGGGTGTTTTGAGCCTGAATTTGAGAGATAAACGGGTACAGAAGATGCATGCACATAACGACTTTGGGCACTCAAAATATCGATTTTTAGCATGTTCTGAGCCTCTATTTTGAAAACATTCTAGCACTGAGTAGGCATGTACAGATCGCTTCTGGGACCCAAAAATATTGAATTTTCGGGTGTTTTGAGCCTGAATTTGAGATATAACCGGGTACAGAAAATGCATACACATATTGACTTTGTGCACCTAAAATATCAATTTTCAGCATGTTTTGGGCCTGTATTTTAAAAACACTCTAACACGGAGTATGCATGTACAGATTGCTTCTGGGACACAAAATATTGAATTTTCGGAGTTTTGAGCCTGAATTTGAGATATAAACGGGTACAGAAGATGCATGAACATATCGACTTTGGGCACCCAAAATATCGATTTTAAACATGTTTTGGGCCTGTATCTTTCAAATACTCTAACACTAAGTAGACACGTACAGATCGCTTCTGGGACCCAAATAAATCGAATTTTCGGGTGTTCTGAACCTGAATTTGAGATATGAACGTGTACAGAAGATGCATGCACATATCGACTTTGGGCACCTAAAATATCGATTTTGAGCATGTTTTGGGTCTGTATCTTGAAAACATTATAGCATGAAGTAGGCATGTACAGATCGCTTAAGGGACCCAAAAATATCGAATTTTCGGAGTTTTGAGCCTGAATTTGAGATATAAACGGGTACAGAAGATGCATGCACATATCGACTTTTTGCACTTAAAATATCGATTTTGAGCATGTTTTGGGTCTGTATCTTGAAAACATTCTAGCAAAGAGTAGGCATGTACATATCGCTTCTGGGACCCAAAAATATCGAATTTTCTGGTGTTATGAACCAGAATTAGGGATATACACGGGTACAGAAGATGCATTCACATATCGAATTTGGGCACCTAAAATATCGATTTTGAGCATGTTTTAGCCCTGTATTTTGACAATACTCTAACACGGAGTAGGCATGTACAGATCGCTTCGGGAACCCAAATAAATCGAATTTTCGGGTGTTCTGAGCCTGAATTTGAGATATGAACAGGTACAGAAGATGCATGCACATATCGACTTTTTGCACCTAAAATATCGATTTTGAGCATGTTTTGGGTCTGTATCTTGAAAAAATTCTAGTAAGGAGTAGGCATGTACAGATCGCTTCTGGGACCCAAAAATATCGAATTTTCGGGTGTTTTGAACCTGAATTTGGGATATAGACGGATACAGAAGATGCATGCACATATCGACTTTGGGCACCTAAAATATCGATTTTGAGCATGTTTTGGGCCTGTATTTTGACAATACTCTAACACGGTGTAGGCATGTACAGATCGCTTCGGGAACCCAAAAATATCGAATTTTCGGGGGTTTTGAGCCTGAATTTGAGATATAAACGGGTACAGAAGATGCATGCACATTTCGACTTTTTGCACCTAAAATATCGATTTTGAGCATGTTTTGGGTCTGTATCTTGAAAACATTCTAGCAAGAAGTAGGCATGTACAGATTGCTTCTGGGACCCAAAAATATCGAATTTTCGAGTGTTTTGAACCTGAATTTGGGATATAGACGGGTACAGAAGATGCATACACATATTGACTTTGGGCAGCTAAAATATCGATTTTCAGCATGTTTTAGGCCTGTATTTTGAAAATACTCTAACACGGAGTATGCATGTACACATTGCTTTTGGTACCCAAAAATATCGAATATTCGGTTGTTTAGAGTTTGAATTTGAGATATAAACGGGTACAGAAGATGCATGCACATATCGACTTTGGGCACCCAAAACATCGATTTTGAACATGTTTTGGGCCTGTATCTTTAAAATACTCTAACAATGAGTAGACACGTACAGATCGCTTCTGGGACCCAAATAAATCGAATTTTCGGGTGTTCTGAGCCTGAATTTGAGATATGAACAGGTACAGAAGATGCATGCACATATCGACTTTGGCACCTAAAATATCGATTTTGAGCATATTTTGGGCCTGTATTTTGAAAATACTCTAACACGGTGTAGACATGTACAGATCGCTTCTGGGACACAAAAATATCGATTTTTTGGGTTTTTTGAAACTGAATTTGAGATATAAACGGGCACAGAAGATGCATGCACATATCGACTTTGGCACCCAAAATATCGATTTTTAGTATGTTTTGGGCGTATAATTTGAAAATATTCTAGCACTGAGTAGGCATGTACAGATCGCTTCTTAGACCCAAATATATCGTATTTTCGGAGTTTTGAGCCTGAATTTGAGATATAACCGGGTACAGAGGAAGCATACACATATCGACTTTTTGCACCTAAAATATCGATTTTGAGCATGTTTTGGGTCTGTATCTTGAAAACATTATAGCATGAAGTAGGCATGTACAGATCGCTAAAGGGACCCAAAAATATCGAATTTTCGGAGTTTTGAGCCTGAATTTGAGATATAAACGGGTACAGAAGATGCATGCACATATCGACTTTTTGCACTTAAAATATCGATTTTGAGCATGTTTTGGGTCTGTATCTTGAAAACATTCTAGCAAAGAGTAGGCATGTACATATCGCTTCTGGGACCCAAAAATATCGAATTTTCTGGTGTTATGAACCAGAATTAGGGATATACACGGGTACAGAAGATGCATTCACATATCGAATTTGGGCACCTAAAATATCGATTTTGAGCATGTTTTAGCCCTGTATTTTGACAATACTCTAACACGGAGTAGGCATGTACAGATCGCTTCGGGAACCCAAATAAATCGAATTTTCGGGTGTTCTGAGCCTGAATTTGAGATATGAACAGGTACAGAAGATGCATGCACATATCGACTTTTTGCACCTAAAATATCGATTTTGAGCATGTTTTGGGTCTGTATCTTGAAAAAATTCTAGTAAGGAGTAGGCATGTACAGATCGCTTCTGGGACCCAAAAATATCGAATTTTCGGGTGTTTTGAACCTGAATTTGGGATATAGACGGATACAGAAGATGCATGCACATATCGACTTTGGGCACCTAAAATATCGATTTTTAAGCATGTTTTGGGCCAGTATTTTGACAATACTCTAACACGGAGTAGGCATGTACAGATCGCTTCGGGAACCCAAAAATATCGAATTTTCGGGGGTTTTGAGCCTGAATTTGAGATATAAACGGGTACAGAAGATGCATGCACATTTCGACTTTTTGCACCTAAAATATCGATTTTGAGCATGTTTTGGGTCTGTATCTTGAAAACATTCTAGCAAGAAGTAGGCATGTACAGATTGCTTCTGGGACCCAAAAATATCGAATTTTCGAGTGTTTTGAACCTGAATTTGGGATATAGACGGGTACAGAAGATGCATACACATATTGACTTTGGGCAGCTAAAATATCGATTTTCAGCATGTTTTAGGCCTGTATTTTGAAAATACTCTAACACGGAGTATGCATGTACACATTGCTTTTGGTACCCAAAAATATCGAATATTCGGTTGTTTAGAGTTTGAATTTGAGATATAAACGGGTACAGAAGATGCATGCACATATCGACTTTGGGCACCCAAAACATCGATTTTGAACATGTTTTGGGCCTGTATCTTTAAAATATTCTAACACTGAGTAGACACGTACAGATCGCTTCTGGGACCCAAATAAATCGAATTTTCGGGTGTTCTGAGCCTGAATTTGAGATATGAACAGGTACAGAAGATGCATGCACATATCGACTTTGGCACCTAAAATATCGATTTTGAGCATATTTTGGGCCTGTATTTTGAAAATACTCTAACACGGTGTAGACATGTACAGATCGCTTCTGGGACACAAAAATATCGATTTTTTGGGTTTTTTGAAACTGAATTTGAGATATAAACGGGTACAGAAGATGCATGCTCATAACGACTTTGGCACCCAAAATATCGATTTTTAGTATGTTTTGGGCGTATAATTTGAAAATATTCTAGCACTGAGTAGGCATGTACAGATCGCTTCTGGGACCCAAAAATATCGAATTTTTGGGGGTTTTGAGCCTGAATTTGGGATATAACCAGGTACAGCGGATGCATGCACATATCGACTTTTTGAACCTAAAATATCGATTTTGAGCATATTTTGGGCCTGTATTTTGAAAATACTCTAACACGGTGTAGACATGTACAGATTGCTTCTGGGACACAAAAATATCGAATTTTCGGGGGTTTTGAGCCTGAATTTGGGATATAACCGGGTACAGAGGATGCATGCACATATCGACTTTTTGAACCTAAAATATCGATTTTTAGCATGTTTTGGGTCTGTATATTGAAAACATTCTAGCAAGGAGTAGGCATGTACAGATCGCTTCTGGGACCCAAAAATGCCGAGTTTTCTGGTGTTTTGAACCTGAATTTGGGATATAAAAGGGTACAGAAGATGCATACACATAGTGACTTTGAGCACCTAAAATATAGATTTTCAGCATGTTTTGGGCCTGTATTTTGAAAATACATTAACACGGAGTAGGCATGTACAGATCGCTTCTGGGACCCAAAAATATCGAATTTTCGAGGGTTTTGAGCCTGAATTTGAGATATAAACGGATTCAGAAGATGCATGCACATATCGACTTTGGGCACCTAAAATATCGATTTTGAGCATGTTTTGGGCCTTTATTTTGAAAATACTCTAACACGGAGTAGGCATGTACAGATCGCTTCTGGGACACAAACATATCGATTTTTTGGGTGTTTTGAGCCTGAATTTGAGATATAAACGGGTACAGAAGATGCATGCACATATCGACATTGGACACCTAAAATATCGATTTATAGCATGTTTTAAGCCTGTATTTTAAAAACATTCTAGCACTGAGTAGGCATGTGCAGATTGCTTAAGGGACCCAAAAATATCGAATTTTCGGAGTTTTGAGCCTGAATTTGAGATATAAACGGGTACAGAAGATGAATGCACATATCGACTTTTTACACTTAAAATATCGATTTTGACAGGTTTTAGGTCTGTATCTTGAAAACATTCTAGCAAGGAGTAGGCATGTACAGATCGCTTCTGGTAACCAAAAATATCGAATTTTCTGGTGTTTTGAACCTGAATTAGGGATATACACGGGTACAGAAGATGCATACACATATTGACTTTGGGCACATAAAATATCGATTTTAAGCATGTTTTGGGCCTGTATTTTAAAAACACTCTAACACGGAGTATGCACGTACAGATCGCTTATGTGACCCGAAAACATTGAATTTTCGGATGTTTTGAGCCTGAATTTGAGATATAAACGGGTACAGAAGATGCATGCACATATCGACTTTAGGCACCTAAAATATCGATTTTAAGCATGTTTTGGACCTGCATTTTGAAATTACTCTAACACGGTGTAGACATGTACAGATCGCTTCTGGGACACAAAAATATCGATTTTTTGGGTGTTTTGAGCCTGAATTTGAGATATAAACGGGTACAGAAGATTCATGCACATATTGACTTTGGGCACCTAAAATATAGATTTTCAGCATGTTTTGGGCCTGTATTTTGAAAATACTTTAACATGGAGTAGGCATGTACAGATCTCTTCTGGGACCCAAAAATATCGAATTTTCGGGTGTTTTGAGCCTGAATTTGAGATATAAACGGATACAGAAGATGCATGCACATATCGACTTTGGGACCCTAAAATATCGATTTTGAGCATGTTTTGGGCATGTATTTTGAAAATACTCTAACACGGAGTAGACATGTACAGATCGCTTCTGGGATCTAAATAAATCGAATTTTCGGGTGTTCTGAGCCTGAATTTGAGATATGAACGGGTACAGAAGATGGATGCACATATTGACTTTGGACACCTAAAATATCGATTGATAGCATGTTTTAAGCCTGTATTTTAAAAACATTCTACAACTGAGTAGGCATGTGCAGATTGCTTAAGGGACCCAAAAAAATCGAATTTTCGGAGTTTTGAACCTGAATTTGAGATATAACCGGGTACAGAGGATGCATGCACATATTGACTTTGGGCACCTAAAATATCGATTTTCAGCATGTTTTAGGCCTGTATTTTGAAAATACTCTAACACGGAGTATGCATGTACACATTGCTTTTGGTACCCAAAAATATCGAATATTCGGGTGTTTTGAGTTTTAATTTGAGATATAAACGGGTACAGAAGATGCATGCACATATCGAATTTGGGCACCCAAAATATCGATTTTGAACATGTTTTGGGCCTGTATCTTTAAAATACTCTAACACTGAGTAGACACGTACAGATCGCTTCTGGGATCTAAATAAATCGAATTTTCGGGTGTTCTGAGCCTGAATTTGAGATATGAACGGGTACAGAAGATGGATGCACATATTGACTTTGGGCACCTAAAATATCGATTTTGAGCATATTTTGGGCCTGTATTTTGAAAATACTCTAACACGGTGTAGACATGTACAGATTGCTTCTGGGACACAAAAATATCGAATTTTCGGGGGTTTTGAGCATGAATTTGGGATATAACCGGGTACAGAGGATGCATGCACATATCGACATTTTGAACCTAAAATATCGATTTTTAGCATGTTTTGGGTCTGTATATTGAAAACATTCTAGCAAGGAGTAGGCATGTACAGATCGCTTCTGGGACCCAAAAATGCCGAGTTTTCTGGTGTTTTGAACCTGAATTTGGGATATAGAAGGGTACAGAATATGCATACACATAGTGACTTTGAGCACCTAAAATATAGATTTTCAGCATGTTTTGGGCCTGTATTTTGAAAATACATTAACACGGAGTAGGCATGTACAGATCGCTTCTGGGACCCAAAAATATCGAATTTTCGAGGGTTTTGAGCCTGAATTTGAGATATAAACGGATTCAGAAGATGCATGCACATATCGACTTTGGGCACCTAAAATATCGATTTTGAGCATGTTTTGGGCCTGTATTTTGAAAATACTCTAACACGGAGTAGGCATGTACAGATCGCTTCTGGGACACAAAAATATCGATTTTTTGGGTGTTTTGAGCCTGAATTTGAGATATAAACGGGTACAGAAGATGCATGCACATATCGACTTTTTGCACTTAAAATATCGATTTTGAGCATGTTTTGGGTCTGTATCTTGAAAACATTCTAGCAAGGAGTAGGCATGTACAGATCGCTTCTGGGACCCAAAAATATCGAATTTTCTGGTGTTATAAACCAGAATTAGGGATATACACGGGTACAGAAGATGCATACACATATTGACTTTTTGCACCTAAAATATCGATTTTCAGCATGTTTGGGCCTGTATTTTAAAAAAACACTCTAACACGGAGTATGCACGTACAGATCGCTTCTGGGACCCAAAAACATTGAATTTTCGTATGTTTTGAGCCTGAATTTGAGATATAAACGGGTACAGAAGATGCATGCACATATCGACTTTGGGCACCTAAAATATCGATTTGAAGCATCTTTTGGGCCTGTATTTTGAAAATACTCAAATACGGTGTAGAAATGTACAGATTGCTTCTGAGACACAAAAATATGGATTTTTTGGTGTTTTGAGCCTGAATTTGAGATATAAACGGGTACAGAAGATGCATGCACATATCGACTTTGGCACCCAAAATATCGATTTCTAGTATGTTTTGGGCGTATAATTTGAAAATATTCTAGCACTGAGTAGGCATGTACAGATCGCTTCTGGGACCCAAAAATATCGAATTTTCGGGGGTTTTGAGCCAGAATTTAAGATATAACCGTTTACAGAGAATGCATGCACCTATGACTTTTTGCACCTAAAATATCGATTTTGGGCATGTTTTGGGTCTGTATCTTGAAAACATTCTAGCAAGGAGTATGCACGTACAGATCGCTTCTGGGACCCAAAAATATCGAATTTTTGGGTGTTTTGAACCTGAATTTAGGATACAGACGGGTACAGAAGATGCATACACATATTGACTTTGGGCACCTAAAATATAGATTTTCAGCATGTTTTGGGCCTGTATTTTGAAAATACTTTAACACGGAGTAGGCATGTATAGATCGCTTCTGGGACCCCAAAATATCGAATTTTCGGGTGTTTTGAGCCTGAATTTGAGATATAATCGGATACAGAAGATGCATTCACATATCCACTTTGGGCACCTAAAATATCGATTTTGAGCATGTTTTGGGCCTGCATTTTGGAAATATTCTAACACGGAGTAGGCATGTACAGATCGCTTCTGGGACACAAAAAGATCAATTTTTTGGGTGTTTTGAGCCTGAATTTGAGATATAAACGGGTACAGAAGATGCATGCACATATTGACTTTGGACACTTAAAATTTCGATTTATAGCATGTTTTAAACCTGTATTTTAAAAACATTCTAGCACTGAGTAGGCATGTGCAGATTACTTAAGGGACCCCAAAATATCGAATTTTCGGAGTTTTGAGCCTGAATTTGAGATATAAACGGGTACAGAAGATGCATGCACATATAAACTTTTTGCACTTAAAATATCGATTTTGAGCATGTTTTTGGTCTGTATCTTGAAAACATTCTAGCAAGGACTAGGCATGTACAGATCGCTTCTGGGACCCAAAAATATCGAATTTTCTGGTGTTTTGAACCTGAATTAGGGATATACAAGGGTACAGAAGATGCATACACATATTGACTTTGGGCACATAAAATATCGATTTTCAGCATGTTTTGGGCCTGTATTTTGAAAACATTCTAGCTCTGAGTATGCATGTACAGATCGCTTAAAGGACCCAAAAATATGGAATTTTCGAGTGTTTTGAGCCTGAATTTGAGATATAAACTGGTACAGAAGATGCATGCACATATCGACTTTGGACACCTAAAATATCGATTTTTAGTATGTTTTCGGCCTCTATTTTGAACACATTCTAGCACTGAGTATGCATGTACAGATCGCTTAAGGGACCAAAAGATATGGAATTTTCGAGTGTTTTGAGCCTGAATTTAAGATATAAACAGGTACAGAAGATACATGCACATATCGACTCTTTGCACCTAAAATATCGATTTTGATCATGTTTTGGGTCTGTATCTTGAAAACATTCTAGCAAGGAGTATGCACGTACAGATCGCTTCTGGGACCCAAAAATATCGAATTTTTGGGTGATTTGAACCAGAATTTAGGATACAGACGGGTACAGAAGATGCATACACATATTGACTTTGGGCACCTAAAATATAGATTTTCAGCATGTTTTGGGCCTGTATTTTGAAAATACTTTAACACGGAGTATGCATGTACAGATCGCTTCTGGGACCCCAAAATATCGAATTTTCGGGTGTTTTGAGCCTGAATTTGAGATATAAACGGATACAGAAGATGCATTCACATATCCACTTTGGGCACCTAAAATATCGATTTTGAGCATGTTTTGGGCCTGCATTTTGGAAATATTCTAACACTGAGTAGGCATGTACAGATCGCTTCTGGGACACAAAAAGATCAATTTTTTGGGTGTTTTGAGCCTGAATTTGAGATATAAACGGGTACAGAAGATGCATGCACATATTGACTTTGGACACCTAAAATTTCGATTTATAGCATGTTTTAAACCTGTATTTTAAAAACATTCTAGCACTGAGTAGGCATGTGCAGATTACTTAAGGGACCCCAAAATATCGAATATTCGGAGTTTTGAGCCTGAATTTGAGATATAAACGGGTACAGAAGATGCATGCACATATAAACTTTTTGCACTTAAAATATCGATTTTGAGCATGTTTTGGGTCTGTATCTTGAAAACATTCTAGCAAGGACTAGGCATGTACAGATCGCTTCTGGGACCCAAAAATATCGAATTTTCTGGTGTTTTGAACCTGAATTAGGGATATACACGGGTACAGAAGATGCATACACATATTGACTTTGGGCACATAAAATATCGATTTTCAGCATGTTTTGGGCCTGTATTTTAAAAACATTCTAGCACTGAGTAGGCATGTACAGATCGCTTAAAGGACCCAAAAATATGGAATTTTCGAGTGTTTTGAGCCTGAATTTGAGATATAAACGGGTACAGAAGATGCATGCACATATCGACTTTGGACACCTAAAATATCGATTTTTAGTATGTTTTCGGCCTCTATTTTGAACACATTCTAGCACTGAGTATGCATGTACAGATCGCTTAAGGGACCCAAAGATATGGAATTTTCGAGTGTTTTGAGCCTGAATTTAAGATATAAACAGGTACAGAAGATACATGCACATATCGACTCTTTGCACCTAAAATATCGATTTTGATCATGTTTTGGGTCTGTATCTTGAAAACATTCTAGCAAGGAGTATGCACGTACAGATCGCTTCTGGGACCCAAAAATATCGAATTTTTGGGTGTTTTGAACCAGAATTTAGGATACAGACGGGTACAGAAGATGCATACACATATTGACTTTGGGCACCTAAAATATAGATTTTCAGCATGTTTTGGGCCTGTATTTTGAAAATACTTTAACACGGAGTATGCATGTACAGATCGCTTCTGGGACCCCAAAATATCGAATTTTCGGGTGTTTTGAGCCTGAATTTGAGATATAAACGGATACAGAAGATGCATTCACATATCCACTTTGGGCACCTAAAATATCGATTTTGAGCATGTTTTGGGCCTGCATTTTGGAAATATTCTAACACGGAGTAGGCATGTACAGATCGCTTCTGGGACACAAAAAGATCAATTTTTTGGGTGTTTTGAGCCTGAATTTGAGATATAAACGGGTACAGAAGATGCATGCACATATTGACTTTGGACACCTAAAATTTCGATTTATAGCATGTTTTAAACCTGTATTTTAAAAACATTCTAGCACTGAGTAGGCATGTGCAGATTACTTAAGGGACCCCAAAATATCGAATATTCGGAGTTTTGAGCCTGAATTTGAGATATAAACGGGTACAGAAGATGCATGCACATATAAACTTTTTGCACTTAAAATATCGATTTTGAGCATGTTTTGGGTCTGTATATTGAAAACATTCTAGCAAGGACTAGGCATGTACAGATCGCTTCTGGGACCCAAAAATATCGAATTTTCTGGTGTTTAGAACCTGAATTAGGGATATACACGGGTACAGAAGATGCATACACATATTGACTTTGGGCACATAAAATATCGATTTTCAGCATGTTTTGGGCCTGTATTTTAAAAACATTCTAGCACTGAGTAGGCATGTACAGATCGCTTAAAGGACCCAAAAATATGGAATTTTCGAGTGTTTTGAGCCTGAATTTGAGATATAAACGGGTACAGAAGATGCATGCACATATCGACTTTGGACACCTAAAATATCGATTTTTAGTATGTTTTCGGCCTCTATTTTGAACACATTCTAGCACTGAGTATGCATGTACAGATCGCTTAAGGGACCCAAAGATATGGAATTTTCGAGTGTTTTGAGCCTGAATTTGAGATATAAACAGGTACAGAAGATGCATGCACATATCGACTCTTTGCACCTAAAATATCGATTTTGAGCATGTTTTGGGTCTGTATCTTGAAAAAATTCTAGCAAGGAGTAGGCATATACAGATCGCTTCTGGGTCCCCAAAATATCGAATTTTCGGGTGTTTTGAAACTGAATTTGGGATATAGGCGGATACAGAAGATGCATGCACATATCGACTTTGGGCACCTAAAATATCGATTTTGAGCATGTTTTGGGCCTGTATTTTGAAAATACTGTAACACGGAGTTTGCATGTACAGATCGCTTCGGAGACCCAAAAAGATCGAATTTTCTTGTGTTTTGAGCCTGAATTTGAGATATAAACGGGTACAGAAGATGCATACACATATTGACTTTGGGCACCTAAAATATCGATTTTCAGCATGTTTTGGGCCTGTATTTTGAAAATACTTAACACGGAGTAGGCATGTACAGATCGCTTCTGGGACAAAAAAATATTGAATTTTTGGGTGTTTTGAGCCTGAATTTGAGATATAAACGGATACAGAAGATGCATGCACATATCGACTTTTGCAGCCAAAATATCGATTTTTAGTATGTTTTGGGCCTATATTTTGAAAATATTCTAGCACTGAGAAGGCATGTACAGATCGCTTTTGGGACCCAAAAATATCGAAATTTCGGATGTTTTGAGCCTGAATTTGGGATATAACCGTGTACAGAGTATGCATGCACATATCGAGTTTTTGCACCTAAAATATCGATTTTGAGCATGTTTTGGGTTTGTATCTTGAAAACATTCTAGCAAGGAGTAGGCATGTACAGATCGCTTCTGGGACCAAAAAATATCGAATTTTCTGGTGTTTAGAACCTGAATTTGGGATATAGATGGGTACAGAAGATGCATACACATATTGACTTTGGGCACCTAAAATATCGATTTTCAGCATGTTTTGGGCCTGTATTTTGAAAATACTTTAACACTTAGTAGGCATGTACAGGTCGCTTTTGGGACCCAAAAATATCGAAATTTCGGGTGTTTTGAGCCTGAATTTGAGATATAAACGGGTACAGAAGATGCATGCACATATCGACTTTGGACACCTAAAATATCGATTTATAGCATGTTTTAAGCCACTATTTTAAAAACATTCTAGCACTGAGTAGGCATGTGCAGATCGCTTAAGGGACCCAAAAATATCGAATTTTCGGAGTTTTGAGCCTGAATTTGAGATATAAACGGGTACCGAATATGCATGCACATATCGACTTTGGACACCTAAAATATCGGTTTTTAGAATGTTTTGAGCCTATATTTTGAAAACATTCTATCACTGAGTATGCATGTACAGATCGCTTAAGTGACCCAAAAATATGGAATTTTCGGTTGTTTTGAGCTTGCATTTGAGATATAAACGGGTACAGAAGATGCATGCACATATCGACTTTTTGCACCTAAAATATCGATTTTGATCTTGTTTTGGGTCTGTAACTTGAAAAAATTCTAGCAAGGAATAGTCATGTACAGATCGCTCCTGGGACCAAAAAATATCGAATTTTCGGGTGTTTTGAACCTGAATTTGGGATATAGACGGATACAGAAGATGCATGCACATATCGACTTTTGGCACCTAAAATATCGATTTTGAGCATGTTTTGCGCCTGTATTTTGAAAATACTCTAACCCGGAGTAGGCATGTACAGATCGCTTCTGGAACCCTAAAATATCGAATTTTCCGGTGTTTTGAGCCTGAATTTGGGATATAAACTGGTACAGAAGATGTATACACATATTGACTTTGGGCACCCAAAATACCGATTTTCTTCATGTTTTGGGCCTGTATTTGAAAATGCTCTAACACGGAGTAGGCATGTACAGATCGCTTCTGGGACCCAAAAATATCGAATTTTTGGGCGTTTTGAGCCTGAATTTGAGTTATAAACGGGTACAGAAGATGCATCCACATATCGACTTTGGACACCTAAAATATCGATTTTTAGCATGTTTTGAGCCTATATTTTGAAAACATTCTCGCACTGAGTAGGCATGTACAGATCGTTTCTGGGACCCAAAAATATTGAATTTTCGGGTGTTTTGAGCCTGAATATGAGATATAAACGGGTACTGAAGATAAATGCGCATATCTACTTTTTGTACCTAAAATATCGATTTTGTGCATGTTTTAATTCTGTATCTTTAAAACATTCTAGAAAGGAGTAGGCATGTACAGATCGCTTCTTGGACCAAAAAATATCGAATTTTCGGGTGTTTTGAGCATGAATTTGAGATATAAACGGGTACAGAAGATGCAATGACATATCGACTTTGGACACCTAAAATATCAATTTTTAGCATGTTTTGAGCCTATAATTTGAAAACATTCTAGCACTGAGTAGGCATGTACAGATCGTTTCAGGGACCCAAAAATATTGAATTTTCTGGTGTTTTGAGCCTGAATTTGAGATATTAACGGGTACAGAAGATGCATGCACATATCGACTTTTTGCACCTAATATATCGATTTTGAGCATGTTTTTGGTCTGTATCTTGAAAACATTTTAGCAAGGAGTAGGCATGTACAGATTGCATTTGGGACCCAAAAATATCGAATTTTCGGGTGTTTTGAGCCGGAATTTGAAATATAAACGGGTACAGAAGATGCTTGCACATATCGACTTCGGGCACCTAAAATATCGATTTTTAGCATGTTTTGGGACTATATGTTGAAAATATTCTAGCACTGAGTAGGCATGTATAGATCGCTTCTGGGACAAAAAAATATCGAATTTTCGGATGTTTCAAGCCTGAATTTAGGATACAGACGGGTACAGAAGATGCATACACATATTGACTTTGGGCACCTAAAATATAGATTTTCAGCATGTTTTGGGCCTGTATTTTGAAAATACTTTAACACTGAGTATGCATGTACAGATCGCTTCTGGGACCCCAAAATATCGAATTTTCGAGTGTTTTGAGCCTGAATTCGAGATATAAACGGATACAGAAGATGCATTCACATATCCACTTTGGGCACCTAAAATATCGATTTTGAGCATGTTTTGGGCCTGCATTTTGGAAATATTATAACACGGAGTAGGCATGTACAGATCGCTTCTGGGACACAAAAAGATCAATTTTTTGGGTGTTTTGAGCCTGAATTTGAGATATAAACGGGTACAGAAGATGCATGCACATATTGACTTTGGACACCTAAAATTTCGATTTATAGCATGTTTTAAACCTGTATTTTAAAAACATTCTAGCACTGAGTAGGCATGTGCAGATTACTTAAGGGACCCCAAAATATCGAATATTCGGAGTTTTGAGAATGAATTTGAGATATAAACGGGTACAGAAGATGCATGCACATATAAACTTTTTGCACTTAAAATATCGATTTTGAGCATGTTTTGGGTCTGTATCTTGAAAACATTCTAGCAAGGACTAGGCATGTACAGATCGCTTCTGGGACCCAAAAATATCGAATTTTCTGGTGTTTTGAACCTGAATTAGGGATATACACGGGTACAGAAGATGCATACACATATTGACTTTGGGCACATAAAATATCGATTTTCAGCATGTTTTGGGCCTGTATTTTAAAAACATTCTAGCACTGAGTATGCATGCACAGATCGCTTAAAGGACACAAAAATATGGAATTTTCGAGTGTTTTGAGCCTGAATTTGAGATATAAACGGGTACAGAAGATGCATGCACATATCGACTTTGGACACCTAAAATATCGATTTTTAGTATGTTTTCGGCCTCTATTTTGAACACATTCTAGCACTGAGTATGCATGTACAGATCGCTTAAGGGACCCAAAGATATGGAATTTTCGAGTGTTTTGAGCCTGAATTTGAGATATAAACAGGTACAGAAGATGCATGCACATATCGACTCTTTGCACCTAAAATATCGATTTTGATCATGTTTTGGGTCTGTATCTTGAAAAAATTCTAGCAAGGAGTAGGCATATACAGATCGCTTCTGGGACCCCAAAATATCGAATTTTCGGGTGTTTTGAAACAGAATTTGGGATATAGGCGGATACAGAAGATGCATGCACATATCGACTTTGGGCACCTAAAATATCGATTTTGAGCATGTTTTGGGCCTGTATTTTGAAAATACTCTAACACGGAGTTTGCATGTACAGATCGCTTCGGAGACCCAAAAAGATCGAATTTTCTTGTGTTTTGAGCCTGAATTTGAGATATAAACGGGTACAGAAGATGCATACACATATTGACTTTGGGCACCTAAAATATCGATTTTCAGCATGTTTTGGGCCTGTATTTTGAAAATACTTAACACGGAGTAGGCATGTACAGATCGCTTCTGGGACCCAAAAATATTGAATTTTTGGGTGTTTTGAGCCTGAATTTGAGATATAAACGGGTACAGAAGATGCATGCACATATCGACTTTTGCAGCCAAAATATCGATTTTTAGTATGTTTTGGGCCTATATTTTGAAAATATTCTAGCACTGAGTAGGCATGTACAGATCGCTCCTGGGATTCAAAAATATTGAATTTTCGGGTGTTTTGAGCCTGAATTTGAGATATAAACGGGTACTGAAGATGCATGCACATATCAACTTTGGGCACCTAAAATATCGATTACAGCATGTTTTGGGGATATATTTTGAAAATATTCTAGCTCTGAAAAGGCATGTACAGATCGCTTTTGGGACCCAAAAATATCGAATTTTCGGATGTTTTGAGCCTAAATTTGGGATATAACCGTGTACAGAGTATGCATGCACATATCGAGTTTTTGCACCTAAAATATCGATTTTGAGCATGTTTTGGATTTGTATCTTGAAAACATTCTAGCAAGGAGTAGGCATGTACAGATCGCTTCTGGGACCAAAAAATATCGAATTTTCTGGTGTTTAGAACCTGAATTTGGGATATAGATGGGTACAGAAGATGCATACACATATTGACTTTGGGCACCTAAAATATCGATTTTCAGCATGTTTTGGGCCTGTATTTTGAAAATACTTTAACACTTAGTAGGCATGTACAGGTCGCTTTTGGGACCCAAAAATATCGAAATTTCGGGTGTTTTGAGCCTGAATTTGAGATATAAACGGGTACAGAAGATGCATGCACATATCGACTTTTGACACCTAAAATATCGATTTATAGCATGTTTTAAGCCACTATTTTAAAAACATTCTAGCACTGAGTAGGCATGTGCAGATCGGTTAAGGGACCCCAAAATATCGAATTTTCGGAGTTTTGAGCCTGAATTTGAGATATAAACGGGTACCGAATATGCATGCACATATCGACTTTGGACACCTAAAATATCGGTTTTTAGAATGTTTTGAGCCTACATTTTGAAAACATTCTATCACTGAGTATGCATGTACAGATCGCTTAAGTGACCCAAAAATATGGAATTTTCGGTTGTTTTGAGCTTGCATTTGAGATATAAACGGGTACAGAAGATGCATGCACATATCGACTTTTTGCACCTAAAATATCGATTTTGATCTTGTTTTGGGTCTGTACCTTGAAAAAATTCTAGCAAGGAATAGTCATGTACAGATCGCTCCTGGGACCCAAAAATATCGAATTTTCGGGTGTTTTGAACCTGAATTTGGGATATAGACGGATACAGAAGATGCATGCACATATCGACTTTTGGCACCTAAAATATCGATTTTTAACATGTTTTGCGCCTGTATTTTGAAAATACTCTAACCCGGAGTAGGCATGTACAGATCGCTTCTGGAACCCTAAAATATCGAATTTTCCGGTGTTTTGAGCATTAATTTGGGATATAAACTGGTACAGAAGATGTATACACATATTGACTTTGGGCACCCAAAATACCGATTTTCTTCATGTTTTGGGCCTGTATTTGAAAATGCTCTAACACGGAGTAGGCATGTACAGATCGCTTCTGGGACCCAAAAATATCGAATTTTTGGGCATTTTGAGCCTGAATTTGAGTTATAAACGGGTACAGAAGATGCATCCACATATCGACTTTGGACACCTAAAATATCGATTTTTAGCATGTTTTGAGCCTATATTTTGAAAACATTCTCGCACTGAGTAGGTATGTACAGATCGTTTCTGGGACCCAAAAATATTGAATTTTCGGGTGTTTTGAGCCTGAATATGAGATATAAACGGGTACTGAAGATAAATGCGCATATCTACTTTTTGTACCTAAAATATCGATTTTGTGCATGTTTTAATTCTGTATCTTTAAAACATTCTAGAAAGGAGTAGGCATGTACAGATCGCTTCTTGGACCAAAAAATATCGAATTTTCGGGTGTTTTGAGCATGAATTTGAGATATAAACGGGTACAGAAGATGCAATGACATATCGACTTTGGACACCTAAAATATCAATTTTTAGCATGTTTTGAGCCTATAATTTGAAAACATTCTAGCACTGAGTAGGCATGTACAGATCGTTTCAGGGACCCAAAAATATTGAATTTTCGAGTGTTTTGAGCCTGAGTTTGAGATATTAACGGGTACAGAAGATGCATGCACATATCGACTTTTTGCACCTAATATATCGATTTTGAGCATGTTTTTGGTCTGTATCTTGAAAACATTTTAGCAAGGAGTAGGCATGTACAGATTGCATTTGGGACCCAAAAATATCGAATTTTCGGGTGTTTTGAGCCGGAATTTGAAATATAAACGGGTACAGAAGATGCTTGCACATATCGACTTCGGGCACCTAAAATATCGATTTTTAGCATGTTTTGGGACTATATGTTGAAAATATTCTAGCACTGAGTAGGCATGTATAGATCGCTTCTGGGACAAAAAAATATCGAATTTTCGGGTGTTTCAAGCCTGAATTTGGGATATAAACGGGTACAGAAGATACATACACATATTGACATTGGGCAAGTAAAATATCGGTTTTCTTCATGTTTTGGGCCTGTATTTTAAAAATACTCTAACACGGAGTAGGCATGTACAGATCGCTACAGGAACACAAAAATATCGAATTTTCTAGTGTTTTGAGCATGAATTTGAGATATAAACGAGTACAGAAGATGCATGCACATATCGACTTTGTGCACCAAAAATATCGATTTTTATCATGTTTTGGGCCTGTATTTTTAAAACATTCTCTAACACGGAGTAGGCATGTACAGATCGCTTCTGGGACCCAAAAATTTCGAATTTTCGGGTGTTTTGAGCATGAATTTGGGATATAAACGGGTACAAAAGATGTATGCACATATCGACTTTGGACACCTAAAATATTGATATTTAGCATGTTTTAAGCCTATATTTTAAAACATTCTAGCACTGAGTAGACAAGTACAGATCGCTTCGGGGACCCAAGAATATTTAATTTTTGGGTGTTTTGAGCCTGAATTTGAGATATAAACGGGTACAGAAGATGCATGCACATATCGAGTTTGGGCACCTAAAATATCGATTTTCAGCATGTTTTGGGCCTATATTTTGAAAATACTTTAACACGGAGTAGGCATGTACAGATCTCTTCTGGAACCCAAAAATATTGACTTTTCGGGTGTTTAGAGCTTGAATTTGAGATATAAACGGGTACTGAAGATACATGCACATATCGACTTTTAGCACCTAAATTATCGATTTTAAGCATGTTTTGGGTCGTTATCTTGAAAACATTCTTTTAAGGAGTAGGCATGTACAGATTGCTTCTGCGACCCAAAAATATCGAATTTTCAGGTGTTTTGAGCCTGAATTTGAAATATAAAAAACGCGAACAATAGAAGCATGCACATATCGACTTTGGGCACCCAAAATATCGATTTTAAGCATGTTTTGGACCTGTAATTTGAAAATACTCTAACACGGAGTAGGCATGTACAGATCAATTCTCGGACCCAAAAATATCGAATTTTTGGGTGTTTTGAGCCTGAATTTGAGATATAAACGGGTACAGAGCATGCATGCACATTTCGACTTTGGGCACCCAAAATATCGATTTTTAGCATGTTTTGAGCCAATATCTTGAAATTATTCTAGCACTGAGTAGGCATGTACAGATCGCTTATGGGACCCAAAAATATCGGATTTTCGGGTGTTTTGAGCCTGAATTTGAGATATAAACGGATACTGAAGATGCATGCACATATCGACTATGGGCACCTAAAATATCGATCGTGAGCATATTTTCGGATTGTAATTTGAAAATACTCTAACACCGAGTAGGCATGTACAGATCGCTTCTGGGACCAACAAATATTGAATTTTCGGGTGTTTTAAGCCTGAATTTGAGATATAACCGGGTTCAGAGAATGCATACACATATTGACTTTGTGCACCTAAAATATCAATTTTCAGCATGTTTTGGGCCCGTATTTTAAAAGTACTCTAACACGGAGTATTCATCTACAGATCGCTTCTGGGACACAAAAATATTGAATTTTCGGGTGTTTTGAGCCTGAATTTGAGATGTAAACCTGTACTGAAAATACATGCACATATCGACTTTTTGCACCTAAATTATCGATTTTAAGCATGTTTTTGGTCTGTATCTTGAAAACATTCTAGCATGGAGTAGGCATGTACAGATTGCTTCTGGGACCCAAAAATATCGAATTTTCGGGAGTTTTGAGCCTGAATTTGAAATATAAAAAACGAGTACTGTAGATGAATGCGCATATCGACTTTGGGCACCCAAAATATCGATTTTGTGCATGTTTTGGACCTGTATTTTGAAAATACTCTAACACGGAGTAAGCATGTACAGATCGATTCTCGGATCCAAAAATATCGAATTTTCGGGTGTTTTGAGCCTGAATTTGAAATATAAACGGGTACAGAGCATGCATGCATATTTCGACTTTGGGCACACAAAATATCGATTTTTAGCATGTTTTGGGCCAATAACTTGAAATTATTCTAGCACTGAGTAGGCATGTACAGATCATTTCTGGGACCCAAAAATATCGAATTTTCGGGTGTTGTGAGCCTGAATTTGAGATATTAACGGATACTGAATATGCATGCACATATCGACTATGGGCACCTAAAATATCGATTTTGAGCATATTTTGGGCAAGTATTTTGAAAATACTCTAACACCGTGTAGGCATGTACAGATCGCTTCTGGGATCCAAAAATATCGAATTTGTGGGTGTTTTGAGCCTGAAATTAAGATATAAACGGGTACTGAAGATGCATGCACATATTGACTATCGGCAGCTAAAATATCGATTTTCAGCATGTTTTGGGCATGTATTTTGAAAATACTTAAACACGGAGTAGGCATATACAGATTGCATCTGGGACCCAAAAATATCGAATTTTCGGGTGTTTTGAGCCTAAATTTGAGATATAAACTGGTACAGAACATCCATGCACATAACGACTTGGGACACCTAAAATATCGATTATTAGCATGTTTTTTAGCCTATATTTTGAAAACATTCTAGCACTGAGTAGGCATGTACAGATCTCTTCTTGGACCCAAAAATATCGAATTTTCGGGTGTTTTGAGCCTGAATTTGGGATATAAACGGGTACAAAAGATGTATGGACATATCGACTTTGGACACCTAAAATATCGATTTTTAGCATGTTTTGGGCCAATATTTTGAAATTTTTCTAGCACTGAGTAGGCATGCACAGATCGCTTCCGGGACCCAAAAATACCGAATTTTTGGGTGTTTTGAGCCTGAATTTGAGATATAAACGGGTACAGAAGATGCATGCACATATCGACTTTGGGCAGGCGTGGCTGAGTGGATAGAGTGACGGACTGCAAATGGCAAGGGCCCTAGTTCGAGTCCACGAGAAAACGTCTGGGATTTTTTCGGGGTGATCTGATGGGTCCAGCTGTTCGTCAACTATACCCTGGCTACGCCGACACGTCAAGAAAATACCCCCTACATCGTCGTCAACTCACAACACTGAAGATGTCCGACCATATTCCAAGATGCTGTGAGTGACGGTGTAGCTTCTCTCTCATGATAGTGACGTGTTTAAATAAGGTGTCGTCATCTAGTGGGACAGAAGAGAAGCTACGGTACCAACATCACCACGAAGCTCCACTGTCTCATCTGGTGCGACACACAATAATCTCGGGGCCTCGCAAGAGTCACGGGCTACTGACAGCCTACAGTCCCGAGGTTGAGGTATAGAAAAAAAAATAAATAAAATAAAAAAATTGACTATGAGCAGCTAAAATATCGATTTTCAGCATGTTTTGGGCATGTATTTTGAAAAAACTTAAACACGGAGTAGGCATATACAGATTGCATCTAGGACCCAAAAACATCGAAATTTCGGGTGTTTTGAGCTTAAATTTGAGATATAAACTGGTACAGAACATCCATGCACATATCAACTTGGGACACCTAAAATATCGATTTTTAGCATGTTTTGAGCCTATATTTTGCAAACATTCTAGCACTGAGTAGGCATGTACAGATCTCTTCTTGGACCCAAAAATATCGAATTTTCGGGTGTTTTGAGCCTGAATTTGAGATATAAACTGGTACAGAACATCCATGCACATAACGACTTGGGACACCTAAAATATCGATTTTTAGCATGTTTTGGGCCAATATTTTGAAATTATTCTAACACTGCGTAGGCATCTACAGATCGCTTCAGGGACACAAAAATATTGAATTTTCGGGTGTTTTGAGCCTGAATTTGAGATATAAACGGGTACAGTACAGAAGATGCATGCACATATCGACATTGGGCATCTAAAATATCGATTTTTAGCATGTTTTGGGTCTGTATCTTGAAAACATTCTAGCAAGAAGTAGGGATGTACAGATCGCTTCTGGAACACAAAAATACCGAATTTAATGGTGTTTTCAGCCTGAATTTGAGATATAAACGAGTACAGAAGATGCATACACATATCGACTTGGGACACCTAAAATATAAATTTTTAGCATGTTTTAAACCTATATTTAAAAAACATTCTAGCACTGAGTAAACATGTACAGATCGCTTCTGGAACTTAAAACTATTGAATATTCGAGTGTTTTGAGCCTGAATTTGAGATGTAAACCGGTACTGAAGATACATGCACATATCGACTTTTTGCACATAAAATATCGATTTTAAGCTTGTTTTGGGTCTGTATCTTGAAAACATTCTAGCAAGAAGTACGCATGTACAGATCGCTTCTGGGACCCAAAAATACCGAATTTTCGGGTGTTTTGAGCCTGAATTTGAGATATAAACAGGTGCATAAGATGCATGCACATATTGACTTTGGGCACCTAAAATATCGATTTTCAGCATGTTTTATTGCCTGTATTTTTAAAGTACTCTAACACTGAGTAGGCATGTATACCAGATCGCTTCTGGAACCCAAAAATACCGAATTTTCGGGTGTTTAGAGCCTGAATTTAAGATATAAACGGGTACAGAAGATTCATGCACATATTGACTATGGGCAGCTAAAATATCGATTTTCAGCATGTTTTGGGCATGTATTTTGAAAATACTTAAACACGGAGTAGGCATATACAGATTGCATCTAAAACCCAAAAATATCGAATTTTTGGGTGTTTTGAGCCTGAATTTGATATATAAACGGGTACTGAATAAGTATGCACATATCGACTTTTTGCACCTAAAATATCGATTTTGGGCATGTTATGGGTCTGTATCTTGAAAACATTTTAGCGTGGAGTAGGTATATACAGGTCACTTCTGGGACCAAAAAATATCGAATTTTCGGGTGTTTTGAGCCTGAATTTGAGATATAAACGAGTACAGAAGATGCATGCACATATCGACTTGGGACACCGAAAATATAAATTTTTAGCATGTTTTAAACCTATATTTTAAAAACATTCTAGCACTGAGTAGACATGTACAGATCGCTTCTGGAACCTAAAACTATTGAATATTGGGGTGTTTTGAGCCTGAATTTGAGATATAAACGGGTACTGAATAAGCATGCACATATCGACTTTTTGCACCTAAAATATCGATTTTGGGCATGTTTTGGGTCTGTATCTTGAAAACATTCAAGCAAGGAGTAGGCATGTACAGATTGCTTCTGGAACCCAAAAATATCGAATTTTCGGGTGTTTTGAGCCTGAATTTGAAATATAAAAAACGCGTACAGAAGATGCATGCACATATAGACTTTGGGCACCTAAAATATCGATTTTGAGCATGTTTTGGACCTGTATTTTTAAAATACTCTAACACGGAGTAGGCATGTACATATCGTTATTCCTTCCTAAAAATATCGAATTTTTGGGTGTTGTGAGCCTATATTTGAGATATAAACTGGTACAGAATATCTATGCGCACATCGACTTGGGACACCTAAAATATCGATTGTCAGCATGTTTTATGGCCTGTATTTTTAAAGTACTCTAACACTGAGTAGGCATGTATACCAGATCGCTTCTGGGACCCAAAAATACCGAATTTTCGGGTGTTTAGAGCCTGAATTTAAGATATAAACGGGTACAGAAGATGCATGCACATATTGACTATGGGCACATAAAATATCGATTTTTAGCATGTATTGGGCTTTTATTTTGAAAATATTCTAGCACTGAGTAGGCATGCACAGATCGCTTCTGGGACCCAAAAATACCGAATTTTTGGGAGTTTTGAGCCTGAATTTGAGATATAAACGGGTACAGTACAGAAGATGCATGCACATATCGACATTGGGCATCTAAAATATCGATTTTTAGCATGTTTTAGGTCTGTATCTTGAAAACATTCTAGCATTGCGTAGGCATGTACAGATCACTTCTGGGACCCAAAAATATCGAATTTTCGGGTGTTTAGAGACTGAATTTAAGATATAAACGGGTACGGAAGATGCATGCACATATTGACTAAGGGCAGCTAAAATATCAATTTTCAGCATGTTTTGGGCATGTATTTTGAAAATACTTAAACACGGAGTAGGCATATACAGATTGCATCTAAAACCCAAAAATATCGAATTTTCGGGTGTTTTGAGCCTGAATTTGAGATATAAACGGGTACTGAATATGCATGCACATATCGACTTTTTGCACCTAAAATATCGATTTTGGGCATGTTTTGGGTCTGTATCTTGAAAACATTCTAGCGTGGAGTAGGTATATACAGGTCGCTTCTGGGACCAAAAAATATCGAATTTTCGCGTGTTTTAAGACTGAATTTGAGATATAAACGAGTACAGAAGATGCATGCACATATCGACTTGGGACACCTAAAATATAAATTTTTAGCATGTTTTAAACCTATATTTTAAAAACATTCTAGCACTGAGTAGACATGTACAGATCGGTTCTGGAACCTACAACTATTGAATATTGGGGTGTTTTGAGCTTGAATTTGAGATATAAACCGGTACTGAAGATACATGCACATATCGACTTTTTGCTCCTAAATTATCGATTTTGAGCATGTTTTGGGTCTGTATCTTGAAAACATTCAAGCAAGGAGTAGGCATGTACAGATTGCTTCTGGGATCCAAAAATATCGAATTTTCGGGTGTTTTGAGCCTGAATTTGAAATATAAAAAACGCGTACAGAAGATGAATGCACATATCGACTTTGGGCACCCAAAATATTGATTTTGAGCATGTTTTGGACCTGTATTTTGAAAATACTCTAACACGGAGTAGGCATGTACATATCGCTTCTCGTTAATAAAAATATCGAATTTTCGGGTTTTTTGAGCCTGAATTTGAAATATAAACGGGTATAGAGGATGCATGCACATATCGACTTTGGGCACCCAAAATATCGATTTTTAGCATGTTATGGGCCAATATTTTGAAATTATTCTAGCACTGAGTAGGCATGTACAGATCGCTTATGGGACAAAAAAATATTGAATTTTTGGGTGTTTTGAGCCTGAATTTGAGATATAAACGGGTACTGAATATGCATGCACATATCGACTTTTTGAACCTAAAATATCGATTTTCAGCATGTTTTGGGTAGGTATTTTCAAAATACTCTAACACGGAATAGGCATGTACAGATTGCTTCTGGGACCTAAAAATATCAAATTTTCGGGTATTTTGAGCCTGAATTTGAGATATAATCGGGTACAGAAGATGCATGCACATATCGACTTTGTTCACCTAAAATATCGATTTTTCAGCATGTTTTAGGCCTGTATTTTGAAAGTACTCTAACACGGAGTAGGCATGTACAGATCGCTTCTGGGACCCAAAAATATCGAATTTTCGGGTATTTTGAGCCTCAATTTGAGATATAAACGATTACAGAAGATGCATGCACTTATCGACTATGGGCAGCTAAAATATCGATTTTCAGCATGGTTTAGGCATGTATTTTGAAAATACTCTAACACGGAGTAGGCATGTACAGATCGCTTCTGGGACCCCAAAATATTGAATTTTCGAGTGTTTTCAGCTTGAATTTGAGATATAAACGGGTACAGAACATGCATGCACTTATTGACTTGGGACACCTAAAATATCGATTTTTAGCATGTTTGAGCCTATATTTTGAAAACATTCTAGGACTGAGTAGGCATGTACAGATCGCTTCTGGAACCCAAAAATATTGAATTTTTGGGAGTTTTGAGCCTGAATTTGATATGAAAACAGGTAATGAAGATGCATAATCATATCGACTCTTTGCACCTAAAATATCGATTTTGAGCATGTTTTGGGTCCGTATTGTAAAAATACTCTAACAAGAAGTAGGCATGTACAGATCGCTTTTGGGACCCAAAAATATCGATTTTTCGGGTGTCTTGATTCTAATTTTGAGATATAAACGGGTACAGAAGATGCATGCACATATCGACTTTGGGCACCCGAAATATGGATTTTCAGCATGTTTTGAGCATGTATTTTGAAAATACTCTAACACGAAGTAGGCATGTACAGATATCTTCTGTGACACAAAAATATCTAATTTTCGGGTGATTTGAGCCTGAATTTGGGATATAAACGGGTACAAAAGATGCATGCACATATCGACTTTGGACACCTAAAATATCGATTTTTAGCATGTTTTGGGCCTATATTTTGAAAATACTCTAACACAGAGTAAGCATGTACAGATCGCTTCTGGGACCCAAAAATATCAAATTTTCGGGTGTTTTGAGCCAGAATTTGGGATATAAACGGGTACAGAAGATACATACACATATTGACTTTGGGCACCTCAAATATCGATTTTCAGCATGTTTTGGGCCTATATTTTGAAAATACTCTAACACGGAATAGGCATGTACAGATTGCTTCTGGGGCCCAAAAACATCGAATTTTCGGGAATTTTGAGCCAGAATTTGAGATATAATCGGGTACAGAAGATGCATGCTAATATCCACTTTGGGCACCTAAAATTACGACTTTCATCATGTTTCGGGCCTTTTTTTTTAAAGTACTCTAACACGGAGTAGGCATGTACAGATCGCTTCTGGGACCCAAAAATATCGAATTTTCGGTTGTTTTAACCCTGAATTTGAGATATAAACGGGTACAGAAGATGCATGCACATATCGACTTTGGGCACCCAAAATATCGATTTTCAGCAAGTTTTGGGCATGTATTTTAAAAATACTCTAACACGAAGTAGGCATGTACAGATATCTTCTGTGACACAATAATATTTAATTTTCGGATGTTTTGAGCCTGAATTTGGGATATAAACGGGTACAGAAGATGCATGCACATATCGACTTTGGACACCTAAATTATCGATTTTTAGCATGTTTTGAGCCTATATTTTGAAAAGATTCTAGCACTGAGTAGGCATGTACAGATCACTTCTGGAACCCAAAAATATTGAATTTTTGGGAGTTTTGAGCCTGAATTTGATATGAAAACAGGTAATGAAGATGCATAATCATATCGACTCTTTGCACCTAAAATATCGATTTTGAGCATGTTTTGGGTCCGTATTGTAAAAATACTCTAACAAGAAGTAGGCATGTACAGGTCGCTTCTGGTACCCCAAAATATCGATTTTTCGGGTGTCTTGAGTCTAATTTTGAGATATAAACGGGTACAGAAGATGCATGCACATATTGACTTTGGGCACCCAAAATATCGATTTTCAGCATGTTTTGAGCATGTATTTTGAAAATACTCTAACACGAAGTAGGTATGTACAGATATCTTCTGTGACACAAAAATATCTAATTTTCGGGTGATTTGAGCCTGAATTTGGGATATAAACGGGTACAGAAGATGCATGCACATATCGACTTTGGACACATAAAATATCGATTTTTAGCATGTTTTGGGCCTATATTTTGAAAATACTCTAACACAGAGTAAGCATGTACAGATCGCTTCTGGGACCCAAAAATATAGAATTTTCGGGTGTTTTGAGCCTGAATTTGGGATATAAACGGGTACAGAAGATACATACACATATTGACTTTGGGCACCTCAAATATCGATTTTCAGCATGTTTTGGGCCTATATTTTGAAAATACTCTAACACGGAATAGGCATGTACAGATTGCTTCTGGGGCCCAAAAACATCGAATTTTCGGGAATTTTGAGCCAGAATTTGAGATATAATCGGGTACAGAAGATGCATGCTAATATCCACTTTGGGCACCTAAAATTACGACTTTCATCATGTTTCGGGCCTTTTTTTTTAAAGTACTCTAACACGAAGTAGGCATGTACAGATCACTTCTGGGACACAAAAATATCGAATTTTCGGGTGTTTTTAGCCTGAAATTGAGATATAAACGGGTACAGAAGATGAATGCACATATCGAATTTGGGCACCTAAAATCTCGATTTTTAGCTTGTTTTGGGCCTATATTTTAAAAATATTTTGTTACCGAGTAGGCATGTACAGATCGCTTCTCTGACCCTAAAATATCGAATTTTCGGGTGTTTTGAGCCGGCATTTGAGATATAAACGGCTACTGAAGTTGCATGCACATATCGACTTTTTGCACCAAAAATATCGATTTTGAGCATATTTTGGTTTTGTATCTTGAAAACATTCTAGCAAAGAGTAGGCATGTACAAGTCGCTTCTGGAACCTCAAAATATCGATTTTTCGGGTGTCTTGAGTCTGAATTTTAGATATATACGGGTACAGAAGATGTATGCACATATCGACTTTGGGCACCCAAAATATCGATTTTCAGCATGTTTTGAGCATGTATTTTGAAAATACTCTTACACGAAGTAGGAATGTACAGATATCTTCTGTGACAAAATAATATCTAATTTTCGGGTGTTTTGAGCCTGAATTTGGGATATAAACGGGTACAGAAGATGCATGCACATATCGACTTTGGGCACCTTAAATATCGAATTTTTGTATGTTTTGGGCCTGTGTTTTGAAAATACTCTTACACGAATTAGGCATGTACAGATATCTTCTGTGACACAATAATATCTAATTTTCGGGTGTTTTGAGCCAGAATTTGGGATATAAACGGGTACAGAAGATGCATGCACATATCGACTTTGGACACCTCAAATATCGATTTTCAGCATGTTTTGGGCCTATATTTTGAAAAGATTCTAGCACTGAGTAGGCATGTACAGATCGCTTCTGGGACCCAAAAGTATTGAATTTTCTGTCGTTTTGAGCCTGAATTTGAGATATAAACGGGTACTGAAGATGCATGCAGATATCAATTTTCGGCACCCAAAATATCGATTTTTAGCATGTTTTGGGCCTATATTTTGAAAATACTCTAACACAGAGTAGGCATGTACAGATCGCTTCTGGGACCCAAAAATATCGAATTTTCGGGTGTTTTGAGCCTGAATTTGAGATATAAACGGCTACAGAAGATGCATGCACATATCGACTTTGGGCACCTAAAATATCGATTTTCAGCATGTTTTATGTCCTGTATTTTGAAAGTACTCTAACACGGAGTAGGCATGTACAGATTGCTTCTGGGACCCAAAAATATTAAATTTTCGGGTGTTTTGAGCCTGAATTTGAGATATAAACAGGTACAGCATATGCATGCACATATCGACATTGGGCACCTATAATATCGATTTTTAGCTTGTTTTGGGCCTATATTTTAAAAATATTCTAGCACTGAGTAGGCATGTACAGATAACTTCTGTGACCCAAAAAATATCGAATTTTCGGGTGTTTTGATCCAGAATTTGGGATATAAACGGGTACAAAAATTGTATGCACATATCGACTTTGGACACGTAAAATTTCGATTTTTAGCATATTTTAAGCCTATATTTTGAAAACATTCTAGCACTAAGTAGACATGTACAGATCGCTTCGGGGACCCAAAAATATTGAATTTTTGGGTGTTTTGAGCCTGCATTTGAGATATAAACAGGCACTGAAGATGCATGCACATTTTGACTTTTTGCACTTAAAATATCGATTTTGAGCATATTTTGGGTCTGTATCGTGAAAACATTCTAGCACTGAGTAGTCATGTACAGATCCCTTCTGGGACCCAAAAATATTGAATTTTCCGTCGTTTTTAACCTGAATTTGAGATATAAACGGGTACTGAAGATGCATGCAGATATCAATTTTGGGTACCCAAAATATCGATTTTCAGCATGTTTTGGGCCTGTATTTTGTAAATACTCTAACACGGAATAGGCATATACAGATTGCTTCTGGGACCCAAAAACATTGAATTTTCGGGTATTTTGAGACTGAATTTGAGATATAATCGGGTACAGAAGATGCATGCTCATATCCACTTTTGGCACGTAAAATATCGATTTTCAGCATGTTTTGGGCCTGAATTTTGAAAGTACTCTAACACGGAGTAGGCATGTACATATCGCTTCTGGGACCCAAAAATATCGAATTTTCGGGTGTTTTGAGCCTGAAGTTGAGATGTAAACGGGTACAGAAGAAGCATGCACATATCGACTATGTGGAGCTAAAATATCGAATTTTAACATGTTTTAAGCCTATATTTTGAAAACATTTTAGCACTGAGTAGACATGTACAGATCGCTTCTGGGACCCAGAAATATCGAATTTTCGGGGTTTTTCAGCCTGAATTTGAGATATAAACGGGTACAGAAGATGCATGCACATATCGACTATGGGCAGCTAAAATATCGATTTTCAGCATGTTTTGGGTATGTATTTTGAAAGTACTCTAACAAGGAGTAGGCATGCACAGATCGCTTCTGGGTCCCAAAAATATCGAATTTTCGGTTTTTTTCAGCCTGAATTTGAGATATAAACGGGTACAGAAGATGCATGCACATATCGACTATGGGCAGCTAAAATATCGATTTTCAGCATGTTTTGGGCATGTATTTTGAAAGTACTCTAACACGGAGTAGGCATGCACAGATCGCTTCTGGGACCCAAAAATATCGAATTTTCGGGATTTTTCAGCCTGAATTTGAGATATAAACGGGTACAGAAGATGCATGCACATATCGACTTTGGGCACCTAAAATATCGATTTTCAGCATGTTTTGGGCATGTATTTTGAAAGTACTCTAACACGGACTAGGCATGCACAGATCGCTTCTGGGACCCAAAAATATCGAATTTTCGGGTTTTTTCAGCCTGAATTTGAGATATAAACGGGTACAGAAGATGCATGCACATATCGACTTTGGGCACCTAAAATATCGATTTTTAGCATTTTTTATGGCCTGTATTTTGAAAGTACTCTAACACGGAGTAGGCATGTACAGATCGCTTCTGGGACCCAAAAATATTAAATTATCGGGTGTTTTGAGCCTGAATTTGAGATATAAACGGGTACAGAAGATGCATGCACATATCGACTATGGGCAGCTAAAATATCGATTTTGAGCATGTTTTGGGCATGTATTTTGAAAACATTCTAGCACTGAGTAGGCATGTACAGATCGCTTTTGGAACCCAAAAATATTGAATTTTCGGGTGTTTTGAGCCTGAAATTGATATGCAAACAGGTAATAAAGATGCATGCAGATATCGACTCTTTGCACCAAAAATATCGATTTTGAGCATGTTTTGGGCCTGTATTTTGAAAATACTCAAACACGGATTAGGCATGTACAGATCGCTTAAGTGACCAAAATATATCGAATTTTCGGGTGTTTTGAGCCTGAATTTGAGATATAAACGGGCACAGAATACGCATGCACATATCGACATTCCGTACCTAAGATATCGATTTTTAGCTTGTTTTGAGCCTATAATTTAAAAATATTCTATTACTGAGTAGGCATGTACAGATCGCTTCTGTGACCCAAAAATATCGAATTTTCGGGTGTTTTGAGCCTGAATTTGGGATATAAACGGGTACAAAAGATGTATGCACATATCGACTTTGGACACGTAAAATAACGATTTTTAGCATGTTTTAAGCCTATATTTTGAAAATACTCTAACAAGGAGTAGGCATGTACAGATCGCTTTAGTGACCCAAAAACATCGAATTTTCGGGTATTTTGAGCCTGAATTTGAGATATAATCGGGTACAGAAAATGCATGCTCATATCCACTTTGGGCACCTTAAATATCGATTTTTAGCATTTTTTATGGCCTGTATTTTGAAAGTACTCTAACACGGAGTAGGCATGTACAGATCGCTTCTGGGACCCTAACATATTAAATGTTCGGGTGTTTTGAGCCTGAATTTGAGATATAAACGGGTACAGAAAATGCGTGCACATATCGACTATGGTCAGCTAAAATATCGATTTTTAGCATATTTTGGGCATGTATTTTGAAAATACTCAAAAACGGAGTAGGTATATACAGATCGCTTCTGGGACACAAAAATATAGAATTTTCGGGTGTTTTGAGCCTAAATTTGAGATATAAACGGGTACAGAACATGCATGCACATATCGACTTGGGACACATTAAATATCGATTTTTAGCATGTTCTAAGCCTATATTTTCAAAACAATCTAGCACTGAGTAGACATGTACAGATCGCTTCTTGGACCCAAAAATACCGAATTTTCGGGTGTTTTGAGCCTGAATGTGAGATATAAATGAATACTGAAGATGCATGCACATATCGACTTTTTGCACCAAATATATCGATTTTGAGCATGTTTTGGGTCTGAATCTTTAAAACATTCTAAGAAGGAGTAGGCATATACATATTGCTTCTGGGACACAGAAATATCTAATTTTCAGGTATTTTCAGCCTGAATTTGAGATATAAACGGGTACAGAAGATGCATGCACTTATAGACTTTGGGCACCCAAAATATCGATTTGTAGTATGTTTTGGGCCAATATTTTGAAAATATTCTATCACTGAGTAGGCATGTACAAATCGCTTCTGGGACCCAAAAATATCGAATTTTCTTGTATTTTGAGCCTGAATTTTGGATATAAAAGGGTACAGAACATGCATACACATATTGACTTTGGGCACCTCAAATATCGATTTTCAGCATGTTTTTGGCCTGTATTTTAAAAATACTCTAACACGATATAGGCATGTACAGATCGCTTCTGGGACCCAAAAATATTGAATTTTCGGGTGTTTTGAGCCTGAATTTGAGATATAAACGGGTACAGAAGATGCATGTACATATCGACTATGGGCACCTAAAATATCGATTTTGAGCATATTTTGGGCCTCTATTTTGAAAATATTCTAACACGGAGTAGGCATGTACAGATCGCTTCTGGGACCCAAAAATAACGAATTTTTTGTGTTTTGAGCCTGAATTTGAGATATAAACGTGTGCAGAAGATGGATGCACATATCGACTTTGGGCACCTAAAATATCGATTTTCAGCATGTTTTATGGCCTGTACTTTTAAAGTACTCTAACACTGAGTAGGCATGTATACCAGATCGCTTCTGGGACCCAAAAATACCGAATTTTCGGGTGTTTAGAGCCTGAATTTAAGATATAAACGGGTACAGAAGATGCATGCACATATTGACTATGGGCAGCTAAAATATCGATTTTCAGCATGTTTTGGGAATGTATTTTGAAAATACTTAAACACGGAGTAGGCATATACAGATTGAATCTAGGACCCAAGAATATCGAATTTTCGGGTGTTTTGAGCCTAAATTTGGGATATAAACTGGTACAGAATATCCATGCACATATCGACTTTGGAAACACAAAATATCGATTTTTAGCATGTTTTGAGCCTATATTTTGCAAACATTCTAGCACTGAGTAGGCATGTACAGATCTCTTCTTGGACCCAAAAATATCAAATTTTCGGGTGTTTTGAGCCTGAATTTGAGATATAAACGGGTACAGAAGATGCATACACATATTGACATTGGGCACCTAAAAGATCGATTGTTAGCATGTATTGTTTTTTTTTTTTTGAAAATATTCTAGCACTGAGTAGGCATGTACAGATCGCTTCTTTGACTCATAAATACCGAATTTTCGGGTGTTTTGAGCCTGAATTTGAGATATAATCGGGTACAGAAATTACATGTACATATCGACTTTTGGCACCCAAAATATCGATTTTAAGCATGTTTTGAGGCTATAATTTGAAAATACTCTAACACGGAGTAGGCTTGTACAGATTGCTTCTGGGACCCAAAAATATCGAATTTACGGGTGTTTTGAGCATGAATTTGGGATATAAACGGGTACAGAACATACTTATTGACTTGGGACACCAAAAATTTCGATTTTAGCATGTTTTAAGCCTGTATTTTGGAAAAATTCTAGCACTGAGTAGGCATGTACAGATCGCTTCTGGAACCCAAAAAAATTGAATTTTCGGGTGTTTTGAGCCTGAATTTGAGATATAAACGGGTACAGAAGATGCATGCACATATCGACTATGTGAGCTAAAATATCGATTTTCAGCATGTTTTGGGCCTGAATTTTGAAAATACTCTAACACGGAGTAGGCATGTACAGATCGTTTCTGGGACCCAAAAATCTCGAATTTTCGGGTGTTTTGAGTCTGAATTTGAGATATAAAAGGGTACAGAAGATACATGCACATATCGACTTTGGGCACCTAAATTATCGATTTTTAGCATGTTTTGAGCCTATATTTTGAAAACATTCTAGCACTGAGTAGGCATGTACAGATCGCTTCTGGGACATAACAAAATTGAATTTTCCGTCAATTTGAGCCTGAATTTGAGATATAAACGGGTACTGAAGATGCATGCAGATATCAACTTTCGGCACCCAATATATCGATATTTAACATGTTTTGGACCTATATTTTAAAATACTCTAACACAGAGTAGGCATGTACAGATCGCTTCTGGGACCCAAAAATATCGAATTTTCGGGTGGTTTGAGCCTGAATTTGGGATATAAACGGGTACAGAATATGCATACACATATTGACTTTGGGCACCTCAAATATCGATTTCAGCATGTTTTAGGCCTGTATTTTGAAAATACTCTAACACTGAGTAGGCATGTACAGATTGCTTCTGGGGCCCAAAAACATCAAATTTTCGGGAATTTTGAGCCTGAATTTGAAATATAATCGGGCACAGAAGATGCATGCTCATATCCACTTTGGGCACCTAAAATATCGATTTTTAGCATGTTTTGGGCCTATATTTTGAAAGTACTCAAACACGGAGTAGGCATGTACAGATCGCTTCTGGGACCCAAAAATATCGAATTTTCGGTTGTTTTGAGCCTGAATTTGGGATATAAACGGGTACAGAAGATGCATGCACATATCGACTATGTGGAGCTAAAATATCGATTTTCAGCATGTTTTCGACATGTATTTTGAAAATACTCTAACACGGAGTAGGCATGTACAGATCGCTTCTGGGACCCAAAAATATTAATTTTTCGGGTATTTTGAGCCTCAATTTGAGATATAAACGGGTACAGCATATGCATGCACATATCGACATTGGGCACCTATAATATCGATTTTTAGCTTGTTTTGGGCCTATATTTTGAAAATATTCTTTCACTGAGTAGGCATGTACAGATAGCTTCTGTGACCCAAAAATATCGAATTTTCGGGTGTTATGAGCCGAAATTTGGGATATAAACGGGTACAAAAGATGTATGCACATATCGACTTTGGACACGTAAAATATCGATTTTTAGCATGTTTTAAGCCTATATTTTGAAAACATTCTAGCACTAAGTAGACATGTACAGATCGCTTCTGGGACCCAAAAATATTGAATTTTTGGGTATTTTGAGCCAGCATTTGAGATATAAACGAGTACTAAAGATGCATGCACATATCGACTTTTTGCACTTAAAATATCGATTTTGAGCATATTTTGGGTCTGTATCTTGAAAACATTCTAGCAAAGAGTAGGCATGTACAATTCGCTTCTGGGACCCAAAAATATCGAATTTTTGGGAGTTTTGAGTTTTAAATTGAGATATAAACGGGTACTGAAGATGCATGCAGATATCAACTTTGGGCACCCAAAATATCGATTTTAGCATGTTTTGGGCCTATATTTTGAAAATACTCTAACACAGAGTAGACATGTACAGATCGCTTCTGGGACCCAAAAATATCTAATTTTCGGGTGTTTTGAGCCTGAATTTGAGATATAAACGGGTACAGAAGATGCATGCACATATCGACTTTGGGTACCTAAAATATCGATTTTCAGCATGTTTTGGGCCTGTATTTTGAAAGTACTCTAACACGGAGTAGGCATGTACAGATCTCTTCTGGGACCAAAAAATATCGAGTTTTCGGGTGATTTGAACCTGAATTTGAGATATAAACGAGTACAGAAGATGCATGTACATATCGACTATGGGCACCTAAATTATCGATTTTGAGCATATTTTGGGCCTCTATTTTGAAAATATTCTAACACGGAGTAGGCATGTACAGATCGCTTCTGGGACCCAAAAATATCGAATTTTCGGGTGTTTTCAGCCTGAATTTGAGATATAAACGGGTGCAGAAGATGCATGCACATATCGACTTTGCGCACCTAAAATATTGATTTTCAGCATGTTTTATGGCCTGTATTTTTAAAGTACTCTAACACTGAGTAGGCATGTATACCAGATCGCTTCTGGGACCCAAAAATACCGAATTTTCGGGTGTTTAGAGCCTGAATTTAAGATATAAACGGGTACAGAAGATGCATGCACATATTGACTATGGGCACCTAAAATATCGATTTTCAGCATGTTTTGGGCATGTATTTTGAAAATACTTAAACACGGAGTAGGCATATACAGATTGCATCTAGGACCCAAAAATATCGAATTTTCGGGTGTTTTGAGCCTAAATTTGAGATATAAACTGGTACAGAATATCCATGCACATATCGACTTGGGAAACATAAAATATCGATTTTTAGCATGTTTTGAGCCTATATTTTGCAAACATTCTAGCACTAAGTAGGCATGTACATATCTCTTCTTGGACCCAAAAATATTGAATTTTCGGGTGTTTTGAGCCTGAATTTGAGATATAAACGGGTACAGAAGATGCATGCACATATTGACATTGGGCACCTAAAAGATCGATTGTTAGCATGTATTGGGTTTTTTTTTTTTAAATATTCTAGCACTGAGTAGGCATGTACAGATCGCTTCTTTGACTCAAAAATGCCGAATTTTCGGGTGTTTTGAGCCTGAATTTGAGATATAAACGGGTACAGAAGATGCATGCACATATTGACTTTGGGCACCCAAAATATCGATTTTGAGCATGTTTTGGACCTATATTTTGAAAGTATTCTAACACGGAGTAGGCATGTACAGATCGCTTCTGGGACACAAAAATATCGAATTTTCGGGTGTTTTGAGCCTGAATTTGAGAAATAATCGGGTACAGAAATTACATGTACATATCGACTTATGGCACCCAAAATATCGATTTTGAGCATGTTTTGAGCCTATAATTTGAAAATACTCTAACACGGAGTAGGCATGTTCAGATCGCTTCTGGGACCCAAAAATATCGAATTTTCGGGTGTTTTGAGCTTGAATTTGAGATATAAACGGGTACAGAACATACTTATTGACTTGAGACACCAAAAATATCGATTTTTAGCATGTTTTAAGCCTGTATTTTGGAAACATATAGCACTGAGTAGGCAAGTACAGATTGCTTCTGGAACCCCAAAAAATTGAATTTTCGGGTGTTTTAAACCTGAATTTGATATGTAAACAGGTAATGAAGATGCATGCACATATCGACTCTTTGCACCTAAAATATCGATTTTGAGCATGTTTTGGGTCTGTATTGTGAAAATATTCTATTACTGAGTAGGCATGTACAGATCGCTTGTCTGATCCAAAAATATCGAATTTTCTGGTGTTTTGAGTCTGAATTTGAGATATAAACGGGTACAGAAGATTCATGCACATATCGACTATGTGGAGCTAAAATATCGATTTTCAGCATGTTTTGGGCCTGAATTTTGAAAATACTCTAACACGGAGTAGGCATGTACAGATCGCTTCTGGGACCCAAAAATCTCGAATTTTCGGGTGTTTTGAGTCTGAATTTGAGATATAAATGGGTTCAGAAGATGCATGCACATATCGACTTTGGGCACCTAAATTATCGATTTTTAGCATGTTTTGAGCCTATATTTTGAAATCATTCTAGCACTGAGTAGGCATGTACAGATCTCTTCTGGGACATCAAAAAATTGAATTTTCCGTCAATTTGAGCCTGAATTTGATATATAAACGGGTACTGAAGATGCATGCAGATATCAACTTTCGGCACCCAAGATATCGATATTTAACATGTTTTGGACCTATATTTTGAAAATACTCTAACACAGAGTAGGCATGTACAGATCACTTCTGGGACCCAAAAATATCGAATTTTCGGGTGTTCTGAGCCTGAATTTGGGATATAAACGGGTACAGAAGATGCATGCACATATCGACTTTGGGCACCTAAAATATCGATTTTTAGCATGTTTTGAGCCTGTATTTTGAAAATACTCTAACACGGAATAGGCATGTACAGATTGCTTCTGGGGCCCAAAAACATCGAATTTTCGGGAATTTTGAGCCTGAATTTGAGATATAATCGGGTACAGAAGATGCATGCACACATCGACTATGTGGAGGTAAAATATCAATTTTCAGCATGTTTTGGGCCTGTATTTTGAAAATACTCTAACACGGAGTAGGCATGTACAGATCGCTTCTGGCACCCAAAAATCTCAAATTTTCGGGTGTTTTGAGCCTGAATTTGAGATATAAACGGGTAGAGAAGATGCATGCACATATCGACTTTGGGCACCTAAAATATCGATTTTTAGCATGTTTTGAGCCTATATTTTGAAAACATTCTAGCACTGAGTAGGCATGTACAGATCGCTTCTGGGACCCAAAAATATTGAATTTTCCGTCGTTTTGAGCCTGAATTTGAGATATAAACGGGTACTGAAGATGCATGCAGATATCAACATTTGGCACCCAAGATATCGATATTTAGCATGTATTCGGCCTATATTTTGAAAATACTCTAACACAGAGTAGGCATGTACAGATCGCTTCTGGGACACAAAAATATCGAATTTTTGGGTGTTTTGAGCCTGAATTTGAGATATAAACGGGTACAGAAGATTCATGAACATATCGACTTTGGGCACCTCAAATATCGATTTTTAGCTTGTTTTGGGCCTATATTTTAAAAATATTCTATTACTGAGTAGGCATGTACTGATCGCTTGTCTGATCCAAAAATATCGAATTTTCTGGTGTTTTGAGCCTGAATTTGAGATATAAACGGGTACAGAAGATGCATGCACATATCGACTATGTGGAGCTAAAATATCGATTATGAGCATGTTTTGGGCCTGGATTTTGAAAATACTCTAACACGGAGTAGGCATGTACAGATCGCTTCTGGGACCCAAAAATCTCGAATTTTCGGGTGTTTTGAGTCTGAATTTGAGATATAAACGGGTTCAGAAGATGTATGCACATATCGACTTTGGGCACCTAAATTATCGATTTTTAGCATGTTTTGAGCCTATATTTTGAAAACATTCTAGCACTGAGTAGGCATGTACAGATCGCTTCTGGGACATCAAAACATTCAATTTTCCGTCAATTTGAGCCTGAATTTGAGATATAAACGGGTACTGAAGATGCATGCAGATATCAACTTTCGGCACCCAAGATATCGATATTTAACATGTTTTGGACCTATATTTTAAAAATACTCTAACACAGAGTAGGCATGTACAGATCGCTTCTGGGACCCAAAAATATCGAATTTTCGGGTGTTTTGAGCCTGAATTTGGGATATAAACGGGTACAGAAGATGCATACACATATTGACTTTGGGCACCTCAAATATCGATTTGCAGCATGTTTTGGGCCTGTATTTTGAAAATACTCTAACACGGAGTAGGCATGTACAGATTGCTTTTGGTGCCCAAAAACATCGAATTTTCGGGAATTTTGAGCCTGAATTTGAGATATAATCGGGTACAGAAGATGCATGCACACATCGACTATGTTGAGGTAAAATATCAATTTTCAGCCTGTTTTGGGCCTGTATTTTGAAAATACTCTAACACGGAGTAGGCATGTACAGATCGCTTCTGGTACCCAAAAATCTCGAATTTTCGGGTGTTTTGAGCCTGAATTTGAGATATAAACGGGTACAGAAGATGCATGCACATATCGACTTTGGGCACCTAAATTATCGATTTTTAGCATGTTTTGACCCTATATTTTGAAAACATTCTAGCACTGAGTAGGCATGTACAGATCGCTTCTGGGACCCAAAAATATTGAATTCTCCGTCGTTTTGAGCCTGAATTTGAGATATAAACGGGTACTGAAGATGCATGCAGATATCACCTTTTGGCACCCAAGATATCAATTTTCAGCATGTTTTGGGCCTGTATTTTGAAAATACATTAACACGGAGTAGGCATATACAGATCGCTTCTGGGACCCAAAAATCTCGAATTTTCGGGTGTTTTGTGCCTGAATTTGAGATATAAACGGGTACAGAAGATGCATGCACATATTGACTTTGGGCACCTAAAATATCGATTTTCAGTATGTTTTATGGCCTGTATATTGAAAGTACTCTAACACGGAGTAGACAAGTACAGATCGCTTCTGGGAGCCAAAAATATAGAATTTTCGAGTGTTTTGAGCCTAAATTTTAGATATAAACGGGTACAGAACATGCATGCACATATCGACATTGGGCACCTAAAATATCGATTTTTAGCATGTATTGGGCCTATATTTTGAAAATATTCTAGCACTGAGTAGGCATGTACAGATCGCTTCAGGGTCCCAAAAATATCGAATTTTCGGGTGTTTTGAGCCTGAATTTGGGATATAAACTGGTACAAAAGATGTATGCACATATCGACTTTGGACACCTAAAATGTCGATTTTTAGCATGTTTTAAGCCTATATTTTGAAAACAGTCTAGCTCTGAGTAGACATGTACAGATCGCTTCTGGGACCCATAAATAATGAATTTTTGGTGTTTTGAGCCTGAATTTAAGATATAAACGGGTATTGAAGATACAGGTACATATCGACTTTTTGCACCTAAAATATTGATTTTGAGCTTGTTTTGGGTCTGTATCTTAAAAACATTCTAGTAAGGAGTAGGCATGTTCAGATCGCTTCTGGGACCCAAAAATACTGAATTTTCGGGTGTTTTGAGCCTTATTTTGAGATATAAATGGATACTGAAGATGCATGCACATATCGACTTTTTGCACCTAATATATCTATTTTTACCATGTTTTGGGTCTGTATCTTGAAAACATTCTAAGAAGGAGTAGGCATAGACATATCGCTTCTGGGACACAAAAATATCTAATTTTCGGGTGTTTTGAGCATGAATTTGAGATATAAACGGGTAAAGAAGATGCATGCACATATCGACTTTGGGCTCCCAAAATATTTATTTTTAGTATGTTTTGGGCCAATATTTTGAAAATATTCTATCACTAAGTAAGCATGTACAGATAGCTTCTGGGACACAACAAAATTAAATTTTCGGGTGTTTTGAGCCTGAATTTGGGATATAAACGGGTACAAAAGATGTATGCACATATCGACTTTGGACACCTAAAATATCGAATTTTAGCATGTTTTAAGCCTATATTTTGAAAACATTCTAGCACTGAGTAGATATGTACAGATCGCTTCTGGGATCCAAAAATATCGAATTTTCGGATGTTTTAAGCTTGAATTTGGGATTTAAAAGGGTACAGAACATGCATGCACATATCGACTTGGGACACATAAAATATCGATTTTTAGCATGTTTTGACTCTATATTTTGAAAACATTCTAGCACTGAGTAGGCATGTACAGATCACTTCTTGGACCCAAAAATATCGAATTTTCGGGTGTTTTGAGCCTGAATTTGATATGTAAACAGGTAATGAAGATGAATGCACATATCGACTCTTTGCACCTAAAATATCGATTTTGAGTATGTTTTGGGTCTGTATTGTGTAAATACTCTAACACGGAGTAGGCATGTACAGATCGCTTCAGGCACACAAAAATATCGGATTTTTGGGTGTTTTGAGCCTGAATTTGAGATATAGACGGGTACAGAAGATGAATGCACATATCGACTTTGGGCACCCAAAATGTCGATTTTTAGCATGTTTTGGGCCTGTAGTTTGAAAATACTCTAAGACTGAGTAGGCATGTACAGATCGCTTAAGGGACCAAAAATATCGAATTTTCGGGTGTTTTGAGCCTGAATTTGAGATATAAACCTGTACAGAATACACATGCACATATCGAAAATGGGCACCTAAAATATCGATTTTTAGCATGTTTTGGGCTTGAATTTTAAAAGTACTCTAACACGGAGTAGGCATGCACAGATCGCTTCTGGGACCCAAAAATATCGAATATTCGGGTGTTTTGAGCCTGAATTTGAGATATAAACGGGTGCAGAAGATACATGCACATATCGACTATGGGCAGCTAAAATATCGATTTTCAGCATGTTTTGGGCATGTATTTTGAAAATACTCAAACACGGAGTAGGCATATACAGATCGCTTCTGGGACCCAAAAATATCGAATTTTCGGGTGTTTTGAGCCTAAATTTGAGATATAAACGGGTACAGAACATGATTGCACATATTGACTTTGGGCACCCAAAATATCGATTTTTAACATGTTCTGAGCCTCTATTTTAAAAACATTCTAGCACTGAGTAGGCATGTACAGATCGCTTCTGGGACCCAAAAATATTGAATTTTCGGGTGTTTTGAGCCTGAATTTGAGATATAACCGGGTACAGAGAATGCATACACATATTGACTTTGTGCACCTAAAATATCAATTTTTAGCATGTTTTGGGCCTGTATTTTAAAAACACTCTAACACAGAGTATGCATGTACAGATCGCTTCTGGGACACAAAAATATCGAATTTTCGGAGTTTTGAGCCTGAATTTGAGATATAAATGGGTACAGATGATGCATGCACATATCGAATTTTTGAACCTAAAATATCGATTTTAAAGCATGTTTTGGGTCTGTATCTTAAAACTTTCTACCAAGAAGTAGGCATGTACAGATTGCTTCTGGGACCAAAAAATATCGAATTTTCGAGTGTTTTGAACCTGAATTTGGGATATAGACGGTACAGAAGATGCATACACATATTGACTTTGGCCATCTAAAATATCGATTTACAGCATGTTTTAGGCCTGTATTTTGAAAATACTCTAACACGGAGTAGGCATGTACAGATCGCTTTTGGGACCCAAAAATATCGAATATTCGGGTGTTAAGAGTCTGAATTTGAGATATAAACGGGTACAGAAGATGCATGCACATATCGACTTAAAGCACCCAAAATATCGATTTTGAGCATGTTTTGGGCCTGTATTCATAAAATACTCTAACACGGAGTAGACACGTACAGATCGCTTTTGGGACACAAAAATATCGAATTTTTGGGTTTTTTGAGCCTGAATTTGAGATATAAACGGGTACAGAAGATTCATGCACATATCGACTTCGGGCACCTAAAATATCGATTTTTAGCATGTTCTGAGCCTCTATTGTGAAAACATTCTAGCACTGAGTAGGCATGTACAGATCGCTTCTGGGACCCAAAAATATTGAATTTTCGGGTGTTTTGAGCCTGAATTTGAGATATAACCGGGTACAGAGAATGCATACACATATTGACTTTGTGCACCTAAAATATCAATTTTTAGCATGTTTTGGGCCTGTATTTTAAAAACACTCTAACACGGAGTATGCAGGTACAGATCGCTTCTGGGACACAAAAATATCGAATTTTCAGAGTTTTGAGCCTGAATTTGAGATATAAACGGGTACAGAAGATGCATGCACATATCGACTTTTGCACCTAAAATATCGATTTTGAGCATGTTTTTGGTCTGTATCTTGAAAACATTCTAGCAAGAAGTAGGCATGTACAGATTGCTTCTGGGACCCAAAAATATCGAATTTTCGAGTGTTTTGAACCTGAATTTGGAATATAGACGTGTACAGAAGATGCATACACATATTGACTTTGGGCAGCTAAAATATCGGTTTACTGCATGTTTTGGGCCTGTATTTTAAAAACACTCTAACACGGAGTATGCACGTACAGATCGCTTCTGGGACCCAAATAAATCGAATTTTCGGGGGTTTTGAGCCTGAATTTGGGATATAATCGGGTACAGAGGATGCATGCACATATCGACTTTTTGCACCTAAAATATCGATTTTAAGCATGTTTTGGGTCTGTATCTTGAAAAACATTCTAGCAAGGAGTAGGCATGTACAGATCGCTACTGGGACCCAAAAATATCGAATTTTCTGGTGTTTTGAACCTGAATTTGGGATATAGACGGGTACAGAAGATGCATACACATATTGACTTTGGGCACCTAAAATATAGATTTTTAGCATGTTTTGGGCCTGTATTTTGAAAATACTTTAACACGGAGTAGGCATGTACAGATCGCTTCTGGGACCCAAAAATATCGAATTTTCGGGTGTTTTGAGCCTGAATTTGATATATAAACGGGTACAGAAGATGCATGCACATATCTACTTCGGGCACCTAAAATATCGATTTTGAGCATGTTTTGGAAATGTACTTTGAAAATACTCTAACACGGAGTAGGCATGTACAAATCGCTTCTGGGACACAAAAATATGTATTTTGGGGTGTTTTTAACCTGAATTTGAGATATAAACGGGTACAGAAGATGCATGCACATATCGACTTTGGACACCTAAAATATCGATTTATAGCATGTTTAGAGCCTATATTTTAAAAACATTCTAGAACTGAGTAGGCATGTACAGATCGCTTTTGGAACCCAAAAATATTGAATTTTCGGGTGTTTTGAGCCCGAATTTGATATGTAAACAGGTAATGAAGATGAATGCACATATCGACTCTTTGCACCTAAAATATCGATTTTGAGCATGTTTTGGGTCTGTATCGTGTAAATACTCTAACACGGAGTAGGCATGTACAGATCGCTTCAGGCACACAAAAATATCGGATTTTTGGGTGTTTTGAGCCTGAATTTGAGATATAAACGGGTTCAGAAGATGAATGCACATATCTACTTTGGGCACCCAAAATGTAGATTTCTAGCATGTTTTGGGCCTGTATTTTGAAAATACTCTAAGACTGAGTAGGCATGTACAGATCGCTTAAGGGACCCATAAATATCGAATTTTCGGGTGTTTTGACCCTGAATTTGAGATATAAACGGGTACAGAATACGCATGCACATATCGAAAATGGGCACCTAAAATATCGATTTTTAGCATGTTTGGGCTTGAATTTTAAAAGAACTCTAACACGGAGTAGGCATGCACAGATCGTTTCTGGATTCAAAAATATCGAATTTTCGGGTGTTTTGAGCCTGAATTTGAGATATAAACGGGTACAGAAGATGCATGCACATATCGACTATGGGCAGCTAAAATATCGATTTTCAGCATGTTTTGGGCATATATTTTGAAAATACTCAAACACGGAGTAGGCATATACAGATCGCTTCTCAGACCCAAAAATATCGAATTTTCGGGTGTTTTGAGCCTAAATTTGAGATATAAACGGGTACAGAACATGCATGCACATATTGACTTTGGGCACCCAAAATATCGATTTTTAACATGTTCTGAGCCTCTATTTTAAAAAAATTCTAGCACTGAGTAGGCATGTACAGATCGCTTCTGGGACCCAAAAATATTGAATTTTCGGGTGTTTTGAGCCTGAATTTGAGATATAACCGGGTACAGAGAATGCATACACATATTGACTTTGTGCACCTAAAATATCAATTTTCAGCATGTTTTGGGCCTGTATTTTAAAAACACTCTAACACGGAGTATGCAGGTACAGATCGCTTCTGGGACACAAAAATATCGAATTTTCAGAGTTTTGAGCCTGAATTTGAGATATAAACGGGTACAGAAGATGCATGCACATATCGACATTTTGCACCTAAAATATCGATTTTGAGCATGTTTTTGGTCGGTATCTTGAAAACATTCTAGCAAGAAGTAGGCATGTACAGATTGCTTCTGGGACCCAAAAATATCGAATTTTCGAGTGTTTTGAACCTGAATTTGGAATAAAGACGTGTACAGAAAATGCATACACATATTGACTTTGGGCAGCTAAAATATCGATTTACTGCATGTTTTGGGCCTGTATTTTAAAAACACTCTAACACGGAGTATGCACGTACAGATCGCTTCTGGGACCCAAATAAATCGAATTTTCGGGGGTTTTGAGCCAGAATTTGGGATATAACCGGGTACAGAAGATGCATGCACATATCGACTTTTTGCACCTGAAATATCGATTTTAAGCATGTTTTGGGTCTGTATCTTGAAAAACATTCTAGCAAGGAGTAGGCATGTACAGATCGCTTCTGGGGCCCAAAAATATCGAATTTTCTGGTGTTTTGAACCTGAATTTGGGATATAGACGGGTACAGAAGATGCATACACATATTGATTTTGGGCACCTAAAATATAGATTTTTAGCATGTTTTGGGCCTGTATTTTGAAAATACTTTAACACGGAGTAGGCATGTACAGATCGCTTCTGGGACCCAAAAATATCGAATTTTCGGGTGTTTTGAGCCTAAATTTGAGATATAAACGGGTACAGAAGATGCATGCACATATCGACTCTTTGCACCTAAAATATCGATTTTGAGCATGTTTTGGGTCTGTATTGTGTAAATACTCTAACACGGAGTAGGCATGTACAGATCGCTTCAGGCACACAAAAATATCGGATTTTTGGGTGTTTTGAGCCTGAATTTGAGATATAAACGGGTACAGAAGATGAATGCACATATCGACTTTGGGCACCCAAAATGTCGATTTTTAGCATGTTTTGGGCCTGTATTTTTGAAAATACTCTAAGACTGAGTAGGCATGTACAGATCGCTTAAGGGACCCATAAATATCGAATTTTCGGGTGTTTTGAGCCTGAATTTGAGATATAAAGGGGTACAGAATACGCATGCACATATCGAAAATGGGCACCTAAAATATCGATTTTTAGCATGTTTTGGGCTTGAATTTTAAAAGAACTCTAACACGGAGTAGGCATGCACAGATCGCTTCTGGGACCCAAAAATATCGAATTATCGGGTGTTTTGAGCCTGAATTTGAGATATAAACGGGTACAGAAGATGCATGCACATATCGACTATGGGCAGCTAAAATATCGATTTTCAGCATGTTTTGGGCATGTATTTTGAAAATACTCAAACACGGAGTAGGCATATACAGATCGCTTCTGGGACCCAAAAATATCGAATTTTCGGGTTTTTTGAGCCAAAATTTGAGATATAAACGGGTACAGAACATGCATGCACATATTGACTTTGGGCACCCAAAATATCAATTTTTAGCATGTTTTGGGCCTGTATTTTAAAAACACTCTAACACAGAGTATGCATGTACAGATCGCTTCTGGGACACAAAAATATCGAATTTTCGGAGTTTTGAGCCTGAATTTGAGATATAAATGGGTACAGATGATGCATGCACATATCGAATTTTTGAACCTAAAATATCGATTTTAAAGCATGTTTTGGGTATGTATCTTAAAACTTTCTAGCAAGAAGTAGGCATGTACAGATTGCTTCTGGGACCAAAAAATATCGAATTTTCGAGTGTTTTGAACCTGAATTTGGGATATAGACGGGTACAGAAGATGCATACACATATTGACTTTGGGCAGCTAAAATATCGATTTACAGCATGTTTTAGGCCTGTATTTTGAAAATACTCTAACACGGAGTAGGCATGTACAGATCGCTTTTAGGACCCAAAAATATCGAATATTCTTGTGTTTTGAGTGTGAATTTGAGATATAAACGGGTACAGAAGATGCATGCACATATCGACTTAAAGCACCCAAAATATCGATTTTGAGCATGTTTTGGGCCTGTATTTTTAAAAATACTCTAACACGGAGTAGACACATACAGATCGCTTTTGGGACACATAAATATCGAATTTTCAGGTGTTTTGAGCCTGAATTTGAGATATAAACGGGTTCAGAAGATTCATGCACATATCGACTTCGGGCACCTAAAATATCGATTTTTCGCATGTTCTGAGCCTCTATTTTGAAAACATTTTAGCACTGAGTAGGCATGTACAGATCGCTTCTGGGAACCAAAAATATTGAATTTTCGGGTGTTTTGAGCCTGAATTTGGGATATAACCGGGTACAGAGAATGCATACACATATTGACTTGGTGCACCTAAAATATCAATTTTCAGCATGTTTTGGGCCTGTATTTTAAAAACAATCTAACACGGAGTATGCAGGTACAGATCACTTCTGGGACACAAAAATATCGAATTTTCAGAGTTTTGAGCCTGAATTTGAGATATAAACGGGTACAAAAGATGCATGCACATATCGACTTTTTGCACCTAAAATATCGATTTTGAGCATGTTTTTGGTCTGTATCTTGAAAACATTCTAGCAAGAAGTAGGCATGTACAGATTGCTTCTGGGACCCAAAAATATCGAATTTTCGAGTGTTTTGAACCTGAATTAGGGATATACACGGGTACAGAAGATGCATACACATATTGACTTTAGGCACCTAAAATATCGATTTTGAGCATGTTTTGGGCCTGTATTTTGAAAATACTCTAACACGGAATAGGCATGTACAGATTGCTTCTGGGGCCCAAAAACATCGAATTTTCGGGAATTTTGAGCCTGAATTTGAGATATAATCGGGTACAGAAGATGCATGCACACATCGACTATGTGGAGGTAAAATATCAATTTTCAGCATGTTTTGGGCATGCTTTTGAAATATACTCTAACACGGAGTAGGCATGTACAGATCACTTCTGGCACCCAAAAATCTCGAATTTTCGGGTGTTTTGAGCCTGAATTTGAGATATAAACGGGTACAGAAGATGCATGCACATATCGACTTTGGGCACCTAAAATAACGATTTTTAGCATGTTTTGAGCCTATATTTTGAGAACATTCTAGCACTGAGTAGGCATGTACAGATCGCTTCTGGGACCCAAAAATATTGAATTTTCCGTCGTTTTGAGCCTGAATTTGAGATATAAACGGGTACTGAAGATGCATGCAGAAATCAACTTTTGGCACCCAAGATATCGATATTTAGCATGTTTTCGGCCTATATTTTGAAAATACTCTAACACAGAGTAGGCATGTACCGATCGCTTGTGGGACACAAAAATATCGAATTTTCGGGTGTTTTGAGCCTGAATTTGAGATATAAACGGGTACAGAAGATTCATGAACATATCGACTTTGGGCACCTCAAATATCGATTTTTAGCTTGTTTTGGGCCTATATTTTAAAAATATTCTATTACTGAGTAGGCATGTACAGATCGCTTGTCTGATCCAAAAATATCGAATTTTCTGGTGTTTTGAGCCTGAATTTGAGATATAAACGGGTACAGAAGATGCATGCACATATCGACTATGTGGAGCTAAAATATCGATTTTCAGCATGTTTTGGGCCTGAATTTTGAAAATACTCTAACACAGAGTAGGCATGTACAGATCGCTTCTGGGACCCAAAAATATCGAATTTTCGGGTGTTTTGAGCCTGAATTTGAGATATAAACGGGTACAGAAGATGCATGCACATATCGACTTTGGGCACCTAAAATATCGATTTTGAGCATGTTTTGGGTCTGTATCTTGAAAAACATTCTAGCAAGGAGTAGGCATGTACAGATCGCTTCTGGGACCCAAAAATATCGAATTTTCGGGTTTTTTGAGCCAAAATTTGAGATATAAACGGGTACAGAACATGCATGCACATATTGACTTTGGGCACCCAAAATATCAATTTTTAGCATGTTTTGGGCCTGTATTTTAAAAACACTCTAACACAGAGTATGCATGTACAGATCGCTTCTGGGACACAAAAATATCGAATTTTCGGAGTTTTGAGCCTGAATTTGAGATATAAATGGGTACAGATGATGCATGCACATATCGAATTTTTGAACCTAAAATATCGATTTTAAAGCATGTTTTGGGTATGTATCTTAAAACTTTCTAGCAAGAAGTAGGCATGTACAGATTGCTTCTGGGACCAAAAAATATCGAATTTTCGAGTGTTTTGAACCTGAATTTGGGATATAGACGGGTACAGAAGATGCATACACATATTGACTTTGGGCAGCTAAAATATCGATTTACAGCATGTTTTAGGCCTGTATTTTGAAAATACTCTAACACGGAGTAGGCATGTACAGATCGCTTTTAGGACCCAAAAATATCGAATATTCTTGTGTTTTGAGTCTGAATTTGAGATATAAACGGGTACAGAAGATGCATGCACATATCGACTTAAAGCACCCAAAATATCGATTTTGAGCATGTTTTGGGCCTGTATTTTTAAAAATACTCTAACACGGAGTAGACACATACAGATCGCTTTTGGGACACATAAATATCGAATTTTCAGGTGTTTTGAGCCTGAATTTGAGATATAAACGGGTTCAGAAGATTCATGCACATATCGACTTCGGGCACCTAAAATATCGATTTTTCGCATGTTCTGAGCCTCTATTTTGAAAACATTTTAGCACTGAGTAGGCATGTACAGATCGCTTCTGGGAACCAAAAATATTGAATTTTCGGGTGTTTTGAGCCTGAATTTGGGATATAACCGGGTACAGAGAATGCATACACATATTGACTTGGTGCACCTAAAATATCAATTTTCAGCATGTTTTGGGCCTGTATTTTAAAAACAATCTAACACGGAGTATGCAGGTACAGATCACTTCTGGGACACAAAAATATCGAATTTTCAGAGTTTTGAGCCTGAATTTGAGATATAAACGGGTACAAAAGATGCATGCACATATCGACTTTTTGCACCTAAAATATCGATTTTGAGCATGTTTTTGGTCTGTATCTTGAAAACATTCTAGCAAGAAGTAGGCATGTACAGATTGCTTCTGGGACCCAAAAATATCGAATTTTCGAGTGTTTTGAACCTGAATTAGGGATATACACGGGTACAGAAGATGCATACACATATTGACTTTAGGCACCTAAAATATCGATTTTGAGCATGTTTTGGGCCTGTATTTTGAAAATACTCTAACACGGAATAGGCATGTACAGATTGCTTCTGGGGCCCAAAAACATCGAATTTTCGGGAATTTTGAGCCTGAATTTGAGATATAATCGGGTACAGAAGATGCATGCACACATCGACTATGTGGAGGTAAAATATCAATTTTCAGCATGTTTTGGGCATGCTTTTGAAATATACTCTAACACGGAGTAGGCATGTACAGATCACTTCTGGCACCCAAAAATCTCGAATTTTCGGGTGTTTTGAGCCTGAATTTGAGATATAAACGGGTACAGAAGATGCATGCACATATCGACTTTGGGCACCTAAAATAACGATTTTTAGCATGTTTTGAGCCTATATTTTGAGAACATTCTAGCACTGAGTAGGCATGTACAGATCGCTTCTGGGACCCAAAAATATTGAATTTTCCGTCGTTTTGAGCCTGAATTTGAGATATAAACGGGTACTGAAGATGCATGCAGAAATCAACTTTTGGCACCCAAGATATCGATATTTAGCATGTTTTCGGCCTATATTTTGAAAATACTCTAACACAGAGTAGGCATGTACCGATCGCTTGTGGGACACAAAAATATCGAATTTTCGGGTGTTTTGAGCCTGAATTTGAGATATAAACGGGTACAGAAGATTCATGAACATATCGACTTTGGGCACCTCAAATATCGATTTTTAGCTTGTTTTGGGCCTATATTTTAAAAATATTCTATTACTGAGTAGGCATGTACAGATCGCTTGTCTGATCCAAAAATATCGAATTTTCTGGTGTTTTGAGTCTGAATTTGAGATATAAACGGGTACAGAAGATGCATGCACATATCGACTATGTGGAGCTAAAATATCGATTTTCAGCATGTTTTGGGCATGAATTTTGAAAATACTCTAACACAGAGTAGGCATGTACAGATCGCTTCTGGGACCCAAAAATATCGAATTTTCGGGTGTTTTGAGCCTGAATTTGAGATATAAACGGGTACAGAAGATGCATGCACATATCGACTTTGGGCACCTAAAATATCGATTTTGAGCATGTTTTGGGTCTGTATCTTGAAAAACATTCTAGCAAGGAGTAGGCATGTACAGATCGCTTCTGGGACCCAAAAATATCGAATTTTCTGGTGTTTTGAACCTGAATTTGGGATATAGACGGGTACAGAAGATGCATACACATATTGACTTTGGGCACCTAAAATATAGATTTTTAGCATGTTTTGGGCCTGTATTTTGAAAATACTTTAACACGGAGAAGGCATGTACAGATCGCTTCTGGGACCCAAAAATATCGAATTTTCGATTGTTTTGAGCCTGAATTTGAGATATAAATGGGTAATGAAGATGAATGCACGTATCGACTCTTTGCACCTAAAATATCGATTTTGAGCATGTTTTGGGTCTGTATTGTGTAAATACTCTAACACGGAGTAGGCATGTACAGATCGCTTCAGGCACACAAAAATATCGGATTTTTGGGTGTTTTGAGCCTGAATTTTAGATATAAACGGGTACAGAAGATGCATGCAGATATTGACTTTGGGCACCTCATATATCGATTTTCAGCATGTTTTAGGCCTGTATTTTGAAAATACTCTAACACGGAATAGGCATGTACAGATTGCTTCTGGGGCCCAAAAACATCGAATTTTCGGGAATTTTGAGCCTGAATTTGAGATATAATCGGGTACACAAGATGCATGCACATATTGACTATGTGGAGGTAAAATATCATTTTTCAGCATGTTTTGGGCATGTATTTTGAAAATACTCTAACACGGAGTAGGCATGTACAGATCGCTTCTGGCACCCAAAAATCTCGAATTTTCGGGTGTTTTGAGCCTGTATTTGAGATATAAACGGGTACAGAAGATGCATGCACATATCGACTTTGGGCACCTAAAATATCGATTTTTTGCAAGTTTTGAGCCTATATTTTGAAAACATTCTAGCACTGAGTAGGCATGTACAGATCGCTTCTGGGACTCAAAAATCTTGAATTTTCGGGTGTTTAGTGCCTGAATTTGAGATATAAACGGGTACAGAAGATGCATGCACATATCGACATTTGGCACCTAAAATATCGATTTTTAGCATGTATTGGGCCTATGTTTTGAAAATATTCTAGCACTGAGTAGGCATGTACAGATCGCTTCTGGGTCCCAAAAATATCGAATTTTCGGGTGTTTTGAGCCTGAATTTGGGATATAAACTGGTACAAAAGATGTATGCACATATCGACATTGGACACCTAAAATGTCGATTTTTAGCATGTTTTAGCCTATATTTTAAAAACAGTCTAGCTCTGAGTAGACATGTACAGATTGCTTCTGGAACCCAAAAATATTGAATTTTTGGGTGTTTTGAGCCTGAATTTAAGATATAAACGGGTAATGAAGATGCAGGTACATATCGACTTTTTGCACCTAAAATATTGATTTTGAGTTTGTTTTGGGTCTGTATCTTAAAAACATTCTAATAAGGAGAAGGCATGTACAGATCGCTTCTGGGACCCAAAAATACCGAATTTTCGGGTGTTTTGAGCCTTATTTTGAGATATAAATGGATACAGAAGATGCATGCACATATCTACTTTGGGCACCTAAAATATCGATTTTGAGCATGTTTTGGGTCTGTATCTTGAAAAACATTCTAGCAAGGAGTAGGCATGTACAGATCGCTTCTGGGACCCAAAAATATCGAATTTTCGGGTGTTTTGAACCTGAATTTGGGATATAGACGGGTACAGAAGATGCATACACATATTGACTTTGGGCACCTAAAATATCGATTTACAGCATGTTTTTGGCCTATATTTTAAAAACACTCTAACACGGAGTATGCAGGTACAGATCGCTTTTGGGACCCAAAAATATCGAATAATCGGGTGTTTTGAGTCTGAATTAGGGATATACACGGGTACAGAAGATGCATAAACATATTGACTTTAGGCACCTAAAATATCGATTTACAGCATGTTTTTGGCCTATATTTTAAAAACACTTTAACACGAAGTATGCACGTACAGATCGCTTCTGGGACCCAAATAAATCGAATTTTCAGGGGTTTTGTGCCAGAATTTGGGATATAACCGGGTACAGAGGATGCATGCACATATCGACTTTTTGCACATAAAATATCGATTTTGAGCATGTTTTGGGTCTGTATCTTGAAAAACATTCTAGCAAGGAGTAGGCATGTACAGATCGCTTCTGGGACCCAAATATATCGAATTTTCTGGTGTTTTGAACCTGAATTTGGGATATAGACGGGTACAGAAGATGCATACACATATTGACTTTGGGCACCTAAAATATATAGATTTTTAGCATGTTTTGGGCCTGTATTTTGAAAATACTTTAACACGGAGTAGGCATGTACAGATCGCTTCTGGGACCCAAAAATATCGACTTTTCGGGTGTTTTGAGCCTGAATTTGAGATATAAACGGGTACAGAAGATGCATGCACATATCTACTTTGGGCACCTAAAATATCGATTTATAGCATGTTTAGAGCCTATATTTTAAAAACATTCTAGCACTGAGTAGGCGTGTACAGATCGCTTTTGGAACCCAAAAATATTGAATTTTCGGGTGTTTTGAGCCTGAATTTGATATGTAAACAGGTAATGAAGATGAATGCACATATCGACTCTTTGCACCAAAAATATCGATTTTGAGCATGTTTTGGGTCTGTATAGTGTAAATACTCTAACACGGAGTAGGCATGTACAGATCGCTTCTGGGACACAAAAATATCGATTTTTGGGTGTTTTGAGCCTGAATTTGAGATATAAACGGGTACAGAAGATGCATGCACATATCGACTTTGGACACCTAAAATATCGATTTATAGCAAGTTTAGAGCCTATATCTTAAAAACATTCTAGCACTGAGTAGGCATGTACAGATCGCTTCTGGGACCCAAAAATATTGAATTTTCGGGTGTTTTGAGCCTGAATTTGAGATATAACCGGGTACAGAGAATGCATACACATATTGAATTTGTGCACCTAAAATATCAATTTTCAGCATGTTTTGGGCCTGTATTTTAAAAACACTCTAACACAGAGTATGCATGTACAGATCGCTTCTGGGACACAAAAATATCGAATTTTCGGAGTTTTGAGCCTGAATTTGAGATATAAACGGGTACAGAAGATGCATGCACATATCGAATTTTTGAACCTGAAATATCGCTTTTAAAGCATGTTTTGGGTCTGTATCTTAAAACTTTCTAGCAAGAAGTAGGCATGTACAGATTGCTTCTGGGACCCAAAAATATCGAATATTCGGATGTTTTGAGTCTGAATTTGAGATATAAACGGGTACAGAAGATGCATGCACATATCGACTTAAAGCACCCAAAATATCGATTTTGAGCATGTTTTGGGCATGTATTTTGAAAATACTCTAACACGGAGTAGACACGTACAGATCGCTTTTGGGACACAAAAATATCGAATTTTTGGATGTTTTGAGCCAGAATTTGAGATATAAACGGGTACAGAAGATGCATGCACATATCGACTTCGGGCACCTAAAATATCGATTTTTAGCATGTTCTGTTCCTCTATTTTGAAAACATTCTAGCACTGAGTAGGCATGTACAGATCGCTTCTGGGACCCAAAAATATTGAATTTTCGGGTGTTTTGAGTCTGAATTTGAGATATAACCGGGTACAGAGAATGCATACACATATTGACTTTGTGCACCTAAAATATCAATTTTCAGCATGTTTCAGGCCTGTATTTTAAAAACACTCTAACACGGAGTATGCAGGATCAGATCGCTTCTGGGACACAAAAATATCTAATTTTCGGAGTTTTGAGCCTGAATTTGAAATATAAACGGGTACAGAAGATGCATGCACATATAGACTTTTTGCACCTAAAATATCGATTTTGAGCATGTTTTTGGTCTGTATCTTGAAAACATTCTAGCAAGAAGTAGGCATGTACAGATTGCTTCTGGGACCCAAAAATATCGAATTTTCGAGTGTTTTGAACCTGAATTTGGAATATAGACGTGTACAGAAGATGCATACACATATAGACTTTGGGCAGCTAAAATATCGATTTACTGCATGTTTTAGGCCTGTATTTTGAAAATACTCTAACACGGAGTAAGCATGTACAGATGGCTTTTGGGACCCAAAAATATCGAATAATCGGATGTTTTGAGTCTGAATTTGAAATAAAAACGGGTACAGAAGATGCATGCACATATCGACTATGGGCAGCTAAAATATCGATTTTCAGCATGTTTTGGGCATGTATTTTGAAAATACTCAAACACGGAGTAGGCATATACAGATCGCTTCTGGGACACAAAAATATCGAATTTTCGGGTGATTTGAGCCTAAATTTGAGATATAAACGGGTACAGAACATGCATGCACATATTGACTTTGGGCACCCAAAATATCGATTTTTAGCATGTTCTGAGCCTCTATTTTAAAAACATTCTAGCACTGAGTAGGCATGTACAGATCACTTCTGGGACCCAAAAATATTGAATTTTCGGGTGTTTTGAGCCTGAATTTGAGATATAACCGGGTACAGAGAATGCATACACACATTGACATTGTGCACCTAAAATATCAATTTTTAGCATGTTTTGGGCCTGTATTTTAAAAACACTCTAACACAGAGTATGCATGTACAGATCGCTTCTGGGACACAAAAATATCGATTTTTCGGAGTTTTGAGCCTGAATTTGAGATATAAACGGGTACAGAAGATACATGCACATATCGAATTTTTGAACCTAAAATATCGATTTTAAAGCATGTTTTGGGTCTGTATCTTAAAACTTTCTAGCAAGAAGTAGGCATGTACAGATTGCTTCTGGGACCAAAAAATATCGAATTTTCGAGGTTTTTGAACATGAATTTGGGATATAGACGGGTACAGAAGATGCATACACATATTGACTTTGGTCAGCTAAAATATCGATTTACAGCATGTTTTAGGCCTGTATTTTGAAAATACTCTAACACGGAGTAGGCATGTACAGATCGCTTTTGGGACCCAAAAATATCGAATATTCGGGTGTTTTGAGTCTGAATTTGAGATATAAACGGGTACAGAAGATGCATGCACATATCGACTTAAAGCACCCAAAATATCGATTTTGATCATGTTTTGGGCCTGTATTTTGAAAATACTCTAACACGGAGTATGTATGTACAGATGGCTTTTGGGACCCAAAAATATCGAATTTTCGGGTGTTTTGAGTCAAAATTTGAGATATAAACGGGAAAAGAAGATGCATGCACATATCGAATTTGGGCACCTAAAATATCGATTTTGAGCATGTTTTGGGCCTGTATTTTGAAAATACTCTAACACGGTATAGACATGTACAGATCGCTTCTGGGACACAAAAATATCGAATTTTTGGGTGTTTTGAGCCTGAATTTGAGATATAAACGGGTACAGAAGATGCATGCACATATCGACTTCGGGCACCTAAAATATCGATTTTTAGCATGTTCTGAGCCTCTATTTTGAAAACATTCTAGCACTGAGTAGGCATGTACAGATCGCTTTTGGGTCCCAAAAATATTGAATTTTCGGGTGTTTTGAGCCTGAATTTGAGATATAACCGGGTACAGAGAATGCATACACATATTGACTTTGTGCACCTAAAATATCAATTTTCAGCATGTTTTGGGCCTACATTTTAAAAGCACTCTAACACGGAGTATGCAGGTACAGATCGCTTCTGGGACACAAAAATATCGAATTTTCGGATTTTTGAGCCTGAATTTGAGATATAAACGGGTACAGAAGATGCATTCACATATCGAATTTTTGCACCTAAAATATCGATTTTGAGCATGTTTTTGGTCTGTATCTTGAAAACTTTCTAGCAAGAAGTATGCATGTACAGATTGCTTCTGGGACCCAAAAATATCGAATTTTCGAGTGTTTTGAACCTGAATTTGGGATATAGTCGGGTACAGAAGATGCATACACATATTGACTTTGGGCAGCTAAAATATCGATTTACTGCATGTTTTAGTCCTGTATTTTGAAAATACTCTAACACGGAGTATGCATGTACAGATGGCTTTTGGGACCCAAAAATATCGAATAATCGGGTGTTTTGAGTCTGAATTTGAGATATAAACGGGTACAGAAGATGTATGCACATATCGACTTTGGGCACCTAAAATATCGATTTTCAGTATGTTTTATTGCCTGTATTTTGAAAGTACTCTAACACGGAGTAGACAAGTACAGATCGCTTCTGGGAGCCAAAAATATCGAATTTTAGGGTGTTTTGAGCCTAAATTTTAAATATAAACGGGTACAGAACATGCATTCACCAATCGACATTAGGCAACTAAAATATCGATTTTTAGCATGTCTTGTGCCTATATTTTGAAAATATTCTAGCACTGAGTAGGCATGTACAGATCGCTTCTGGGACCCAAAAATATCGAATTTTCGGGTGTTTTGAGCCTGAATTTGGGATATAAACGGGTACAAAAGATGTATGCACATATCGCATTTGGACACCTAAAATGTCGATTATTAGCATGTTTTAAGCCGATATTTTAAAAACAGTCTAGCACTGAGTAGACATGTACAGATCGCTTCTGGGACCCAAAAATATTTAATTTTTGGGTGTTTTGAGCCTGAATTTGAGATATAAACGGGTACTGAAGATGCAGGCACATATCGACTTTTTGCACCTAAAATATTGATTTTGAGCTTGTTTTTGGCCTATATTTTAAAAACACTCTAACATGGAGTATGCACGTACAGATCGCTTCTGGGACCCAAATAAATCGAATTTTCGGGTGTTTTGAGCCTGAATTTGAGATATAAACGGGTACAGAAGATGCATGCACATATCGACTTTTTGCACCTAAAATATCGATTTTGAGCATGTTTTGGGTGTGTAACTTGAAAACATTCTAGCAAGAAGTAGGTATGTACAGATTGCTTCTTGGACCAAAAAATATCGAATTTTCGAGTGTTTTGAACCTGAATTTGAGATATAGACGGGTACAGAAGATGCATGCACATATTGACTTTGGGCAGCTAAAATATCGATTTTCAGCATGTTTTAGGCCTTTATTTTGAAAATACTCTAACACGGAGTAGGCATGTACAGATGGCTTTTGGAACCCAAAAACATCGAATATTCGGGTGTTTTGATTCTGAATTTGAGATATAAACGGGTACAGAAGATGCATGCACATATCGACTTTGGGCACCTAAAATATCGATTTTGAGCATGTTTTGGGCCTGTATTTTGAAAATACTCTAACACGGTGTAGACATGTACAGATCGCTTCTGGGACACAAAAATATCGATTTTTCGGAGTTTTGAGCCTGAATTTGAGATATAAACGGGTACAGAAGATGCATGCATATATCGACTTTTTGCACCTAAAATATCGATTTTGAGCATGTTTTGGGTGTGTATCTTGAAAACATTCTAGCAAGAAGTAGGCATGTACAGATTGCTTCTGGAACCCAAAAATATCGAATTTTCGAGTGTTTTGAACATGAATTTGGGATATAGACGGGTACAGAAGATGCATACACATATTGACTTTTGGCAGCTAAAATATCGATTTACAGCATGATTTGGGCCTCTATTTTAAAAACACTCTAACACGGAGTATGCACGTACAGATAGCTTCTGGGACCCAAAAATATTGAATTTTAGGTGTTTTGAGCCTGAATTTGAGATATAAACGGGTACAGAAGATGCATGCACATATCGACTTTGGGCACCTAAAATATCGATTTTTAGTATGTTTTGGGCCTGTATTTTAAAAATACTCTAACACGGAGTAGACATGTACAGATCGCTTTTGGGACCCAAAAATATCGAATTTTCCGGTGTTTTCAGCCTGAATTTGAGATATAAACGGGTACAGAAGAAGCATGCACATATCGACTTTGGACACCTAAAATATCGATTTTTAGCATGTTTTGAGCCTATATTTTGAAAACATTCTAGCATTGAGTATGCATGTACAGATCGCTTAAGGGACCCAAAAATATGGAATTTTCGGGTGTTTTGAGCCTGAATTTGAGATATAAACGGGTACAGAAGATGCATGCACATATCGACTTTTTGCACCTAAAATATCGATTTTGAGCATGTTTTGGGTGTGTATCTTGAAAACATTCTAGCAAGAAGTAGGTATGTACAGATTGCTTCTGGGACCCAAAAATATCGAATTTTCGAGTGTTTTGAACCTGAATTTGAGATATAGACGGGTACAGAAGATGCATACACATATTAACTTTGGGCAGCTAAAATATCGATTTTCAGCATGTTTTAGGCCTGTATTTTGAAAATACTCTAACACGGAGTATGCATGTACAGATGGCTTTTGGGACCCAAAAACATCGAATTTTCGGGTGTTTTGATTCTGAATTTGAGATATAAACGGGTACAGAAGATGCATGCACATATCGACTTTGGGCACCCAAATTATCGATTTTGAGCATGTTTTAGGCCTGTATTTTTAAAATTCTCTAACACGGAGTAGACACGTACAGATCGCTTCTGGGACCCAAATAAATCGAATTTTCGGGTGTTCTGAGCCTGAATTTGAGATATGAACGGGTACAGAAGATGCATGCACATATCGACTTTGGGCACCTAAAATATCGATTTTGAGCATGTTTTGGGCCTGTATTTTGAAAATACTCTAACACGGTGTAGACATGTACAGATCGCTTCTGGGACACAAAAATATCGATTTTTTGGGTGTTTTGAGCCTGAATTTGAGATATAAACGGGTACAGAAGATGTATGAACATATCGACTTTTTGCACCTAAAATATCGATTTTGAGCATGTTTTGGGTCTGTATCTTGAAAACTTTCTAGCAAGAAGTAGGCATGTCCAGATTGCTTCTGGGACCCAAAAATATCGAATTCTCGAGTGTTTTGAACCTGAATTTGGGATATAGACGGGTACAGAAAATGCATACACATATTGACTTTAGGCAGCTAAAATATCGATTTACAGCATGTTTTGGGCCTCTATTTTAAAAACACTCTAACACGGAGTATGCACGTACAGATCGCTTCTGGTACCCAAATATATCGAATTTTCGGGTGTTTTAAGCCTGAATTTGAGATATAAACGGGTAAAGAAGATGCATCCACATATCGACTTTGGGCACCTAAAATATCGATTTTGAGCATGTTTTGGGCCTTTATTTTGAAAATACTTCAACACGGAGTATGCATGTACAGATCGCTTCTGGGACCCAAAAATATTGAATTTTTGGGTGTTTTGAGCCTGAATTTGAGATATAAACGGGTACAGAAGATACATGCACATATCGACTTTGGGCACATAAAATATCGATTTTGAGCATGTTTTGAGTCTGTATTTTGAAAAAACTCTAACACGGAGTAGGCATGTACAGATCGCTTCTGGGACCCATAAATATTGATTTTTTGGGTGTTTTGAGCCTGAATTTGAGATATAAACGGGTACAGAAGATGCATACACATATTGACTTTGGGCAGCTAAAATATCGATTTTCAGCATTTTTTAGGCCTGTATTTTAAAAATACTCTAACACAGAGTATGCATGTACAGATGGCTTTTGGGACCCAAAAATATCGAATATTCGGGTGTTTTGAGTCTGAATTTGAGACATAAACGGGTACAGAAGATGCATGCACATATCGACTTTGGGCACCCAAAATATCGATTTTGAGCATATTTTGGGCCTGTATTTTGAAAATACTCTAACACGGAGTAGACACGTACATATCGCTTCTGGGACACAAACATATCGAATTTTTGGGTGTTTTGAGCCTGAATTTGAGATATAAACGGGTACAGAAGATTCATGCACATATCGACTTTGAGCACCCAAAATATCGATTTTTAGCATGTTCTGAGCCTCTATTTTGAAAACATTCTAGCACTGAGTAGGCATGTACAGATCGCTTCTGGGACCCAAAAATATTGAATTTTCGGGTGTTTTGAGCCTGAATTTGAGATATAACCGGGTACAGAGAATGCATACACATATTGACTTTGTGCACCTAAAATATCAATTTTCAGCATGTTTTGGGCCTGCATTTTAAAAACACTAACACGGAGTATGCATGTACAAATCGCTTCTGGGACATAAAAATATCGAATTTTCGGAGTTTTGAGCCTGAATTTGAGATATGAACGAGTACAGAAGATGCTTGCACATATCGACATTTTGCACCTAATATATCGATTTTGAGCATGTTTTGGGTCTGTAACTTGAAAACTTTCTTGCAAGAAGTATGCATGTACAGATTGCTTCTGGGACCCAAAAATATCGAATTTTCGAGTGTTTTGAACCTTAACTTGGGATATAGAAGGGTACAGAAGATGCATACACATATTGACTTTGGGCAGCTAAAATATCGATTTACATCATGTTTTAGGCCTGTATTTTGAAAATACTCTAACACGGAGTATGCATGTACAGATGGCTTTTGGGACCCAAAAATATCGATTTTTTTGGTTTTTTGAGCCTGAATTTGAGATATAAACGGGTACAGAAGATGCATGCACATATCGACTTTGGGCACCCAAAATATCGATTTTGAGCATATTTTGGGCCTGTATTTTGAAAATACTCTAACACGGAGTAGACACGTACATATCGCTTCTGGGACACAAAAATATCGAATTTTTGGGTGTTTTGAGCCTGAATTTGAGATATAAACGGGTACAGAAGATTCATGCACATATCGACTTTGGGCACCCAAAATATCGATTTTTAGCATGTTCTGAGCCTCTATTTTGAAAACATTCTAGCACTGAGTAGGCATGTACAGATCGCTTCTGGGACCCAAAAATATTGAATTTTCGGGTGTTTTGAGCCTGAATTTGAGATATAACCGGGTACAGAGAATGCATACACATATTGACTTTGGGCAGCTAAAATATCGATTTACATCATGTTTTAGGCCTGTATTTTGAAAATACTCTAACACGGAGTATGCATGTACAAATCGCTTCTGGGACACAAAAATATCGATTTTTTGGGTGTTTTGAGCCTGAATTTGAGATATAAACGAGTACAGAAGATGCATGCACATATCGACTTTTCACACCTAAAATATCATTTTTGAGCATGTTTTAAGCCTGTATTTTAAAAACATTCTAGCACTGAGTAGGCATATGCAGATCGCTTAAGGGACCTAAAAATATCGAATTTTTGGAGTTTTGAGCCTGAATTTGAGATATAAACGGGTACAGAAGATGCATGCACATATCGACTTTTTGCACTTAAAATATCGATTTTGAGAATGTTTTGGGTCTGTATCTTGAAAACATTCTAGCAAGGAGTAGGCATGTACAGATCGCTTCTGGGACCCAAAAATATCGAATTTTCTGGTGTTTTGAACCAGAATTAGGGATATACACGGGTACAGAAGATGCATACACATATCGACTTTGGGCACCCAAAATATCGATTTTGAGCATGTTTTGGGCCTGAATTTTTAAAATACTCTAACACTGAGTAGACACGTACAGATCGCTTCTGGGACCCAAATAAATTGAATTTTCGGGTGATCTGAGCCTGAATTTGTGATATGAACGGGTACAGAAGATGCATGCACATATCGACTTTTTGCACCTAAAACATCGATTTTGAGCATGTTTTGGGCCTGTATTTTAAAAATACTATAACACGGTGTAAACATGTACAGATCGCTTCTGGGACACAAAAATATCGATTTTTTGGGTGTTTTGAGCCTGAAATTGAGATATAAACGGGTACAGAAGATGCATGCACATATCGACTTTGGGCAGCTAAAATATCGATTTACAGCATGTTTTAGGCCTATATTTTGAAAATACTCTAACACGGAGTATGCATGTACAGATGGCTTTTGGGACCCAAAAATATCGAATAATCGGGTGTTTTGAGTCTGAATTTGAGATATAAACGGGTACCGAAGATGCATGCACATATCGACTTTGGGCACCTAAAATATCGATTTTGAGCATGTTTTGGGCCTGTATTTTGAAAATATTCTAACACGGTATAGACATGTACAGATCGCTTCTGGGACACAAAAATATCGATTTTTTGGGTGTTTTGAACCTGAATTAGGGATATACACGGGTACAGAAGATGCATACACATATTGACTTTGGGCACCTAAAATATCGATTTTCAGCATGTTTTTGGACTATATTTTAAAAACACTCTAACATGGAGTATGCACGTACAGATCGCTTCAGGGACCCAAATAAATCGAATTTTCGGGTGTTTTGAGCCTGAATTTGAGATATAAACGGGTACAGAAGATGCATGCACATATCGACTTTTTGCACCTAAAATATCGATTTTGAGCATGTTTTGGGTGTGTAACTTAAAAACATTCTAGCAAGAAGTAGGTATGTACAGATTGCTTCTGGGACCCAAAAATATCGAATATTCGGGTGTTTTGATTCTGAATTTGAGATATAAACGGGTACAGAAGATGCATGCACATATCGACTTTGGGCACCCAAAATATCGATTTTGAGCATGTTTTAGGCCTGTATTTTTAAAATACTCTAACACGGAGTAGACACGTACATATCGCTTCTGGGACCCAAATAAATCGAATTTTAGGGTGTTCTGAGCCTGAATTTGAGATATAAACGGGTACAGAAGATGCATGCATATATCGACTTTTTCCACCTAAAATATCGATTTTGAGCATGTTTTGGGTGTGTATCTTGAAAACATTCTAGCAAGAAGTAGGCATGTACAGATTGCTTCTGGAACCCAAAAATATCGAATTTTCGAGTGTTTTGAACCTGAATTTGGGATATAGACGGGTACAGAAGATGCATACACATATTGACTTTTGGCAGCTAAAATATCGATTTACTGCATGTTTTGGGCCTCTATTTTAAAAACACTCTAACACGGAGTATGCACGTACAGATAGCTTCTGGGACCCAAAAATATTGAATTTTAGGTGTTTTGAGCCTGAATTTGAGATATAAACGGGTACAGAAGATGGATGCACATATCGACTTTGGGAACCTAAAATATCGATTTTTAGTATGTTTTGGGCCTGTTTTTTTAAAAATACTCTAACACGGAGTAGACATGTACAGATCGCTTTTGGGACCCAAAAATATCGAATTTTCGGGTGTTTTCAGACTGAATTTGAGATATAAACGGGTACAGAAGAAGCATGCACATATCGACTTTGGACACCTAAAATATCGATTTTTAGCATGTTTTGAGCCTATATTTTGAAAACATTCTAGCACTGAGTATGCATGTACAGATCGCTTAAGGGACCCAAAAATATGGAATTTTCGGGTGTTTTGAGCCTGAATTTGAGATATAAACGGGTACTGAAGATGCATGCACATATCGACTTTTTGCACCTAAAATATCGATTTTGAGCATGTTTTGGGTGTGTATCTTGAAAACATTCTAGCAAGAAGTAGGTATGTACAGATAGCTTCTAGAACCCAAAAATATCGAATTTTCGAGTGTTTTGAACCTGAATTTGAGATATAGACGGGTACAGAAGATGCATACACATATTGACTTTTGGCAGCTAAAATATCGATTTACAGCATGTTTTGGGCCTCTATTTTAAAAACACTCTAACACGGAGTATGCACGTACAGATAGCTTCTGGGACCCAAAAATATTGAATTTTAGGTGTTTTGAGCCTGAATTTGAGATATAAACGGGTACAGAAGATGCATGCACATATCGACTTTGGGCACCTAAAATGTCGATTTTTAGTATGTTTTGGGCCTGTATTTTAAAAATACTCTAACACGGAGTAGACATGTACAGATCGCTTTTGGGACCCAAAAAAATCGAATTTTCCGGTGTTTTCAGCCTGAATTTGAGATATAAACGGGTACAGAAGAAGCATGCACATATCGACTTTGGACACCTAAAATATCGATTTTTAGCATGTTTTGAGCCTATATTTTGAAAACATTCTAGCATTGAGTATGCATGTACAGATCGCTTAAGGGACCCAAAAATATGGAATTTTCGGGTGTTTAGAGCCTGAATTTGAGATATAAACGGGTACAAAAGATGCATGCACATATCGACTTTTTGCACCTAAAATATCGATTTTGAGCATGTTTTGGGTGTGTATCTTGAAAACATTCTAGCAAGAAGTAGGTATGTACAGATTGCTTCTGGGACCCAAAAATATCGAATTTTCGAGTGTTTTGAACCTGAATTTGAGATATAGACGGGTACAGAAGATGCATACACATATTGACTTTGGGCAGCTAAAATATCGATTTTCAGCATGTTTTAGGCCTGTATTTTGAAAATACTCTAACACGGAGTATGCATGTACAGATGGCTTTTGAAACCCAAAAACATCGAATATTCGGGTGTTTTGATTCTGAATTTGAGATATAAACGGGTACAGAAGATGCATGCACATATCGACTTTGGGCACCCAAAATATCGATTTTGAGCATGTTTTAGGCCTGTATTTTTAAAATACTCTAACACGGAGTAGACACGTACAGATCGCTTCTGGGACCCAAATAAATCGAATTTTCGGGTGTTCTGAGCCTGAATTTGAGATATGAACGGGTACAGAAGATGCATGCACATATCGACTTTGGGCACCTAAAATATCGATTTTGAGCATGTTTTGGGCCTGTATTTTGAAAATACTCTAACACGGTGTAGACATGTACAGATCGCTCCTGGGACACAAAAATATCGATTTTTTGGGTGTTTTGAGCCTGAATTTGAGATATAAACGGGTACAGAAGATGCATGAACATATCGACTTTTTGCACCTAAAATATCGATTTTGAGCATGTTTTGGGTCTGTATCTTGAAAACTTTCTAGCAAGAAGTAGGCATGTCCAGATTGCTTCTGGGACCCAAAAATATCGAATTTTCGAGTGTTTTGAACCTGAATTTGGGATATAGACGGGTACAGAAGATGCATACACATATTGACTTTAGGCAGCTAAAATATCGATTTACAGCATGTTTGGGGCCTCTATTTTAAAAACACTCTAACACGGAGTATGCACGTACAGATCGCTTCTGGTACCCAAAAATATTGAATTTTCGGGTGTTTTGAGCCTGAATTTGAGATATAAACGGGTACAGAAGATGCATGCACATATCGACTTTGGGCACCTAAAATATCGATTTTGAGCATGTTTTGGGCCTGTATTTTGAAAATACTCTAACACGGAGTAGACACGTACAGATCGCTTCTGGGACACAAAAATATCGAATTTTTGGGTGTTTTGAGCCTGAATTTGAGATATAAACGGGTACAGAAGATTCATGCACATATCGACTTTGGGCACCCAAAATATCGATTTTTAGCATGTTCTGAGCCTCTATTTTGAAAACATTCTAGCACTGAGTAGGCATGTACAGATCGCTTCTGGGACCCAAAAATATTGAATTTTCGGGTGTTTTGAGCCTGAATTTGAGATATAAACGAGTACAGAAGATGCTTGCACATATCGACTTTTTGCACCTAAAATATCGATTTTGAGCATGTTTTGGGTCTGTAACTTGAAAACTTTCTAGCAAGAAGTAGGCATGTACAGATTGCTTCTGGGACCCAAAAATATCGAATTTTCGAGTGTTTTGAACCTGAATTTGGGATATAGAAGGGTACAAAAGATGCATACACATATTGACTTTGGGCAGCTAAAATATCGATTTATATCATGTTTTAGGCCTGTATTTTGAAAATACTCTAACACGGAGTATGCATGTACAGATGGCTTTTGGGACCCAAAAATATCGATTTTTTGGGTGTTTTGAGCCTGAATTTGAGATATAATCGGGTACAGAAGATGCATGCACATATCGACTTTGGCACCCAAAATATCGATTTTTAGTATGTTTTTGGCGTATAATTTGAAAATATTCTAGCACTGAGTAGGCATGTACAGATCGCTTCTGGGACCCAAAAATATCGAATTTTCTGGGGTTTTGAGCCAGATTTTGGGATATAACCGGGTACAGAGGATGCATGCACATATCGACTTTTTGCACCTAAAATATCGATTTTAAGCATGTTTTGGGTCTGTATCTTTAAAACTTTCTAGCAAGGAGTAGGCATGTACAGATCGCTTCTGGGACCCAAAAATATCGAATTTTCTGGTGTTTTGAACCTGAATTTGGGATATAGACGGGTAAAGAAGATGCATACACATATTGACTTTGGGCACCTAAAATATCGATTTTCAGCATGTTTTGGGCCTGTATTTTGAAAATACATTAACACGGAGTAGGCATGTACAGATTGCTTCTGGGACCCAGAAATATCGAATTTTCGGGTGTTTTGAGACTGAATTTGAGATATAAACGGGTACAGAAGATGCATGCACATATCGACTTTGGGCACCTAAAATATCGATTTTGAGCATGTTTTGGGCCTGTATTTTGAAAATACTCTAACACGGAGTATGCATGTACAAATCGCTTCTGGGACACAAAAATATCGATTTTTTGGGTGTTTTGAGCCTGAATTTGAGATATAAACGGGTACAGAAGATGCATGCACATATCGACTTTGGGCAGCTAAAATATCGATTTACAGCATGTTTTAGGCCTGTATTTTGAAAATACTCTAACACGGAGTATGCATGTACAGATGGCTTTTGGGACCCAAAAATATCGAATAATCGGGTGTTTTGAGTTTGAATTTGAGATATAAACGGGTACAGAAGATGCATGCACATATCGACTTTGGGCACCTAAAATGTCGATTTTGAGCATGTTTTGGGTGTGTATCTTGAAAACTTTCTAGCAAGAAGTAGGCATGTACAGATTGCTTCTGGGACCCAAAAATATCGAATTTTCGAGTGTTTTGAACCTGAATTTGGGATATAGAAGGGTACAAAAGATGCATACACATATTGACTTTGGGCAGCTAAAATATCGATTTATATCATGTTTTAGGCCTGTATTTTGAAAATACTCTAACACGGAGTATGCATGTACAGATGGATTTTGGGACCCAAAAATATCGATTTTTTGGGTGTTTTGAGCCTGAATTTGAGATATAATCGGGTACAGAAGATGCATGCACATATCGACTTTGGCACCCAAAATATCGATTTTTAGTATGTTTTTGGCGTATAATTTGAAAATATTCTAGCACTGAGTAGGCATGTACAGATCGCTTCTGGGACCCAAAAATATCGAATTTTCTGGGGTTTTGAGCCAGATTTTGGGATATAACCGGGTACAGAGGATGCATGCACATATCGACTTTTTGCACCTAAAATATCGATTTTAAGCATGTTTTGGGTCTGTATCTTTAAAACTTTCTAGCAAGGAGTAGGCATGTACAGATCGCTTCTGGGACCAAAAAATATCGAATTTTCTGGTGTTTTGAACCTGAATTTGGGATATAGACGGGTAAAGAAAATGCATACACATATTGACTTTGGGCACCTAAAATATCGATTTTCAGCATGTTTTGGGCCTGTATTTTGAAAATACATTAACACGGAGTAGGCATGTACAGATTGCTTCTGGGACCCAAAAATATCGAATTTTCGGGTGTTTTGAGACTGAATTTGAGATATAAACGGGTACAGAAGATGCATGCACATATCGACTTTGGGCACCTAAAATATCGATTTTGAGCATGTTTTGGGCCTGTATTTTGAAAATACTCTAACACGGAGTATGCATGTACAAATCGCTTCTGGGACACAAAAATATCGAATTTTTGGGTGTTTTGAGCCTGAATTTGAGATATAAACGGGTACAGAAGATGCATGCACATATCGACTTTGGGCAGCTAAAATATCGATTTACAGCATGTTTTAGGCCTGTATTTTGAAAATACTCTAACACGGAGTATGCATGTACAGATGGCTTTTGGGACCCAAAAATATCGAATAATCGGGTGTTTTGAGTTTGAATTTGAGATATAAACGGGTACAGAAGATGCATGCACATATCGACTTTGGGCACCTAAAATGTCGATTTTTAGTATGTTTTGGGCCTGTATTTTAAAAATACTCTAACACGGAGTAGACATGTACAGATCGCTTTTGGGACCCAAAAAAATCGAATTTTCCGGTGTTTTTAGCCTGAATTTGAGATATAAACGGGTACAGAAGAAGCATGCACATATCGACTTTGGACACCTAAAATATCGATTTTTAGCATGTTTTGAGCCTATATTTTGAAAACATTCTAGCATTGAGTATGCATGTACAGATCGCTTAAGGGACCCAAAAATATGGAATTTTCGGGTGTTTTGAGCCTGAATTTGAGATATAAACGGGTACAGAAGATGCATGCACATATCGACTTTTTGCACCTAAAATATCGATTTTGAGCATGTTTTGGGTGTGTATCTTGAAAACATTCTTGCAAGAAGTAGGTATGTACAGATTGCTTCTGGGACCCAAAAATATCGAATTTTCGAGTGTTTTGAACCTGAATTTGAGATATAGACGGGTACAGAAGATGCATACACATATTGACTTTGGGCAGCTAAAATATCGATTTTCAGCATGTTTTAGGCCTGTATTTTGAAAATACTCTAACACGGAGTATGCATGTACAGATGGCTTTTGAGACCCAAAAACATCGAATATTCGGGTGTTTTGATTCTGAATTTGAGATATAAACGGGTACAGAAGATGCATGCACATATCGACTTTGGGCACCCAAAATATCGATTTTGAGCATGTTTTAGGCCTGTATTTTTAAAATACTCTAACACGGAGTAGACACGTACAGATCGCTTCTGGGACCCAAATAAATCGAATTTTCGGGTATTCTGAGCCTGAATTTGAGATATGAACGGGTACAGAAGATGCATGCACATATCGACTTTGGGCACCTAAAATATCGATTTTGAGCATGTTTTGGGCCTGTATTTTGAAAATACTCTAACACGGTGTAGACATGTACAGATCGCTCCTGGGACACAAAAATATCGATTTTTTGGGTGTTTTGAGCCTGAATTTGAGATATAAACGGGTACAGAAGATGCATGAACATATCGACTTTTTGCACCTAAAATATCGATTTTGAGCATGTTTTGGGTCTGTATCTTGAAAACTTTCTAGCAAGAAGTAGGCATGTCCAGATTGCTTCTGGGACCCAAAAATATCGAATTTTCGAGTGTTTTGAACCTGAATTTGGGATATAGACGGGTACAGAAGATGCATACACATATTGACTTTAGGCAGCTAAAATATCGATTTACAGCATGTTTTGGGCCTCTATTTTAAAAACACTCTAACACGGAGTATGCACGTACAGATCGCTTCTGGTACCCAAAAATATTGAATTTTCGGGTGTTTTGAGCCTGAATTTGAGATATAAACGGGTACAGAAGATGCATGCACATATCGACTTTGGGCACCTAAAATATCGGTTTTGAGCATGTTTTGGGCCTGTATTTTGAAAATACTCTAACACGGAGTAGACACGTACAGATCGCTTCTGGGACACAAAATTATCGAATTTTTGAGTGTTTTGAGCCTGAATTTGAGATATAAACGGGTACAGAAGATTCATGCACATATCGACTTTGGGCACCCAAAATATCGATTTTTAGCATGTTCTGAGCCTCTATTTTGAAAACATTCTAGCACTGAGTAGGCATGTACAGATCGCTTCTGGGACCCAAAAATATTGAATTTTCGGGTGTTTTGAGCCTGAATTTGAGATATAACCGGGTATAGAGAATGCATACACATATTGACTTTGTGCACCTAAAATATCAATTTTCAGCATGTTTTGGGCCTGCATTTTAAAAACACTCTAACACGGAGTATGCATGTACAGATCGCTTCTGGGACCCAAAAATATCGATTTTTTGGTTGTTTTGAGCCTGAATTTGAGATATAAACGAGTACAGAAGATGCTTGCACATATCGACTTTTTGCACCTAAAATATCGATTTTGAGCATGTTTTGGGTCTGTAACTTGAAAACTTTCAAGCAAGAAGTAGGCATGTACAGATTGCTTCTGGGACCCAAAAATATCGAATTTTCGAGTGTTTTGAACCTGAATTTGGGATATAGAAGGGTACAAAAGATGCATACACATATTGACTTTGGGCAGCTAAAATATCGATTTATATCATGTTTTAGGCCTGTATTTTGAAAATACTCTAACACGGAGTATGCATGTACAGATGGCTTTTGGGACCCAAAAATATCGATTATTTGGGTGTTTTGAGCCTGAATTTGAGATATAATCGGGTACAGAAGATGCATGCACATATCGACTTTGGCACCCAAAATATCGATTTTTAGTATGTTTTTGGCGTATAATTTGAAAATATTCTAGCACTGAGTAGGCATGTACAGATCGCTTCTGGGACCCAAAAATATCGAATTTTCTGGGCTTTTGAGCCAGATTTTGGGATATAACCGGGTACAGAGGATGCATGCACATATCGACTTTTTGCACCTAAAATATCGATTTTAAGCATGTTTTGGGTCTGTATCTTGAAAACTTTCTAGCAAGGAGTAGGCATGTACAGATCGCTTCTGGGACCCAAAAATATCGAATTTTCTGGTGTTTTGAACCTGAATTTGGGATATAGACGGGTAAAAAAGATGCATACACATATTGACTTTGGGCACCTAAAATATCGATTTTCAGCATGTTTTGGGCCTGTATTTTGAAAATACATTAACACGGAGTAGGCATGTACAGATTGCTTCTGGGACCCAAAAATATCGAATTTTTGGGTGTTTTGAGACTGAATTTGAGATATAAACGGGTACAGAAGATGCATGCACATATCGACTTTGGGCACCTAAAATATCGATTTTGAGCATGTTTTGGACCTGTATTTTGAAAATACTCTAACACGGAGTATGCATGTACAAATCGCTTCTGGGACACAAAAATATCGATTTTTTGGGTGTTTTGAGCCTGAATTTGAGATATAAACGGGTACAGAAGATGCATGCACATATCGACTTTAGGCAGCTAAAATATCGATTTACAGCATGTTTTAGGCCTGTATTTTGAAAATACTCTAACACGGAGTATGCATGTACAGATGGCTTTTGGGACCCAAAAATATCGAATAATCGGGTGTTTTGAGTTTGAATTTGAGATATAAACGGGTACAGAAGATACATGCACATATCGACTTTGGGCACCTAAAATATCGATTTTGAGCATGTTTTGGGCCTGTATTTTGAAAATACTCTAACACGGTATAGACATGTACAGATCGCTTCTGGGACACAAAAATATCGATTTTTTGGGTGTTTTGAACCTGAATTAGGGATATACACGGGTACAGAAGATGCATACACATATTGACTTTGGGCACCTAAAATATCGATTTTCAGCATGTTTTTGGACTATATTTTAAAAACACTCTAACATGGAGTATGCACGTACAGATCGCTTCTGGGACCCAAATAAATCGAATTTTCGGGTGTTTTGAGCCTGAATTTGAGATATAAACGGGTACAGAAGATGCATGCACATATCGACTTTTTGCACCTAAAATATCGATTTTGAGCATGTTTTGGGTGTGTAACTTGAAAACATTCTAGCAAGAAGTAGGTATGTACAGATTGCTTCTGGGACCCAAAAATATCGAATATTCGGGTGTTTTGATTCTGAATTTGAGATATAAACGGGTACAGAAGATGCATGCACATATCGACTTTGGGCACCCAAAATATCGATTTTGAGCATGTTTTAGGCCTGTATTTTTAAAATACTCTAACACGGAGTAGACACGTACATATCGCTTCTGGGACCCAAATAAATAGAATTTTCGGGTGTTCTGAGCCTGAATTTGAGATATGAACGGGTACAGAAGATGCATGCACATATCGACTTTGGGCACCTAAAATATCGATTTTGAGCTTGTTTTGGGCCTGTATTTTGAAAATACTCTAACACGGTGTAGACATGTACAGATCGCTTCTGGGACACAAAAATATCGATTTTTCGGAGTTTTGAGCCTGAATTTGAGATATAAACGGGTACAGAAGATGCATGCATATATCGACTTTTTGCACCTAAAATATCGATTTTGAGCATGTTTTGGGTGTGTATCTTGAAAACATTCTAGCAAGAAGTAGGCATGTACAGATTGCTTCTGGAACCCAAAACTATCGAATTTTCGAGTGTTTTGAACCTGAATTTGTGATATAGACGGGTACAGAAGATGCATACACATATAGACTTTTGGCAGCTAAAATATCGATTTACAGCATGTTTTGGGCCTGTATTTTAAAAACACTCTAACACGGAGTATGCACGTACAGATAGCTTCTGGGACCCAAAAATATTGAATTTTAGGTGTTTTGAGCCTGAATTTGAGATATAAACGGGTACAGAAGATGCATGCACATATCGACTTTGGGCACCTAAAATATCGATTTTGAGCATGTTTTGGGTGTGTATCTTGAAAACATTCTAGCAAGAAGTAGGTATGTACAGATTGCTTCTGGGACCCACAAATATCGAATTTTCGAGTGTTTTGAACCTGAATTTGAGATATAGACGGGTACAGAAGATGCATACACATATTGACTTTGGGCAGCTAAAATATCGATTTTCAGCATGTTTTAGGCCTGTATTTTGAAAATACTCTAACACGGAGTATGCATGTACAGATGGCTTTTGGGACCCAAAAACATCGAATATTCGGGTGTTTTGATTCTGAATTTGAGATATAAACGGGTACAGAAGATGCATGCACATATCGACTTTGGGCACCCAAAATATCGATTTTGAGCATGTTTTGGGCCTGTATTTTGAAAATACTCTAACACGGTGTAGACATGTACAGATCGCTTCTGGGACACAAAAATATCGATTTTTTGGGTGTTTTGAGCCTGAATTTGAGATATAAACGGGTACAGAAGATGCATGAACATATCGACTTTTTGCACCTAAAATATCGATTTTGAGCATGTTTTGGGTCTGTATCTTGAAAACTTTCTAGCAAGAAGTAGGCATGTCCAGATTGCTTCTGGGACCCAAAAATATCGAATTTTCGAGTGTTTTGAACCTGAATTTGGGATATAGACGGGTACAGAAGATGCATACACATATTGACTTTAGGCAGCTAAAATATCGATTTACAGCATGTTTTGGGCCTCTATTTTAAAAACACTCTAACACGGAGTATGCACGTACAGATCGCTTCTGGTACCCAAAAATATTGAATTTTCGGGTGTTTTGAACCTGAATTTGAGATATAAACGGGTACAGAAGATGCATGCACATATCGACTTTGGGCACCTAAAATATCGATTTTGAGCATGTTTTGGGCCTGTATTTTGAAAATACTTCAACACGGAGTATGCATGTACAGATCGCTTCTGGGACCCAAAAATATTGAATTTTTGGGTGTTTTGAGCCTGAATTTGAGATATAAACGGGTACAGAAGATACATGCACATATCGACTTTGGGCACATAAAATATCGATTTTGAGCATGTTTTGAGTCTGTATTTTGAAAAAACTCTAACACGGAGTAGGCATGTACAGATCGCTTCTGGGACCCATAAATATTGATTTTTTGGGTGTTTTGAGCCTGAATTTGAGATATAAACGGGTACAGAAGATGCATACACATATTGACTTTGGGCAGCTAAAATATCGATTTTGAGCATATTTTGGGCCTGTATTTTGAAAATACTCTAACACGGAGTAGACACGTACAGATCGCTTCTGGGACACAAAAATATCGAATTTTTGGGTGTTTTGAGCCTGAATTTGAGATATAAACGGGTACAGAAGATTCATGCACATATCGACTTTGGGCACCCAAAATATCGATTTTTAGCATGTTCTGAGCCTCTATTTTGAAAACATTCTAGCACTGAGTAGGCATGTACAGACCGCTTCTGGGACCCAAAAATAATGAATTTTCGGGTGTTTTGAGCCTGAATTTGAGATATAACCGGGTATAGAGAATGCATACACATATTGACTTTGTGCACCTAAAATATCAATTTTCAGCATGTTTTGGGCCTGCATTTTAAAAACACTCTAACACGGAGTATGCATGTACAGATTGCTTCTGGGACCCAAAAATATCGATTTTTTGGGTGTTTTGAGCCTGAATTTGAGATATAATCGGGTACAGAAGATGCATGCACATATCGACTTTGGCACCCAAAATATCGATTTTTAGTATGTTTTTGGCGTATAATTTGAAAATATTCTAGCACTGAGTAGGCATGTACAGATCGCTTCTGGGACCCAAAAATATCGAATTTTCTGGGGTTTTGAGCCAGATTTTGGGATATAACCGGGTACAGAGGATGCATGCACATATCGACTTTTTGCACCTAAAATATCGATTTTAAGCATGTTTTGGGTCTGTATCTTGAAAACTTTCTAGCAAGGAGTAGGCATGTACAAGTCGCTTCTGGGACCCAAAAATATCGAATTTTCTGGTGTTTTGAACCTGAATTTGGGATATAGACGGGTAAAGAAGATGCATACACATATTGACTTTGGGCACCTAAAATATCGATTTTCAGCATGTTTTGGGCCTGTATTTTGAAAATACATTAACACGGAGTAGGCATGTACAGATCGCTTCTGGGACCCAAAAATATCGAATTTTCGGGTGTTTTGAGACTTAATTTGAGATATAAACGGGTACAGAAGATGCATGCACATATCGACTTTGGGCACCTAAAATATCGATTTTGAGCATGTTTTGGGCCTGTATTTTGAAAATACTCTAACACGGTATAGACATGTACAGATCGCTTCTGGGACACAAAAATATCGATTTTTTGGGTGTTTTGAACCTGAATTAGGGATATACACGGGTACAGAAGATGCATACACATATTGACTTTAGGCACCTAAAATATCGATTTTCAGCATGTTTTTGGACTATATTTTAAAAACACTCTAACATGGTGTATGCACGTACAGATCGCTTCTGGGACCCAAATAAATCGAATTTTCGGGTGTTTTGAGCCTGAATTTGAGATATAAACGGGTACAGAAGATGCATGCACATATCGACTTTTTGCACCTAAAATATCGATTTTTAACATGTTTTGGGTGTGTAACTTGAAAACATTCTAGCAAGAAGTAGGTATGTACAGATTGCTTCTGGGACCCAAAAATATCGAATATTCGGGTGTTTTGATTCTGAATTTGAGATATAAACGGGTACAGAAGATGCATGCACATATCGACTTTGGGCACCCAAAATATCGATTTTGAGCATGTTTTAGGCCTGTATTTTTAAAATACTCTAACACGGAGTAGACACGTACATATCGCTTCTGGGACCCAAATAAGTCGAATTTTCGGGTGTTCTGAGCCTGAATTTGAGATATGAACGGGTACAGAAGATGCATGCACATATCGACTTTGGGCACCTAAAATATCGATTTTGAGCATGTTTTGGGCCTGTATTTTGAAAATACTCTAACACGGTGTAGACATGTACAGATCGCTTCTGGGACACAAAAATATCGAATTTTTGGGTGTTTTGAGCCTGAATTTGGGATATAGACGGGTACAGAAGATGCATACACATATAGATTTTTTGCACCTAAAATATCGATTTACAGCATGTTTTGGGCCTCTATTTTAAAAACACTCTAACACGGAGTATGCACGTACAGATAGCTTCTGGGACCCAAAAATATTGAATTTTAGGTGTTTTGAGCCTGAATTTGAGATATAAACGGGTACAGAAGATGCATGCACATATCGACTTTGGGCACCTAAAATATCGATTTTTAGTATGTTTTGGGCCTGTATTTTAAAAATACTCTAACACGGAGTAGACATGTACAGATCGCTTTTGGGACCCATAAATATCGAATTTTCGGGTGTTTTCAGCCTAAATTTGAGATATAAACGGGTACAGAAGAAGCATGCACATATCGACTTTGGACACCTAAAATATCGATTTTTAGCATGTTTTGAGCCTATATTTTGAAAACATTCTAGCACTGAGTATGCATGTACAGATCGCTTAAGGGACCCAAAAATATGGAATTTTCGGGTGTTTTGAGCCTGAATTTGAGATATAAACGGGTACAGAAGATGCATGCACATATCGACTTTTTGCACCTAAAATATCGATTTTGAGCATGTTTTGGGTGTGTAGCTTGAAAACATTCTAGCAAGAAGTAGGTATGTACAGATTGCTTCTGGGACCCAAAAATATCGAATTTTCGAGTGTTTTGAACCTGAATTTGAGATATAGACGGGTACAGAAGATGCATACACATATTGACTTTGGGAAGCTAAAATATCGATTTTCAGCATGTTTTAGGCCTGTATTTTGTAAATACTCTAACACGGAGTATGCATGTACAGATGGCTTTTGGGACCCAAAAACATCGAATATTCGGGTGTTTTGATTCTGAATTTGAGATATAAACGGGTACAGAAGATGCATGCACATATCGACTTTGGGCACCCAAAATATCGATTTTGAGAGTGTTTTAGGCCTGTATTTTTAAAATACTCTAACACGGAGTAGACACGTACAGATCGCTTCTGGGACACAAATAAATCGAATTTTCGGGTGTTCTGAGCCTGAATTTGAGATATGAACGGGTACAGAAGATGCATGCACATATCGACTTTGGGCACCTAAAATATCGATTTTGAGCATGTTTTGGGCCTGTATTTTGAAAATACTCTAACACGGTGTAGACATGTACAGATCACTTCTGGGACACAAAAATATCGATTTTTTGGGTGTTTTGAGCCTGAATTTGAGATATAAACGGGTACAGAAGATGCATGAACATATCGACTTTTTGCACCTAAAATATCGATTTTGAGCATGTTTTGGGTCTGTATCTTGAAAACTTTCTAGCAAGAAGTAGGCATGTCAAGATTGCTTCTGGGACCCAAAAATATCGAATTTTCGAGTGATTTGAACCTGAATTTGGGATATAGACGGGTACAGAAGATGCATACACATATCGACTTTTTGCACCTAAAATATCGATTTACTGCATATTTTGGGTCTCTATTTTAAAAACACTCTAACACGGAGTATGCACGTACAAATCGCTTCTGGGACCCAAAAATATTGAATTTTCGGGTGTTTTGACCCTGAATTTGAGATATAAACGGGTACAGAAGATGCATGCACATATCGTCTTTGGGCACCTAAAATATCGATTTTAAGCATGTTTTGGGCCTGTATTTTGAAAATACTTCAACACGGAGTATGCATGTACAGATCGCTTCTGGGACCAAAAAATATCGAATTTTCAGGTGTTTTGAGCCTGAATTTGAGATATAAACGGGTACTGAAGATACATGCACATATCGATTTTGGGCACATAAAATATCGATTTTGAGCATGTTTTGTGTCTGTATTTTGAAAAAACTCTAACACGGAGTAGGCATGTACAGATCGCTTCTGGGACCCATAGATATTGATTTTTTGGGTGTTTTGAGCCTGAATTTGAGATATAAACGGGTACAGAAGATGCATGCACATATCGACTTTAGACACCTAAAATATCGATTTATAGCATGTTTTGGGCCTGTATTTTAAAAACATTCTAGCACTGAGTAGGCATGTGCAGATTGCTTAAGGGACCCAAAAAATCTAATTTTCGGAGTTTTGAGTCTGAAATTGAGATATAAACGGGTACAGAAGATGCATGCACATATCGACTTTTTGCACTTAAAATATCGATTTTAAGCATGTTTTGGGTCTGTATCTTGAAAACTTTCTAGCAAGGAGTAGGCATGTACAAGTCGCTTCTTAGACCCAAAAATTACGAATTTTCTGGTGTTTTGAACCAGAATTTGGGATATAGACGGGTAAAGAAGATGCATACACATATTGACTTTGGGCACCTAAAATATCGATTTTCAGCATGTTTTGGGCCTGTATTTTGAAAATACATTAACACGGAGTAGGCATGTACAGATCGCTTCTGGGACCCAAAAATATCGAATTTTCGGGTGTTTTGAGACTGAATTTGAGATATAAACGGGTACAGAAGATGCATGCACATATCGACTTTTTGCACTTAAAATATCGATTTTGAGAATGTTTTGGGTCTGTATCTTGAAAACATTCTAGCAAGGAGTAGGCATGTACAGATCGCTTCTGGGACCCAAAAAATCGAATTTTCTGGTGTTTTGAACCAGAATTAGGGATATACACGGGTACAGAAGATGCATACACATATCGACTTTGGGCACCCAAAATATCGATTTTGAGCATGTTTTGGGCCTGAATTTTTAAAATACTCTAACACTGAGTAAACACGTACAGATCGCTTCTGGGACCCAAATAAATTGAATTTTCGGGTGATCTTAGCCTAAATTTGTGATATGAACGGGTACAGAAGATGCATGCACATATCGACTTTGGGCACCTAAAACATCGATTTTGAGCATGTTTTGGGCCTGTATTTTAAAAATACTATAACACGGTGTAAACATGTACAGATCGCTTCTGGGACACAAAAATATCGATTTTTGGGGTGTTTTGAGCCTGAATTTGAGATATAAACGGGTACAGAAGATGCATGCACATATCGACTTTTTGCACCTAAAATATCGATTTTAAGCATGTTTTGGGTCTATATCATGAAAACTTTCTAGCAAGAAGTAGGAATGTACACATTGCTTTTGGGACTCAAAAATATCGAATTTTCAAGTGTTTTTAACCTGAATTTGGGATATAGACGGGTACAGAAGATGCATACACATGTTGACTTTGGGCAGCTAAAATATCGATTTACAGCATGTTTTAGGCCTGTATTTTAAAAATATTCTAACACGGAGTATGCATGTACAGATGGCTTTTGGGACCCAAAAATATCGAATATTCGGGTGTTTTGAGTCTGTTTTTGAGATATAAACGGGTAGAGAAGATGCATGCACATATCGACTTTGGGCACCCAAAATATCGATTTTGAGCATGTTTTGAGCCTGTATTTTTAAAATACTCTAACACGGAGTAGACATATACAGATCGCTTCTGGGACACAAAAATATCGATTTTTTGGGTGTTTTGTGCCTGAATTTGAGATATAAAAGGGTACAGAAGATGCATGCACATATCGACTTTGGCACCCAAAATATCGATTTTTAGTATGTTTTGGGCGTATAATTTAAAAATATTCTAGCACTGAGTAGGCATGTACAGATCGCTTCTGGGACCGCAAAATATTGAATTTTCGGGTGTTTTGAGCCTGAATTTGAGATATAACCGGGTACAGAGAATGCATACACATATTGACTTTGTGCACCTAAAATATCAATTTTCAGCATGTTTTGGGCCTGCATTTTAAAAACACTCTAACACGGAGTATGCATGTACAGATCGCTTCTGGGACACAAAAATATCGAATTTTCGGAGTTTTGAGCCTGAATTTGAGATATAAACGAGTACAGAAGATGCATGCACATATCGACTTTTTGCACCTAAAATATCGATTTTGAGCATGTTCTGGGTCTGTAACTTGAAAACTTTCTAGCAAGAAGTAGGCATGTACAGATTGCTTCTGGGACCCAAAAATATCGAATTTTCGAGAGTTTTGAACCTGAATTTGGGATATAGAAGGGTACAGAAGATGCATACACATATTGACTTTGGGCAGCTAAAATATCGATTTACATCATGTTTTAGGCCTGTATTTTGAAAACACTCTAACACGGAGTATGCATGTACAGATGGCTTTTGGGACCCAAAAATATCGATTTTTTGGGTGTTTTGAGCCTGAATTTGAGATATAAACGGGTACAGAAGATGCATGCACATATCGACTTTTTGCATTTAAAATATCGATTTTAAGCATGTTTTGGGTCTGTATCTTGAAAACTTTCTAGCAAGGAGTAGGCATGTACAAGTCGCTTCTGGGACCCAAAAATATCGAATTTTCTGGTGTTTTGAACCTGAATTTGGGATATAGACGGGTAAAGAAGATGCATACACATATTGACTTTGGGCACCTAAAATATCGATTTTCAGCATGTTTTGGGCCTGTATTTTGAAAATACATTAACACGGAGTAGGCATGTACAGATCGCTTCTGGGACCCAAAAATATCGAATTTTCGGGTGTTTTGAGACTGAATTTGAGATATAAACGGGTACAGAAGATGCATGCACATATCGACTTTTTGCACTTAAAATATCGATTTTGAGAATGTTTTGGGTCTGTATCTTGAAAACATTCTAGCAAGGAGTAGGCATGTACAGATCGCTTCTGTGACCCAAAAAATCGAATTTTCTGTTGTTTTTAACCAGAATTAGGGATATACACGGGTACAGAAGATGCATACACATATCGACTTTGGGCACCTAAAACATCGATTTTGAGCATGTTTTGGGCCTGTATTTTAAAAATACTATAACACGGTGTAAACATGTACAGATCGCTTCTGGGACACAAAAATATCGATTTTTGGGGTGTTTTGAGCCTGAATTTGAGATATAAACGGGTACAGAAGATGCATGCACATATCGACTTTTTGCACCTAAAATATCGATTTTAAGCATGTTTTGGGTCTATATCATGAAAACTTTCTAGCAAGAAGTAGGCATGTACACATTGCTTTTGGGACTCAAAAATATTGAATTTTCAAGTGTTTTTAACCTGAATTTGGGATATAGACGGGTACAGAAGATGCATACACATATTGACTTTGGGCAGCTAAAATATCGATTTACAGCATGTTTTAGGCCTGTATTTTAAAAATACTCTAACACGGAGTATGCATGTACAGATGGCTTTTGGGACCCACAAATATCGAATATTCGGGTGTTTTGAGTCTGTTTTTGAGATATAAACGGGTAGAGAAGATGCATGCACATATCGACTTTGGGCACCCAAAATATCGATTTTGAGCATGTTTTGAGCCTGTATTTTTAAAATACTCTAACACGGAGTAGACATATACAGATCACTTCTGGGACACAAAAATATCGATTTTTTGGGTGTTTTGAGCCTGAATTTGAGATATAAAAGGGTACAGAAGATGCATGCACATATCGACTTTGGCACCCAAAATATCGATTTTTAGTATGTTTTGGGCGTATAATTTAAAAATATTCTAGCACTGAGTAGGCATGTACAGATCGCTTCTGGGACCCAAAAATATCGAATTTTCGGGTGTTTTGAGCCAGAAATTGGGATATAACCGGGTACAGAGGATGCATGCACATATCGACTTTTTGCACCTAAAATATCGATTTTGAGCATGTTTTGTGTCTGTATCTTGAAAAAATTCTAGCAAGGAGTAGGTATGTACAGATCGCTTCTGGGACCAAAAATTATCGAATTTTTGGGTGTTTTGAGCCTGAATTTGGGAAATAGACGGATACAGAAGATGCATGCACATATCGACTTTTTGCACCTAAAATATCGATTTTAAGCATGTTTTAGGCCTGTATTTTCAAAATACTTTAACACTGAGGAGACACGTACAGATCGCTTCTGGAACCCAAATAAATCGAATTTTAGGGTGTTCTGAGACTGAATTTGAGATATGAACGGATACAGAAAATGCATGCACATATCGACATTGGGCACCTAAAATATCGATTTTGAGCATGTTTTGGGCCTGTATTTTGAAAATACTATAACACGGTGTAGACATGTACAGATCGCTTCTGGGACACAAAAATATCGATTTTTTTGGGTGTTTTGAGCCTGAATTTGAGATATAAACGGGTACATAAGATGCATGCACATACGACTTTTTGCACCTAAAATATCGTTTTTGAGCATGTTTTGGGTCTGTATCATGAAAACTTTCTAGCAAGAAGTAGGCATGTACAGATTGCTTCTGGGACTCAAAAATATCGAATTTTCGAGTGTTTTGAACCTGAATTTGAGATATAGACGGGTACAGAAGATGCATACACATATTGACTTTGGGCAGCTAAAATATCGATTTACATCATGTTTTAGGCCTGTATTTTAAAAATACTCTAACACGGAGTATGCATGTACAGATGGCTTTTGGGACCCAAAAATATCGAATATTCGGGTGTTTTGAGGCTGAATTTGAGATATAAACGGGTACAGAAGATGCAAGCACATATCGACTTCGGGCACCTAAAATATCGATTTTGAGCATGTTTTGGGCCTGTATTTTGAAAATACTCAAACACGGTGCAGACATGTACAGATCGCTTCTGGGAAACAAAAATATCGATTTTTTGGGTGTTTTGAGCCTGAATTTGAGATATAAACGGGTACAGAAGATGAATGCACATATCGACTTTGGCACCTAAAATATCGATTTATAGCATGTTTTAAGCCTGTATTTTAAAAACATTCTAGTACTGAGTAGGCATGTGCAGATCGATTAAGGGACCCAAAAATATCGAATTTTCGGAGTTTTGAGCCCTAATTTGAGATATAAACGGGTACAGAAGATGCATGCACATATCGACTTTTTGCACTTAAAATATAGATTGTGAGCATGTTTTGGGTCTGTATCTTGAAAACATTCTAGCAAGGAATAGACATGTACAGATTGCTTCTGGGACCCAAAAATATCGAATTTTCTGGTGTTTTGAACCTGAATTTGGGATATAGACGGGTACAGAAGTTGCATACACATATTGACTTTGGGCAGCTAAAATATCGATTTACAGCATGTTTTAGGCCTGTATTTTAAAAATACTCTAACACGGAGTATGCATGTACTGATGGCTTTTGAGACCCAAAAATATCGAATATTCGGGTGTTTTGAGCCTGAATTTGAGATATAAACGGGTACAGAAGATGCATGCACATATCGACTTTGGGCACCTAAAATATCGATTTTGAACATGTTTTGAGTTTGTATTTTGAAAAAACTCTAACACGGAGTAGGCATGTACAGATCGCTTCTGGGACCCATAAATATTGATTTTTTGGGTGTTTTGAGCCTGAATTTGAGATATAAACGGGTACAGAAGATGCATGCACATATCGACTTTAGACACCTAAAATATCGATTTATAGCATGTTTTGGGCCTGTATTTTAAAAACATTCTAGCACTGAGTAGGCATGTGCAGATTGCTTAAGGGACCCAAAAAATCTAATTTTCGGAGTTTTGAGTCTGAAATTGAGATATAAACGGGTACAGAAGATGCATGCACATATCGACTTTTTGCACTTAAAATATCGATTTTGAGCATGTTTTGGGTCTGTATCTTGAAAACATTCTAGCAAGGAGTAGGCATGTACAGATCGCTTCTGGGACCCCAAAATATTGAATTTTCTGGTGTTTTGAACCTGAATTAGGGATATACACGGGTACAGAAGATGCATACACATATTGACTTTGGGCACATAAAATATCGATTTTCAGCATGTTTTGGGCCTGTATTTTAAAAACACTCTAACACGGAGTATGCACGTACAGATCGCTTCTGGGACCCAAAAATATCGAATATTCGGGTGTTTTGAGTCTGTTTTTGAGATATAAACGGGTAGAGAAGATGCATGCACATATCGACTTTGGGCACCCAAAATATCGATTTTGAGCATGTTTTGAGCCTGTATTTTTAAAATACTCTAACACGGAGTAGACATATACAGATCGCTTCTGGGACACAAAAATATCGATTTTTTGGGTGTTTTGTGCCTGAATTTGAGATATAAAAGGGTACAGAAGATGCATGCACATATCGACTTTGGCACCCAAAATATCGATTTTTAGTATGTTTTGGGCGTATAATTTAAAAATATTCTAGCACTGAGTAGGCATGTACAGATCGCTTCTGGGACCGCAAAATATTGAATTTTCGGGTGTTTTGAGCCTGAATTTGAGATATAACCGGGTACAGAGAATGCATACACATATTGACTTTGTGCACCTAAAATATCAATTTTCAGCATGTTTTGGGCCTGCATTTTAAAAACACTCTAACACGGAGTATGCATGTACAGATCGCTTCTGGGACACAAAAATATCGAATTTTCGGAGTTTTGAGCCTGAATTTGAGATATAAACGAGTACAGAAGATGCATGCACATATCGACTTTTTGCACCTAAAATATCGATTTTGAGCATGTTTTGGGTCTGTAACTTGAAAACTTTCTAGCAAGAAGTAGGCATGTACAGATTGCTTCTGGGACCCAAAAATATCGAATTTTCTGGTGTTTTGAACCTGAATTTGGGATATAGACGGGTACAGAAGTTGCATACACATATTGACTTTGGGCAGCTAAAATATCGATTTACATCATGTTTTAGGCCTGTATTTTGAAAACACTCTAAACGGAGTATGCATGTACAGATGGCTTTTGGGACCCAAAAATATCGATTTTTTGGGTGTTTTGAGCCTGAATTTGAGATATAAACGGGTACAGAAGATGCATGCACATATCGACTTTTTGCATTTAAAATATCGATTTTAAGCATGTTTTGGGTCTGTATCTTGAAAACTTTCTAGCAAGGAGTAGGCATGTACAAGTCGCTTCTGGGACCCAAAAATATCGAATTTTCTGGTGTTTTGAACCTGAATTTGGGATATAGACGGGTAAAGAAGATGCATACACATATTGACTTTGGGCACCTAAAATATCGATTTTCAGCATGTTTTGGGCCTGTATTTTGAAAATACATTAACACGGAGTAGGCATGTACAGATCGCTTCTGGGACCCAAAAATATCGAATTTTCGGGTGTTTTGAGACTGAATTTGAGATATAAACGGGTACAGAAGATGCATGCACATATCGACTTTTTGCACTTAAATTATCGATTTTGAGAATGTTTTGGGTCTGTATCTTGAAAACATTCTAGCAAGGAGTAGGCATGTACAGATCGCTTCTGTGACCCAAAAAATCGAATTTTATGTTGTTTTTAACCAGAATTAGGGATATACACGGGTACAGAAGATGCATACACATATCGACTTTGGGCACCCAAAATATCGATTTTGAGCATGTTTTGGGCCTGAATTTTTAAAATACTCTAACACTGAGTAGACACGTACAGATCGCTTCTGGGACCCAAATAAATTGAATTTTCGGGTGATCTGAGCCTGAATTTGTGATATGAACGGGTACAGAAGATGCATGCACATATCGACTTTGGGCACCTAAAACATCGATTTTGAGCATGTTTTGGGCCTGTATTTTAAAAATACTATAACACGGTGTAAACATGTACAGATCGCTTCTGGGACACAAAAATATCGATTTTTGGGGTGTTTTGAGCCTGAATTTGAGATATAAACGGGTACAGAAGATGCATGCACATATCGACTTTTTGCACCTAAAATATCGATTTTAAGCATGTTTTGGGTCTATATCATGAAAACTTTCTAACAAGAAGTAGGCATGTACACATTGCTTTTGGGACTCAAAAATATTGAATTTTCAAGTGTTTTTAACCTGAATTTGGGATATAGACGGGTACAGAAGATGCATACACATATTGACTTTGGGCAGCTAAAATATCGATTTACAGCATGTTTTAGGCCTGTATTTTAAAAATACTCTAACACGGAGTATGCATGTACAGATGGCTTTTGGGACCCACAAATATCGAATATTCGGGTGTTTTGAGTCTGTTTTTGAGATATAAACGGGTAGAGAAGATGCATGCACATATCGACTTTGGGCACCCAAAATATCGATTTTGAGCATGTTTTGAGCCTGTATTTTTAAAATACTCTAACACGGAGTAGACATATACAGATCACTTCTGGGACACAAAAATATCGATTTTTTGGGTGTTTTGAGCCTGAATTTGAGATATAAAAGGGTACAGAAGATGCATGCACATATCGACTTTGGCACCCAAAATATCGATTTTTAGTATGTTTTGGGCGTATAATTTAAAAATATTCTAGCACTGAGTAGGCATGTACAGATCGCTTCTGGGACCCAAAAATATCGAATTTTCGGGTGTTTTGAGCCAGAAATTGGGATATAACCGGGTACAGAGGATGCATGCACATATCGACTTTTTGCACCTAAAATATCGATTTTGAGCATGTTTTGTGTCTGTATCTTGAAAAAATTCTAGCAAGGAGTAGGTATGTACAGATCGCTTCTGGGACCAAAAATTATCGAATTTTTGGGTGTTTTGAGCCTGAATTTGGGATATAGACGGATACAGAAGATGCATGCACATATCGACTTTTTGCACCTAAAATATCGATTTTAAGCATGTTTTAGGCCTGTATTTTCAAAATACTTTAACACTGAGGAGACACGTACAGATCGCTTCTGGAACCCAAATAAATCGAATTTTAGGGTGTTCTGAGACTGAATTTGAGATATGAACGGATACAGAAAATGCATGCACATATCGACTTTTTGCACCTAAAATATCGTTTTTGAGCATGTTTTGGGTCTGTATCATGAAAACTTTCTAGCAAGAAGTAGGCATGTACAGATTGCTTCTGGGACTCAAAAATATCGAATTTTCGAGTGTTTTGAACCTGAATTTGAGATATAGACGGGTACAGAAGATGCATACACATATTGACTTTGGGCAGCTAAAATATCGATTTACATCATGTTTTAGGCCTGTATTTTAAAAATACTCTAACACGGAGTATGCATGTACAGATGGCTTTTGGGACCCAAAAATATCGAATATTCGGGTGTTTTGAGTCTGAATTTGAGATATAAACGGGTACAGAAGATGCAAGCACATATCGACTTCGGGCACCTAAAATATCGATTTTGAGCATGTTTTGGGCCTGTATTTTGAAAATACTCAAACACGGTGCAGACATGTACAGATCGCTTCTGGGAAACAAAAATATCGATTTTTTGGGTGTTTTGAGCCTGAATTTGAGATATAAACGGGTACAGAAGATGAATGCACACATCGACTTTGGCACCTAAAATATCGATTTATAGCATGTTTTAAGCCTGTATTTTAAAAACATTCTAGTACTGAGTAGGCATGTGCAGATCGATTAAGGGACCCAAAAATATCGAATTTTCGGAGTTTTGAGCCCTAATTTGAGATATAAACGGGTACAGAAGATGCATGCACATATCGACTTTTTGCACTTAAAATATAGATTGTGAGCATGTTTTGGGTCTGTATCTTGAAAACATTCTAGCAAGGAATAGACATGTACAGATTGCTTCTGGGACCCAAAAATATCGAATTTTCTGGTGTTTTGAACCTGAATTTGGGATATAGACGGGTACAGAAGTTGCATACACATATTGACTTTGGGCAGCTAAAATATCGATTTACAGCATGTTTTAGGCCTGTATTTTAAAAATACTCTAACACGGAGTATGCATGTACTGATGGCTTTTGAGACCCAAAAATATCGAATATTCGGGTGTTTTGAGCCTGAATTTGAGATATAAACGGGTACAGAAGATGCATGCACATATCGACTTTGGGCACCTAAAATATCGATTTTGAACATGTTTTGAGTTTGTATTTTGAAAAAACTCTAACACGGAGTAGGCATGTACAGATCGCTTCTGGGACCCATAAATATTGATTTTTTGGGTGTTTTGAGCCTGAATTTGAGATATAAACGGGTACAGAAGATGCATGCACATATCGACTTTAGACACCTAAAATATCGATTTATAGCATGTTTTGGGCCTGTATTTTAAAAACATTCTAGCACTGAGTAGGCATGTGCAGATTGCTTAAGGGACCCAAAAAATCTAATTTTCGGAGTTTTGAGTCTGAAATTGAGATATAAACGGGTACAGAAGATGCATGCACATATCGACTTTTTGCACTTAAAATATCGATTTTGAGCATGTTTTGGGTCTGTATCTTGAAAACATTCTAGCAAGGAGTAGGCATGTACAGATCGCTTCTGGGACCCCAAAATATTGAATTTTCTGGTGTTTTGAACCTGAATTAGGGATATACACGGGTACAGAAGATGCATACACATATTGACTTTGGGCACATAAAATATCGATTTTCAGCATGTTTTGGGCCTGTATTTTAAAAACACTCTAACACGGAGTATGCACGTACAGATCGCTTCTGGGACCCAAAAATATTGAATTTTTGGGTGTTTTGAGCCTGAATTTGAGATATAAACGGGTACAGAAGATGCATGTACATATCGACTTTGGGCACATAAAATATCGATTTTTAGTATGTTTTGGGCCTGTATTTTAAAAATACTCTAACACGGAGTAGACATGTACAGATCGCTTCTGGGACCCAAAAATATCGAATTTTCGGGTGTTTTGAGCCTGAATTTAAGATATAAACGGGTACAGAAGATGCATACACATATTGACTTTGGGCAGCTAAAATATCTATTTTCAGCATGTTTTAGGCCTGTATTTTAAAAATACTCTAACATAGAGTATGCATGTACAGATGGCTTTTGAGACCCAAAAATATCGAATATTCGGGTGTTTTGAGTCTGAATTTGAGACATAAACGGGTACAGAAGAAGCATGCACATATCGACTTTGGGCACCCAAAATATCGATTTTGAGCATATTTTGGGCCTGTATTTTGAAACAACTCTAACACGGAGTAGACACGTACAGATCGCTTCTGGGACACAAAAATATCGAATTTTTGGGTGTTTTGAGCCTGAATTTGAGATATAAACGGGTACAGAAGATTCATGCACATATCGACATTGGGCGCCCAAAATATCGATTTTGAGCATGTTTTGAGCCTGTATTTTTAAAATACTCTAGCACGGAGTAGACATATACAGATCGCTTCTGGGACACAAAAATATCGATTTTTTGGGTGTTTTAAGCCTGAATTTGAGATATAAAAGGGTACAGAAGATGCATGCACATATCGACTTTGGCACCCAAAATATCGATTTTTAGTATGTTTTGGGCGTATAATTTAAAAATATTCTAGCACTGAGTAGGCATGTACAGATCGCTTCTGGGACCCAAATATATCGAATTTTTAGGTGTTTTGAGCCAGAAATTGGGATATAACCGGGTACAGAGGATGCATGCACATATCGACTTTTTGCACCTAAAATATCGATTTTGAGCATGTTTTGTGTCTGTATCTTGAAAAAATTCTAGCAAGGAGTAGGTATGTACAGATCGCTTCTGGGACCAAAAATTATCGAATTTTCGGGTGTTTTGAACCTGAATTTGGGATATAGACGGATACAGAAGATGCATGCACATATCGACTTTTTGCACCTAAAATATCGATTTTAAGCATGTTTTAGGCATGTATTTTCAAAATACTCCAACACTGAGTAGACACGTACAGATCGCTTCTGGAACCCAAATAAATCGAATTTTAGGGTGTTCTGAGACTGAATTTGAGATATGAACGGATACAGAAAATGCATGCACATATCGACATTGGGCACTTAAAATATCGATTTTGAGCATGTTTTGGGCCTGTATTTTGAAAATACTGTAACACGGTGTAGACATGTACAGATCGCTTCTGGGACACAAAAATATCGATTTTTTTGGGTGTTTTGAGCCTGAATTTGAGATATAAACGGGTACATAAGATGCATGCACATACGACTTTTTGCACCTAAAATATCGTTTTTGAGCATGTTTTGGGTCTGTATCATGAAAACTTTCTAGCAAGAAGTAGGCATGTACAGATTGCTTCTGGGACTCAAAAATATCGAATTTTCGAGTGTTTTGAACCTGAATTTGAGATATAGACGGGTACAGAAGATGCATACACATATTGACTTTGGGCAGCTAAAATATCGATTTACATCATGTTTTAGGCCTGTATTTTAAAAATACTCTAACACGGAGTATGCATGTACAGATGGCTTTTGGGACCCACAAATATCGAATACTCGGGTGTTTTGAGTCTGTTTTTGAGATATAAACGGGTAGAGAAGATGCATGCACATATCGACTTTGGGCACCCAAAATATCGATTTTGAGCATGTTTTGAGCCTGTATTTTTAAAATACTCTAACACGGAGTAGACATATACAGATCGCTTCTGGGACACAAAAATATCGATTTTTTGGGTGTTTTGAGCCTGAATTTGAGATATAAAAGGGTACAGAAGATGCATGCACATATCGACTTTGGCACCCAAAATATCGATTTTTAGTATGTTTTGGGCGTATAATTTAAAAATATTCTAGCACTGAGTAGGCATGTACAGATCGCTTCTGGGACCCAAAAATATCGAATTTTCGGGTGTTTTGAGCCAGAAATTGGGATATAACCGGGTACAGAGGATGCATGCACATATCGACTTTTTGCACCTAAAATATCGATTTTGAGCATGTTTTGTGTCTGTATCTTGAAAAAATTCTAGCAAGGAGTAGGTATGTACAGATCGCTTCTGGGACCAAAAATTATCGAATTTTTGGGTGTTTTGAGCCTGAATTTGGGATATAGACGGATACAGAAGATGCATGCACATATCGACTTTTTGCACCTAAAATATCGATTTTAAGCATGTTTTAGGCCTGTAATTTCAAAATACTCCAACACTGAGGAGACACGTACAGATCGCTTCTGGAACCCAAATAAATCGAATTTTAGGGTGTTCTGAGACTGAATTTGAGATATGAACGGATACAGAAAATGCATGCACATATCGGCATTGGGCACCTAAAATATCGATTTTGAGCATGTTTTGGGCCTGTATTTTGAAAATACTATAACACGGTGTAGACATGTACAGATCGCTTCTGGGACACAAAAATATCGATTTTTTTGGGTGTTTTGAGCCTGAATTTGAGATATAAACGGGTACATAAGATGCATGCACATACGACTTTTTGCACCTAAAATATCGTTTTTGAGCATGTTTTGGGTCTGTATCATGAAAACTTTCTAGCAAGAAGTAGGCATGTACAGATTGCTTCTGGGACTCAAAAATATCGAATTTTCGAGTGTTTTGAACCTGAATTTGAGATATAGACGGGTACAGAAGATGCATACACATATTGACTTTGGGCAGCTAAAATATCGATTTACATCATGTTTTAGGCCTGTATTTTAAAAATACTCTAACACGGAGTATGCATGTACAGATGGCTTTTGGGACCCAAAAATATCGAATATTCGGGTGTTTTGAGTCTGAATTTAATATATAAACGGGTACAGAAGATGCAAGCACATATCGACTTCGGGCACCTAAAATATCGATTTTGAGCATGTTTTGGGCCTGTATTTTGAAAATACTCAAACACGGTGCAGACATGTACAGATCGCTTCTGGGAAACAAAAATATCGATTTTTTGGGTGTTTTGAGCCTGAATTTGAGATATAAACGGGTACAGAAGATGAATGCACATATCGACTTTGGCACCTAAAATATCGATTTATAGCATGTTTTAAGCCTGTATTTTAAAAACATTCTAGTACTGAGTAGGCATGTGCAGATCGATTAAGGGACCCAAAAATATCGAATTTTCGGAGTTTTGAGCCCTAATTTGAGATATAAACGGGTACAGAAGATGCATGCACATATCGACTTTTTGCACTTAAAATATAGATTGTGAGCATGTTTTGGGTCTGTATCTTGAAAACATTCTAGCAAGGAATAGACATGTACAGATTGCTTCTGGGACCCAAAAATATCGAATTTTCTGGTGTTTTGAACCTGAATTTGGGATATAGACGGGTACAGAAGTTGCATACACATATTGACTTTGGGCAGCTAAAATATCGATTTACAGCATGTTTTAGGCCTGTATTTTAAAAATACTCTAACACGGAGTATGCATGTACTGATGGCTTTTGAGACCCAAAAATATCGAATATTCGGGTGTTTTGAGCCTGAATTTGAGATATAAACGGGTACAGAAGATGCATGCACATATCGACTTTGGGCACCTAAAATATCGATTTTGAACATGTTTTGAGTTTGTATTTTGAAAAAACTCTAACACGGAGTAGGCATGTACAGATCGCTTCTGGGACCCATAAATATTGATTTTTTGGGTGTTCTGAGCCTGAATTTGAGATATAAACGGGTACAGAAGATGCATGCACATATCGACTTTAGACACCTAAAATATCGATTTATAGCATGTTTTGGGCCTGTATTTTAAAAACATTCTAGCACTGAGTAGGCATGTGCAGATTGCTTAAGGGACCCAAAAAATCTAATTTTCGGAGTTTTGAGTCTGAAATTGAGATATAAACGGGTACAGAAGATGCATGCACATATCGACTTTTTGCACTTAAAATATCGATTTTGAGCATGTTTTGGGTCTGTATCTTGAAAACATTCTAGCAAGCAGTAGGCATGTACAGATCGCTTCTGGGACCCCAAAATATTGAATTTTCTGGTGTTTTGAACCTGAATTAGGGATATACACGGGTACAGAAGATGCATACACATATTGACTTTGGGCACATAAAATATCGATTTTCAGCATGTTTTGGGCCTGTATTTTAAAAACACTCTAACACGGAGTATGCACGTACAGATCGCTTCTGGGACCCAAAAATATTGAATTTTTGGGTGTTTTGAGCCTGAATTTGAGATATAAACGGGTACAGAAGATGCATGTACATATCGACTTTGGGCACATAAAATATCGATTTTTAGTATGTTTTGGGCCTGTATTTTAAAAATACTCTAACACGGAGTAGACATGTACAGATCGCTTCTGGGACCCAAAAATATCGAATTTTCGGGTGTTTTGAGCCTGAATTTAAGATATAAACGGGTACAGAAGATGCATACACATATTGACTTTGGGCAGCTAAAATATCGATTTTCAGCATGTTTTAGGCCTGTATTTTAAAAATACTCTAACACAGAGTATGCATGTATAGATGGCTTTTGAGACCCAAAAATATCGAATATTCGGGTGTTTTGAGTCTGAATTTGAGACATAAACGGGTACAGAAGAAGCATGCACATATCGACTTTGGGCACCCAAAATATCGATTTTCAGCATATTTTGGGCCTGTATTTTGAAAATACTCTAACACGGAGTAGACACGTACAGATCGCTTCTGGGACACAAAAATATTGAATTTTTGGGTGTTTTGAGCCTGAATTTGAGATATAAACGGGTACAGAAGATGCATGCACATATCGACTTTGGGCACATAAAATATCGATTTTTAGTATGTTTTGGGCCTGTATTTTAAAAATACTCTAACACGGAGTAGACATGTACAGATCGCTTCTGGGACCCAAAAATATCGAATTTTCGGGTGTTTTGAGCCTGAATTTAAGATATAAACGGGTACAGAAGATGCATACACATATTGACTTTGGGCAGCTAAAATATCTATTTTCAGCATGTTTTAGGCCTGTATTTTAAAAATACTCTAACATAGAGTATGCATGTACAGATGGCTTTTGAGACCCAAAAATATCGAATATTCGGGTGTTTTGAGTCTGAATTTGAGACATAAACGGGTACAGAAGAAGCATGCACATATCGACTTTGGGCACCCAAAATATCGATTTTGAGCATATTTTGGGCCTGTATTTTGAAACAACTCTAACACGGAGTAGACACGTACAGATCGCTTCTGGGACACAAAAATATCGAATTTTTGGGTGTTTTGAGCCTGAATTTGAGATATAAACGGGTACAGAAGATTCATGCACATATCGACATTGGGCACCCAAAATATCGATTTTGAGCATGTTTTGAGCCTGTATTTTTAAAATACTCTAGCACGGAGTAGACATATACAGATCGCTTCTGGGACACAAAAATATCGATTTTTTGGGTGTTTTAAGCCTGAATTTGAGATATAAAAGGGTACATAAGATGCATGCACATATCGACTTTGGCACCCAAAATATCGATTTTTAGTATGTTTTGGGCGTATAATTTAAAAATATTCTAGCACTGAGTAGGCATGTACAGATCGCTTCTGGGACCCAAAAATATCGAATTTTTAGGTGTTTTGAGCCAGAAATTGGGATATAACCGGGTACAGAGGATGCATGCACATATCGACTTTTTGCACCTAAAATATCGATTTTGAGCATGTTTTGTGTCTGTATCTTGAAAAAATTCTAGCAAGGAGTAGGTATGTACAGATCGCTTCTGGGACCAAAAATTATCGAATTTTCGGGTGTTTTGAACCAGAATTTGGGATATAGACGGATACAGAAGATGCATGCACATATCGACTTTTTGCACCTAAAATATCGATTTTAAGCATGTTTTAGGCCTGTATTTTCAAAATACTCCAACACTGAGTAGACACGTACAGATCGCTTCTGGAACCCAAATAAATCGAATTTTAGGGTGTTCTGAGACTGAATTTGAGATATGAACGGATACAGAAAATGCATGCACATATCGACATTGGGCACCTAAAATATCGATTTTGAGCATGTTTTGGGCCTGTATTTTGAAAATACTGTAACACGGTGTAGACATGTACAGATCGCTTCTGGGACACAAAAATATCGATTTTTTTGGGTGTTTTGAGCCTGAATTTGAGATATAAACGGGTACATAAGATGCATGCACATACGACTTTTTGCACCTAAAATATCGTTTTTGAGCATGTTTTGGGTCTGTATCATGAAAACTTTCTAGCAAGAAGTAGGCATGTACAGATTGCTTCTGGGACTCAAAAATATCGAATTTTCGAGTGTTTTGAACCTGAATTTGAGATATAGACGGGTACAGAAGATGCATACACATATTGACTTTGGGCAGCTAAAATATCGATTTACATCATGTTTTAGGCCTGTATTTTAAAAATACTCTAACACGGAGTATGCATGTACAGATGGCTTTTGGGACCCAAAAATATCGAATATTCGGGTGTTTTGAGTCTGAATTTGAGATATAAAAGGGTACAGAAGATGCAAGCACATATCGACTTCGGGCACCTAAAATATCGATTTTGAGCATGTTTTGGGCCTGTATTTTGAAAATACTCAAACACGGTGCAGACATGTACAGATCGCTTCTGGGACACAAAAATATCGATTTTTTGGGTGTTTTGAGCCTGAATTTGAGATATAAACGGGTACAGAAGATGCATGCACATATCGACTTTGGCACCTAAAATATCGATTTATAGCATGTTTTAAGCCTGTATTTTAAAAACATTCTAGTACTGAGTAGGCATGTGCAGATCGATTAAGGGACCCAAAAATATCGAATTTTCGGAGTTTTGAGCCCTAATTTGAGATATAAACGGGTACAGAAGATGCATGCACATATCGACTTTTTGCACTTAAAATATAGATTGTGAGCATGTTTTGGGTCTGTATCTTGAAAACATTCTAGCAAGGAATAGGCATGTACAGATTGCTTCTGGGACCCAAAAATATCGAATTTTCTGGTGTTTTGAACCTGAATTTGGGATATAGACGGGTACAGAAGTTGCATACACATATTGACTTTGGGCAGCTAAAATATCGATTTACAGCATGTTTTAGGCCAGTATTTTAAAAATACTCTAACACGGAGTATGCATGTACTGATGGCTTTTGAGACCCAAAAATATCGAATATTCGGGTGTTTTGAGCCTGAATTTGAGATATAAACGGGTACAGAAGATGCATGCACATATCGACTTTGGGCACCTAAAATATCGATTTTGAGCATGTTTTGGGTCTGTATTTTTAAAATACTTCAACACGGAGTATGCATGTACAGATCGCTTATGGGACTAAAAAATATCGAATTTTCAGGTGTTTTGAGCCTGAATTTGAGATATAAACGTGTACAGAAGATACATGCACATATCGACTTTGGGCACATAAAATATCGATTTTGAGCATGTTTTGAGTCTGTATTTTGAAAAAACTCTAACACGGAGTAGGCATGTACAGATCGCTTCTGGGACCCATAAATATTGATTTTTTGGGTGTTTTGAGCCTGAATTTGAGATATAAACGGGTACAGAAGATGCATGCACATATCGACTTTAGACACCTAAAATATCGATTTATAGCATGTTTTGGGCCTGTATTTTAAAAACATTCTAGCACTGAGTAGGCATGTGCAGATTGCTTAAGGGACCCAAAAAATCTAATTTTCGGAGTTTTGAGTCTGAAATTGAGATATAAACGGGTACAGAAGATGCATGCACATATCGACTTTTTGCACTTAAAATATCGATTTTGAGCATGTTTTGGGTCTGTATCTTGAAAACATTCTAGCAAGGAGTAGGCATGTACAGATCGCTTCTGGGACCCCAAAATATTGAATTTTCTGGTGTTTTGAACCTGAATTAGGGATATACACGGGTACAGAAGATGCATACACATATTGACTTTGGGCACATAAAATATCGATTTTCAGCATGTTTTGGGCCTGTATTTTAAAAACACTCTAACACGGAGTATGCACTTACAGATCGCTTCTGGGACCCAAAAATATTGAATTTTTGGGTGTTTTGAGCCTGAATTTGAGATATAAACGGGTACAGAAGATGCATGCACATATCGACTTTGGGCACATAAAATATCGATTTTTAGTATGTTTTGGGCCTGTATTTTAAAAATACTCTAACACGGAGTAGACATGTACAGATCGCTTCTGGGACCCAAAAATATCGAATTTTCGGGTGTTTTGAGCCTGAATTTAAGATATAAACGGGTACAGAAGATGCATACACATATTGACTTTGGGCAGCTAAAATATCGATTTTCAGCATGTTTTAGGCCTGTATTTTAAAAATACTCTAACACAGAGTATGCATGTACAGATGGCTTTTGAGACCCAAAAATATCGAATATTCGGGTGTTTTGAGTCTGAATTTGAGACATAAACGGGTACAGAAGAACCATGCACATATCGACTTTGGGCACCCAAAATATCGATTTTGAGCATATTTTGGGCCTGTATTTTGAAAATACTCTAACACGGAGTAGACACGTACAGATCGCTTCTGGAACACAAAAATATCGAATTTTTGGGTGTTTTGAGCCTGAATTTGAGATATAAACGGGTACAGAAGATTCATGCACATATCGACATTGGGCACCCAAAATATCGGTTTTTAGCATGTTCTGAGCCTCTATTTTGAAAACATTCTAGCACTGAGTAGGCATGTACAGATCGCTTCAGGGACCCAAAAATATTGAATTTTCGGGTGTTTTGAGCCTGAATTTGAGATATAACCGGGTACAGAGAATGCATACACATATTGACTTTGTGCACCTAAAATATCAATATTCAGTATGTTTTGGGCCTGCATTTTAAAAACACTCTAACACGGAGTATGCATGTACAGATCGCTTCTGGGACACAAAAATATCGAATTTTCGGAGTTTTGAGCCTGAATTTGAGATATAAACGAGTACAGAAGATGCATGCACATATCGACTTTTTGCACCTAAATTATCGATTTTGAGCATGTTTTGGGTCTGTAACTTGAAAACTTTCTAGCAAGAAGTAGGCATGTACAGATTGCTTCTGGGACCCAAAAATATCGAATTTTCGAGTGTTTTGAACCTGAATTTGGGATATAGAAGGGTACAGAAGATGCATACACATATTGACTTTGGGCAGCTAAAATATCGATTTACATCATGTTTTAGGCCTGTATTTTGAAAATACTCTAACACGGAGTATGCATGTACAGATGGCTTTTGGGACCCAAAAATATCGATTTTTTGGGTGTTTTGAGCCTGAATTTGAGATATAAACGGGTACAGAAGATGCATACACATATTGACATTGGGCACCCAAAATATCGGTTTTTAGCATGTTCTGAGCCTCTATTTTGAAAACATTCTAGCACTGAGTAGGCATGTACAGATCGCTTCAGGGACCCAAAAATATTGAATTTTCGGGTGTTTTGAGCCTGAATTTGAGATATAACCGGGTACAGAGAATGCATACACATATTGACTTTGTGCACCTAAAATATCAATATTCAGTATGTTTTGGGCCTGCATTTTAAAAACACTCTAACACGGAGTATGCATGTACAGATCGCTTCTGGGACACAAAAATATCGAATTTTCGGAGTTTTGAGCCTGAATTTGAGATATAAACGAGTACAGAAGATGCATGCACATATCGACTTTTTGCACCTAAATTATCGATTTTGAGCATGTTTTGGGTCTGTAACTTGAAAACTTTCTAGCAAGAAGTAGGCATGTACAGATTGCTTCTGGGACCCAAAAATATCGAATTTTCGAGTGTTTTGAACCTGAATTTGGGATATAGAAGGGTACAGAAGATGCATACACATATTGACTTTGGGCAGCTAAAATATCGATTTTCAGCATGTTTTGGGCCTGTATTTTGAAAATACATTAACACGGAGTAGGCATGTACAGATCGCTTCTGGGACCCAAAAATATCGAATTTTCGGGTGTTTTGAGACTGAATTTGAGATATAAACGGGTACAGAAGATTCATGCACATATCGACTTTTTGCACTTAAAATATCGATTTTGAGAATGTTTTGGGTCTGTATCTTGAAAACATTCTAGCAAGGAGTAGGCATGTACAGATCGCTTCTGGGACCCAAAAATATCGAATTTTCTGGTGTTTTGAACCAGAATTAGGGATATACACGGGTACAGAAGATGCATACACATATCGACTTTGGGCACCCAAAATATCGATTTTGAGCATGTTTTGGGCCTGAATTTTTAAAATACTCTAACATTGAGTAGAAACGTACAGATCGCTTCTGGGACCCAAATGAATTGAATTTTCGGGTGATCTGAGCCTGAATTTGTGATATGAACGGGTACAGAAGATGCATGCACATATTGACTTTGGGCACCTAAAACATCGATTTTGAGCATGTTTTGGGCCTGTATTTTAAAAATACTATAACACGGTGTAAACATGTACAGATCGCTTCTGGGACACAAAAATATCGATTTTTTGGGTGTTTTGAGCCTGAATTTGAGATATAAACGGGTACAGAAGATGCATGCACATATCGACTTTTTGCACCTAAAATATCGATTTTAAGCATGTTTTGGGTCTATATCATGAAAACTTTCTAGCAAGAAGTAGGCATGTACAGATTGCTTTTGGGACTCAAAAATATCGAATTTTCGAGTGTTTTTAACCTGAATTTGGGATATAGACGGGTACAGAAGATGCATACTCATATTGACTTTGGTCAGCTAAAATATCGATTTACAGCATGTTTTAGGCCTGTATTTTAAAAATACTCTAACACGGAGTATGCATGTACAGATGGCTTTTGGGACCCAAAAATATCGAATATTCGGGTGTTTTGAGTCTGAATTTGAGATATAAACGGGTAGAAAAGATGCATGCACATATCGACTATGGGCACCCAAAATATCGATTTTGAGCATGTTTCGAGCCTGTATTTTTAAAATACTCTAACACGGAGTTGACATATACAGATCGCTTCTGGGACACAAAAATATCGATTTTTTGGGTGTTTTGAGCCTGAATTTGAGATATAAAAGGGTACAGAAGATGCATGCACATATCGACTTTGGCACCTAAAACATCGATTTTTAGTATGTTTTGGGCGTATAATTTAAAAATATTCTAGCACTGAGTAGGCATGTACAGATCGCTTCTGGGACCCAAAAATATCGAATTTTCGGGTGTTTTGAGCCAGAAATTGGGATATAACCGGGTACAGAGGATGCATGCACATATCGACTTTTTGCACCTAAAATATCGATTTTGAGCATGTTTTGTGTCTGTATCTTGAAAAAATTCTAGCAAGGAGTAGGTATGTACAGATCGCTTCTGGGACCAAAAATTATCGAATTTTCGGGTGTTTTGAACCAGAATTTGGGATATAGACGGATACAGAAGATGCATGCACATATCGACTTTTTGCACCTAAAATATCGATTTTAAGCATGTTTTAGGCATGTATTTTCAAAATACTCCAACACTGAGTAGACACGTACAAATCGCTTCTGGAACCCAAATAAATCGAATTTTAGGGTGTTCTGAGACTGAATTTGAGATATGAACGGATACAGAAAATGCATGCACATATCGACATTGGGCACCTAAAATATCGATTTTGAGCATGTTTTGGGCCTGTATTTTGAAAATACTCAAACACGGTGCAGACATGTACAGATCGCTTCTGGGACACAAAAATATCGATTTTTGGGAGTTTTGAGAAAGAATTTGAGATATAAACGGGTACAGAAGATGCATGCACATATCGACTTTGGCACCTAAAATATCGATTTATAGCATGTTTTAAGCCTGTATTTTAAAAACATTCTAGTACTGAGTAGGCATGTGCAGATCGATTAAGAGACCCAAAAATATCGAATTTTCGGAGTTTTGAGCCCTAATTTGAGATATAAACGGGTACAGAAGATGCATGCACATATCGACTTTTTGCACTTAAAATATAGATTGTGAGCATGTTTTGGGTCTGTATCTTGAAAACATTCTAGCAAGGAATAGGCATGTACAGATTGCTTCTGGGACCCAAAAATATCGAATTTTCTGGTGTTTTGAACCTGAATTTGGGATATAGACGGGTACAGAAGTTGCATACACATATTGACTTTGGGCAGCTAAAATATCGATTTACAGCATGTTTTAGGCCTGTATTTTAAAAATACTCTAACACGGAGTATGCATGTACTAATGGCTTTTGAGACCCAAAAATATCGAATATTCGGGTGTTTTGAGTCTGAAATTGAGATATAAACGGGTACAGAAGATGCATGCACATATCGACTTTGGGCACCCAAAATATCGATTTTGAGCATGTTTTGAGCCTGTATTTTTAAAATACTCTAACACGGAGTAGACACGTACATATCGCTTCTGGGACCCAAATAAATCGAATTTTCGGTTGTTCTGAGCCTGAATTTGAGATATGAACAGGTACAGAAGATGCATGCACATATCGACTTCGGGCACCTAAAATATCGATTTTGAGCATGTTTTGGGCCTGTATTTTGAAAATACTCAAACACGGTGTAGACATGTACAGATCGCTTCTGCGACACAAAAATATCGATTTTTTGGGTGTTTTGAGCCTGAATTTGAGATATAAACGGGTACAGAAGATGCGTGCACATATCGACTTTGGCACCCAAAATATCGATTTTTAGTATGTTTTGGTTGTATAATTTGAAAATATTCTAGCACTGAGTAGGCATGTACAGATCGCTTCTGGGACCCAAAAATATCGAATTTTCGGGTGTTTTGAGCCAGAAATAGGGATATAAACGGGTACAGAAGATGCATGCACATATCGACTTTTCACACCTAAAATATCGATTTATAGCATGTTTTAAGCCTGTATTTTAAAAACATTCTAGAACTGAGTAGGCATGTGCAGATCGCTTAAGGGACCAAAAAATATCGAATTTTCGGAGTTTTGAGCCCTAATTTGAGATATAAACGGGTACAGGAGATGCATGCACATATCGACTTTTTGCACTTAAAATATAGATTGTGAGCATGTTTTGGGTCTGTATCTTGAAAACATTCTAGCAAGGAATAGGCATGTACAGATTGCTTCTGGGACCCAAAAATATCGAATTTTCTGGTTTTTTGAACCTTAATTTGGGATATAGACGGGTACAGAAGATGCATACACATATTGACTTAGGGCAGCTAAAATATCGATTTACAGCATCTTTTAGGCCTGTATTTTAAAAATACTCTAACACGGAGTATGCATGTACTGATGGATTTTGGGACCAAAAATATCGAATATTCGGGTGTTTTGAGTCTGAAATTGAGATATAAACGGGTACAGAAGATGCATGCACATATCGACTTTGGGCACCCGAAATATCGATTTTGAGCATGTTTTGAGCCTGTATTTTTAAAATACTCTAACACGGAGTAGACACGTACAGATCGCTTCTGGGTCCCCAAATAAATCGAATTTTCGGTTGTTCTGAGCCTGAATTTGAGATATGAACAGGTACAGAAGATGCATGCACATATCGACTTCGGGCACCTAAAATATCGATTTTGAGCATGTTTTGGGCCTGTATTTTGAAAATACTCAAACACGGTGTAGACATGTACAGATCGCTTGTGGGACCCAAAATTATCGAATTTTAGGGTGTTTTGAACCTGAATTTGGGATATAGACGGATACCGAAGATCCATGCACATAACGACTTTTTGCACCTAAAATATTGATTTTGAGCATGTTTTGGGCCTGTATTTTGAAAATACTCTAACACGGAGTAGTCATGTACAGATCGCTTTGGGGACCCAAAAATATCGAATTTTCGGGTGTTTTGAGCCTGAATTTGAGATATAAACGGGTACAGAAGATGCATGCACATATCGACTTTGGGCACCCAAAATATCGATTTTGAGCATGTTTTGGGCCTGTATTTTTAAAATACTCTAACACTGAGTAGACGTGTCACGTACAGATCGCTTTTGGAACCCAAATAAATCGAATTTTAGGGTGTTCTGAGCCTAAATTTGAGATATGAACGGATACAGAAGATGCATGCACATATCGACTTTGGGCACCTAAAATATCGATTTTGAGCATGTTTTGGGCCTGTATTTTGAAAATACGATAGCACGGTGTAGACATGTACAGATCGCTTCTGGGACACAAAAATATCGATTTTTTTTGGGTGTTTTGAGCCTGAATTTGAGATATAAACGGGTACAGAAGATGCATGCCCATATCGACTTTGGCACCCAAAATATCGAATTTTAGTATGTTTTGGGCGTATAATTTGAAAATATTCTAGCACTGAGTAGGCATGTACAGATCGCTTCTGGGACCCAAAAATATCGAATTTTCGGGGGTTTTGAGCCAGAATTTGGGATATAACCGGGTACAGAGGATGCATGCACATATCGACTTTGGGTACCTAAAATATCGATTTTGAGTATGTTTTGGGCCTGTATTTTGAAAATACTCTAACACGGAGTATGCATGTACAGATCGCTTCTGGGACACAAAAATATCGATTTTTTGGGTGTTTTGAGCCTGAATTTGTGATATAAACGGGTACAGAAGATGCATGCACATATCGACTTTTTGCACCTAAAATATCGATTTTAAGCATGTTTTGGGTCTGTATCTTGAAAACATTCTAGGAAGGAGTAGGCATGTACAGGTCGCTTCTAGGACCCAAAAATACCGAATTTTCTGGTGTTTTGAACCTGAATTTGTTATATAGACGGGTACAGAAGATGCATACACATATTGACTTTCGTCACCTAAAATATAGATTTTCAGCATGTTTTGGGTCTGTATTTTTGAAAATACATTAATACAAAGTAGGCATGTACAGATCGCTTCTGGGACCCAAAAATATCGACTTTTCGGGTGTTTTGAGCCTGAATTTGAGATATAAACGGGTACAGAAAATGCATGCACATATCGACTTTAGGCACCTAAAATATCGATTTTGAGTATGTTTTGGGCCTGTATTTTGAAAATACTCTAACACGGAGTATGCATGTACATATCGCTTCTGGGAAACAAAAATATCGAATTTTCGGGTGTTTTGAACCTGTATTTGGGATATAGACGGGTACAGAAGATGCATACACATATTGACTTTGGGCAGCTAAAATATCGATTTAAAGCATGTTTTAGGCTTGTATTTTAAAAATACGCTAACACGGAGTATGCATGTACAGATGGCTTTTGGGACCCAAAAATATCGAATATTCGGGAGTTTTGAGTCTGAATTTGAGATATAAACGGGTACAGAAGATGCATGCACATATCGACTTTGGGCACCCAAAATATCGATTTTGAGCATGTTTTGAGCCTGTATTTTTAAAATACTCTAACACGGAGTAGACACGTACAGATCGCTTCTGGGACCCAAATAAATCGAATTTTCGGTTGTTCTGAGCCTGAATTTGAGATATGAACAGGTACAGAAGATGCATGCACATATCGACTTCGGGCACCTAAAAAATCGATTTTGAGCATGTCTTGGGCCTGTATTTTGAAAATACTCAAACACGGTGTAGACATGTACAGATCGCTTCTGGGACACAAAAATATCGATTTTTTGGGTGTTTTGAGCCTGAAATTGGGATATAACCGGGTACAGAGGATGCATGCACATATCGACTTTTTGCACCTAAAATATCGATTTTGAGCATGTTTTAGGTCTGTATCTTGAAAAAATTCTAGCAAGGAGTAGGCATGTACAGATCGCTTCTGGGACCCAAAATTATCGAATTTTAGGGTGTTTTGAACCTGAATTTGGGATATAGACGGATACCGAAGATGCATGCACATATCGACTTTTTGCACCTAAAATATCGATTTTAAGCATGTTTTGGGTCTGTATCTTGAAAACATTCTAGCAAGAAGTAGGCATGTACAGATTGCTTCTAGGACCCAAAAATATCGAATTTTCGAGTGTTTTGAACCTGAATTTGGGATATAGACGGGTACAGAAGATGCATACACATATTGACTTTGGGCAGCTAAAATATCGATTTTCTGCATGTTTTAGGCCTGTATTTTGAAAATACTCTAACACGGAGTATGCATGTACACATTGCTTTTGGGACCCAAAAATATCGAATATTCGGGTGTTTTGAGTCTGAATTTGAGATATAAACGAGTACAGAAGATGAATGCACATATCGACTTTTGGCACCCAAAATATCGATTTTGAGCATGTTTTGGGCCTGTATTTTTAAAATACTCTAACACTGAGAAGACACGTACAGATCGCTTTTGGAACCCAAATAAATCGAATTTTAGGGTGTTCTGAGCCTGAATTTGAGATATGAACGGATACAGAAGATGCATGCACATATCGACTTTGGGCACCTAAAATATCGATTTTGAGCATGTTTTTGTCCTGTATTTTGAAAATACTCTAACACGGAGTATGCATGTACAGATCGCTTCTGGGACACAAAAATATCGATTTTTTGGGTGTTTTGAGCCTGAATTTAAGATATAAACGGGTATAGAAGATGCATGCACATATCGACTTTTTGCATCTAAAATATCGATTTTAAGCATGTTTTGGGTCTGTATCTTGAAAACATTCTAGCACTGAGTAGGAATGTACAGATCGGTTCTGGGACCCAAAAATATCGAATTTTCGGGTGTTTTGAACCAGTATTTGGGATATAGACGGGTACAGAAGATGCATACACATATTGACTTTGGGCAGCTAAAATATCGATTTACAGCATGTTTTAGGCTTGTATTTTAAAAATACTCTAAAACGGAGTATGCATGTACAGATGGCTTTTGGGACCCAAAAATATCGAATATTCGGGAGTTTTGAGTCTGAATTTGAGATATATACGGGTACAGAAGATGCATGCACATATCGACTTTGGCACCCAAAATATCGATTTTGAGTATGTTTTGGGCCTGTATTTTTAAAATACTCTAACACGGAGTAGACACGTACAGATCGCTTCTGGAACCCAAATAAATCGGATTTTCGGTTGTTCTGAGCCTGAATTTGAGATATGAACAGGTACAGAAGATGCATGCACATATCGACTTCGGGCACCTAAAATATCGATTTTGAGCATGTTTTGGGCCTGTATTTTGAAAATACTCAAACACGGTGTAGACATGTACAGATTGCTTCTGGGATACAAAAATATCGATTTTTTAGGTGTTTTTAGCCTGAATTTGAGATATAAACGGGTACAGAAGATGCATGCACATATCGACTTTGGCACCCAAAATATCGATTTTTAGTATGTTATGGGCGTATAATTTTAAAATATTCTAGCACTGAGTAGGCACGTACAGATCGCTTCTGGGATCCAAAAATATCGAGTTTTCGGGTGTTTTGAGCCAGAAATTGGGATATAACCGGGTACAGACGATGCATGCACATATCGACTTTTTGCACCTAAAATATCGATTTTGAGCATGTTTTGGGTCTGTATCTTGAAAAAATTCTAGCAAGGAGTAGGCATGTACCGATCGCTTCTGGGACACAAAATTATCGAATTTTCGGGTGTTTTGAACCTGAATTTGGGATATAGACGGATACCGAAGATGCATGCACATATCGACTTTTTGCACCTAAAATATCGATTTTGAGCATGTTTTGGGCCTGTATTTTGAAAATACTCTAACACGGAGTAGGCATGTACAGATCGCTTCGGGGACACAAAAATATCGAATTTTCGGGTGTTTTGAGACTGAATTTGAGATATAAACGGGTACAGGAGATGCATGCACATTTCGACTTTTTGCACCTAAAATATCGATTTTGAGCATGTTTTGGGTCTGTATCTTGAAAACATTCTAGCAAGAAGTAGGCATGTACAGATTGCTTCTAGGACCCAAAAATATCGAATTTTCGAGTGTTTTGAACCTGAATTTGGGATATAGACGGGTACAGAAGATGCATACACATATTGACTTTGAGCAGCTAAAATATCGATTTTCTGCATGTTTTAGGCCTGTATTTTGAAAATATTCTAACACGGAGTATGCATGTACACATTGCTTTTGGGACCTTAAAATATCGAATATTCGGGTGTTTTGAGTCTGAATTTGAGATATAAACGGGTACAGAAGATGCATGCACATATCGACTTAGGGCACCCAAAATATCGTTTTTTGAGCATGTTTTGGGCCTGTATTTTTAAAATACTCTAACACGGAGTAGACAAGTACAGATCGCTTCTGGAACCCAAATAAATCGAATTTTCGGTTGTTCTGAGCCTGACTTTGAGATATGAACGGATACAGACGATGCATGCACATATCGACTTTTTGCACCTAAAATATCGATTTTGAGCATGTTTTGGGTCTGTATCTTGAAAAAATTCTAGCAAGGAGTAGGCATGTACCAATCGCTTCTGGGACACAAAATTATCGAATTTTCGGGTGTTTTGAACCTGAATTTGGGATATAGACGGATACCGAAGATGCATGCACATATCGACTTTTTGCACCTAAAATATCGATTTTGAGCATGTTTTGGGCCTGTATTTTGAAAATACTCTAACACGGAGTAGGCATGTACAGATCGCTTCGGGGACCCAAAAATATCGAATTTTCAGGTGTTTTGAGACTGAATTTGAGATATAAACGGGTACAGGAGATGCATGCACATTTCGACTTTTTGCACCTAATATATCGATTTTGAGCATGTTTTGGGTCTGTATCTTGAAAAAATTCTAGCAAGGAGTAGGCATGTACAGATCGCTTCTGGGACACAAAATTATCGAATTTTCGGGTGTTTTGAACCTGAATTTGGGATATAGACGGATACCGAAGATGCATGCACATATCGACTTTTTGCACCTAAAATATCGATTTTGAGCATGTTTTGGGCCTGTATTTTGAAAATACTCTAACACGGAGTAGGCATGTACAGATCGCTTCGGGGACCCTAAAATATCGAATTTTCGGGTGTTTTGAGCCTGAATTTGAGATATAAACGGGTACAGAAGATGCATGCACATTTCGACTTTTTGCACCTAAAATATCGATTTTGAGCATGTTTTGGGTCTGTATCTTGAAAACATTCTAGCAAGAAGTAGGCATGTACAGATTGCTTCTAGGACCCAAAAATATCGAATTTTCGAGTGTTTTGAACCTGAATTTGGGATATAGACGGGTACAGAAGATGCATACACATATTGACTTTGGGCAGCTAAAATATCGATTTTGAGCATGTTTTAGGCCTGTATTTTGAAAATATTCTAACACGGAGTATGCATGTACACATTGCTTTTGGGACCCAAAAATATCGAATATTCGGGTGTTTTGAGTCTGAATTTGAGATATAAACGGGTACAGAAGATGCATGCACATATCGACTTTGGGCACCCAAAATATCGATTTTGAGCATGTTTTGGGCCTGTATTTTTAAAATACTCTAACACGGAGTAGACACGTACAGATCGCTTCTGGAACCCAAATAAATCAAATTTTAGGGTGTTCTGAGCCTGAATTTGAGATATGAACGGATACAGAAGATGCATGCACATATCGACTTTGGGCACCTAAAATATCGATTTTCAGCATGTTTTGGGCCTGTATTTGGAAAATACTATAGCACGGTGTAGACATGTACAGATCGCTTCTGGGACACAAAAATATCGATTTTTTGGGTGTTTTGAGCCTGATTTTGAGATATAAACGGGTACAGAAGATGCATGCACATATCGACTTTTTGCACCTAAAATATCGATTTTAAGCATGTTTTGGGTCTGTATCTTGAAAACATTCTCGGAAGGAGTAGGCATGTACAGGTCGCTTCTGGGACCCAAAATTATCGAATTTTCGGGTGTTTTGAACCTGAATTTGGGATATAGACGGATACAGAAGATGCATGCACGTATCGACTTTGGGCACCTAAAATATCGATTTTGAGCATGTTTTGGGCCTGTATTTTGAAAATACTCTAACACGGAGTATGCATGTACAGATCGCTTCTCGGACACAAAAATATCGATTTTTTGGGTGTTTTGAGCCTGAATTTGAGATATAAACGGGTACAGAAGATGCATGCACATATCGACTTTTCACACCTAAAATATCGATTTATAGCATGTTTTAAGCCTGTATTTTAAAAACATTCTAGCACTGAGTAGGCATGTGCAGATCGCTTAAGGGACCCAAAAATATCGAATTTTCGGAGTTTTGAGCCTGAATTTGAGATATAAACGGGTTCAGAAGATGCATGCACATATCGACTTTTTGCACCTAAAATATCGATTTTTAGCATGTTTTGGGTCTGTATTTTGAAAAAATTCTTGCAAGGAGTAGGCATGTACAGATCGCTTCTGGGACCCAAAATTATCGAATTTTCGGGTGTTTTGAACCTGAATTTGGGATATAGACGGGTACAGAAGATGCATACACATATTGACTTTGGGCACCTAAAATATAGATTTTGAGCATGTTTTGGGCCTGTATTTTGAAAATACATTAACACGGAGTAGGCATGTACAGATCGCTTCTACGACCCAAAAATATCGAATTTTCGAGTGTTTTGAACCTGAATTTGGGATATAGACGGGTACAGAAGATGCATACACATATTGACTTTGGGCAGCTAAAATATCGATTTTCTGCATGTTTTAGGCCTGTATTTTGAAAATATTCTAACACGGAGTATGCATGTACACATTGCTTTTGGGACCCAAAAATATCGAATATTCGGGTGATTTGAGTCTGAATTTGAGATATAAACGGGTACAGAAGATGCATGCACATATCGACTTTGGGCACCCAAAATATCGATTTTGAGCATGTTTTAGGCCTGTATTTTTAAAATACTCTAACACGGAGTAGACACGTACAGATCGCTTCTGGAACCCAAATAAATCGAATTTTAGGGTATTCTGAGCCTGAATTTGAGATATGAACGGATACAGAAGATGCATGCACATATCGACTTTGGGCACCTAAAATATCGATTTTCAGCATGTTTTGGGCCTGTATTTTGAAAATACTCTAACACGGAGTATGCATGTACAGATCGCTTCTGGGACCCAAAAATATCGAATTTTCGGGGGTTTTGAGCCAGAATTTGGGATATAACAGGGTACAGAGGATGCATGCACATATCGACTTTTTGCACCTAAAATATCGATTTTAAGCATGTTTTGGGTCTGTATCTTGAAAACATTCTAGCAAGGAGTAGGCATGTACAGGTCGCTTCTGGGACCCAAAAATACCGAATTTTCTGGTGTTTTGATCCTGAATTTGGGATATAGACGGGTACAGAATATGCATACACATATTGACTTTGGGCACCTAAAATATAGATTTTCAACATGTTTTGGGCCTGTATTTTGAAAATACATTAACACGGAGTAGGCATGTACAGATCGCTTCTGGGACCCAAAAATATCGACTTTTCGGGTGTTTTGAGCCTGAATTTGAGATTTAAACGGGTACAGAAGATGCATGCACATATCGACTTTTCACACCTAAAATATCGATTTATAGCATGTTTTAAGCCTGTATTTTAAAAACATTCTAGCACTGAGTAGGCATGTGCAGATCGCTTAAGGGACCCAAAAATATCGAATTTTCGGAGTTTTGAGTCTGAATTAGAGATATAAACGGGTACAGAAGATGCATGCACATATCGGCTTTTTGCACCTTAAATATCGATTTTTAGAATGTTTTGGGTCTGTATTTTGAAAAAAATCTAGCAAGGAGTAGGCATGTACAGATCGCTTATGGGACCCAAAATTATCGAATTTTCGGGTGTTTTGAACCTGAATTTGGGATATAGAAGGATACAGAAGATGCATGCACATATCGACTTTGGGCACCTAAAATATCGATTTTGAGCATGTTTTATGCCTGTATTTTGAAAATACTCTAACACGGAGTAGGCATGTACAGATCGCTTCGGGGACCCAAAAATAAAGAATTTTCGGGTGTTTTGAGCCTGAATTTGAGATATAAACGGGTACAGAAGATAAATGCACATTTCGACTTTTTGCACCTAAAATATCGATTTTGAGCATGTTTTGGGTCTGTATCTTGAAAACATTCTATCAAGAAGTAGGCATGTACAGATTGCTTCTGGGACCCAAAAATATCGAATTTTCTGGTGTTTTGAACCTGAATTTGGGATATAGACGGGTACAGAAGATGCATACACATATTGACTTAGGGCAGCTAAAATATCGATTTACAGCATCTTTTAGGCCTGTATTTTAAAAATACTCTAACACGGAGTATGCATGTACTGATGGCTTTTGGGACCCAAAAATATCGAATATTCGGGTGTTTTGAGTCTGAAATTGAGATATAAACGGGTACAGAAGATGCATGCACATATCGACTTTGGGCACCCGAAATATCGATTTTGAGCATGTTTTGAGCCTGTATTTTTAAAATACTCTAACACGGAGTAGACACGTACAGATCGCTTCTGGGTCCCCATATAAATCGAATTTTCGGTTGTTCTGAGCCTGAATTTGAGATATGAACAGGTACAGAAGATGCATGAACATATCGACTTCGGGCACCTAAAATATCGATTTTGAGCATGTTTTGGGCCTGTATTTTGAAAATACTCAAACACGGTGTAGACATGTACAGATCGCTTCTGGGACCCAAAATTATCGAATTTTAGGGTGTTTTGAACCTGAATTTGGGATATAGACGGATACCGAAGATCCATGCACATAACGACTTTTTGCACCTAAAATATTGATTTTGAGCATGTTTTGGGCCTGTATTTTGAAAATACGGAGTAGGCATGTACAGATCGCTTTGGGGACCCAAAAATATCGAATTTTCGGGTGTTTTGAGCCTGAATTTGAGATATAAACGGGTACAGAAGATGCATGCACATATCGACTTTGGGCACCCAAAATATCGATTTTGAGCATGTTTTGGGCCTGTATTTTTAAAATACTCTAACACTGAGTAGACGTGTCACGTACAGATCGCTTTTGGAACCCAAATAAATCGAATTTTAGGGTGTTCTGAGCCTAAATTTGAGATATGAACGGATACAGATGATGCATGCACATATCGACTTTGGGCACCTAAAATATCGATTTTGAGCATGTTTTGGGCCTGTATTTTGAAAATACGATAGCACGGTGTAGACATGTACAGATCGCTTCTGGGACACAAAAATATCGATTTTTTTTGGGTGTTTTGAGCCTGAATTTGAGATATAAACGGGTACAGAAGATGCATGCACATATCGACTTTGGCACCCAAAATATCGAATTTTAGTATGTTTTGGGCGTATAATTTGAAAATATTCTAGCACTGAGTAGGCATGTACAGATCGCTTCTGGGACCCAAAAATATCGAATTTTCGGGGGTTTTGAGCCAGAATTTGGGATATAACCGGGTACAGAGGATGCATGCACATATCGACTTTGGGTACCTAAAATATCGATTTTGAGTATGTTTTGGGCCTGTATTTTGAAAATACTCTAACACGGAGTATGCATGTACAGATCGCTTCTGGGACACAAAAATATCGATTTTTTGGGTGTTTTGAGCCTGAATTTGTGATATAAACGGGTACAGAAGATGCATGCACATATCGACTTTTTGCACCTAAAATATCGATTTTAAGCATGTTTTGGGTCTGTATCTTGAAAACATTCTAGGAAGGAGTAGGCATGTACAGGTCGCTTCTAGGACCCAAAAATACCGAATTTTCTGGTGTTTTGAACCTGAATTTGGGATATAGACGGGTACAGAAGATGCATACACATATTGACTTTCGGCACCTAAAATATAGATTTTCAGCATGTTTTGGGTCTGTATTTTTGAAAATACATTAATACGGAGTAGGCATGTACAGATCGCTTCTGGGACCCAAAAATATCGACTTTTCGGGTGTTTTGAGCCTGAATTTGAGATATAAACGGGTACAGAAAATGCATGCACATATCGACTTTGGGCACCTAAAATATCGATTTTGAGTATGTTTTGGGCCTGTATTTTGAAAATACTCTAACACGGAGTATGCATGTACAGATCGCTTCTGGGAAACAAAAATATCGAATTTTCGGGTGTTTTCAACCTGTATTTGGGATATAGACGGGTACAGAAGATGCATACACATAATGACTTTGGGCAGCTAAAATATCGATTTAAAGCATGTTTTAGGCTTGTATTTTAAAAATACGCTAACACGGAGTATGCATGTACAGATGGCTTTTGGGACCCAAAAATATCGAATATTCGGGAGTTTTGAGTCTGAATTTGAGATATAAACGGGTACAGAAGATGCATGCACATATCGACTTTGGGCACCCAAAATATCGATTTTGAGCATGTTTTGAGCCTGTATTTTTAAAATACTCTAACACGGTGTAGACACGTACAGATCGCTTCTGGGACCCAAATAAATCGAATTTTCGGTTGTTCTGAGCCTGAATTTGAGATATGAACAGGTACAGAAGATGCATGCACATATCGACTTCGGGCACCTAAAAAATCGATTTTGAGCATGTCTTGGGCCTGTATTTTGAAAATACTCAAACACGGTGTAGACATGTACAGATCGCTTCTGGGACACAAAAATATCGATTTTTTGGGTGTTTTGAGCCTGAATTTGAGATATAAACGGGTACAGAAGATACATGCACATATCGACTTTGGCACCCAAAATATCGATTTTTTGTATGTTTTGGGCGTATAATTTGAAAATATTCTAGCACTGAGTAGGCATGTACAGATCGCTTCTGGGACCCAAAAATATCGAATTTTCGGGAGTTTTGAGCCAGAAATTGGGATATAACCGGGTACAGAGGATGCATGCACATATCGACTTTTTGCACCTAAAATATCGATTTTGAGCATGTTTTAGGTCTGTATCTTGAAAAAATTCTAGCAAGGAGTAGGCATGTACAGATCGCTTCTGGGACCCAAAATTATCGAATTTTAGGGTGTTTTGAACCTGAATTTGGGATATAGACGGATACCGAAGATGCATGCACATATCGACTTTTTGCACCTAAAATATCGATTTTGAGCATGTTTTGGGCCTGTATTTTGAAAATACTCTAACACGGAGTAGGCATGTACAGATCGCTTCGGGGACACAAAAATATCGAATTTTCAGGTGTTTTGAGACTGAATTTGAGATATAAACGGGTACAGGAGATGCATGCACATTTCGACTTTTTGCACCTAAAATATCGATTTTGAGCATGTTTTGGGTCTGTATCTTGAAAAAATTCTAGCAAGGAGTAGGCATGTACAGATCGCTTCTGGGACACAAAATTATCGAATTTTCGGGTGTTTTGAACCTGAATTTGGGATATAGACGGATACCGAAGATGCATGCACATATCGACTTTTTGCACCTAAAATATCGATTTTAAGCATGTTTTGGGCCTGTATTTTGAAAATACTCTAACACGGAGTAGGCATGTACAGATCGCTTCGGGGACCCAAAAATATCGAATTTTCGGGTGTTTTGAGCCTGAATTTGAGATATAAACAGGTACAGAAGATGCATGCACATTTCGACTTTTTGCACCTAAAATATCGATTTTAAGCATGTTTTGGGTCTGTATCTTGAAAACATTCTAGGAAGGAGTAGGCATGTACAGGTCGCTTCTGGGACCCAAAAATACCGAATTTTCTGGTGTTTTGAACCAGAATTTGGGATATAGACGGGTACAGAAGATGCATACACATATTGACTTTGGGCACCTAAAATATAGATTTTCAGCATTTTTTGGGCCTGTATTTTGAAAATACATTAACACGGAGTAGGCATGTACAGTTTGCTTCCGGGACCCAAAAATATCGACTTTTCGGGTGTTTTGAGCCTAAATTTGAGATATAAACGGGTACATAAGATGCATGCACATGTCGACTTTGGGCACCTAAAATATCGATTTTGAGTATGTTTTGGGCCTGTATTTTGAAAAAATTCAAGCAAGGAGTAGGCATGTACAGATCGCTTCTGGGACACAAAATTATCGAATTTCCGGGTGTTTTGATCCTGAACTTGGGATATAGACGGATACCGAAGATGCATGCACATATCGACTTTTTGCACCTAAAATATCGATTTTGAGCATGTTTTGGGCCTGTTTTTTGAAAATACTCTAACACGGAGTAGGCATGTACAGATCGCTTCGGGAACCCTAAAATATCGAATTTTCGTGTGTTTTGAGCCTGAATTTGAGATATAAACGGGTACAGAAGATGCATGCACATTTCGACTTTTTGCACCTAAAATATCGATTTTGAGCATGTTTTGGGTCTGTATCTTGAAAACATTCTAGCAAGAAGTAGGCATGTACAGATTGCTTCTAGGACCCAAAAATATCGAATTTTCGAGTGTTTTGAACCTGAATTTGGGATATAGACGGGTACAGAAGATGCATACACATATTGACTTTGGGCAGCTAAAATATCGATTTTGAGCATGTTTTAGGCCTGTATTTTGAAAATATTCTAACACGGAGTATGCATGTACACATTGCTTTTGGGACCCAAAAATATCGAATATTCGGGTGTTTTGAGTCTGAATTTGAGATATAAACGGGTACAGAAGATGCATGCACATATCGACTTTGGGCACCCAAAATATCGATTTTGAGCATGTTTTGGGCCTGTATTTTTAAAATACTCTAACACGGAGTAGACACGTACAGATCGCTTCTGGAACGCAAATAAATCAAATTTTAGGGTGTTCTGAGCCTGAATTTGAGATATGAACGGATACAGAAGATGCATGCACATATCGACTTTGGGCACCTAAAATATCGATTTTCAGCATGTTTTGGGCCTGTATTTGGAAAATACTATAGCACGGTGTAGACATGTACAGATCGCTTCTGGGACACAAAAATATCGATTTTTTGGGTGTTTTGAGCCTGATTTTGAGATATAAACGGGTAAAGAAGATGCATGCACATATCGACTTTTTGCACCTAAAATATCGATTTTAAGCATGTTTTGTGTCTGTATCTTGAAAACATTCTCGGAAGGAGTAGGCATGTACAGGTCGCTTCTGGGACCCAAAATTATCGAATTTTCGGGTGTTTTGAACCTGAATTTGGGATATAGACGGATACAGAAGATGCATGCACGTATCGACTTTGGGCACCTAAAATATCGATTTTGAGCATGTTTTGGGCCTGTATTTTAAAAATACATTAACACGGAGTATGCATGTACAGATCGCTTCTCGGACACAAAAATATCGATTTTTTGGGTGTTTTGAGCCTGAATTTGAGATATAAACGGGTACAGAAGATGCATGCACATATCGACTTTTCACACCTAAAATATCGATTTATAGCATGTGTTAAGCCTGTATTTTAAAAACATTCTAGCACTGAGTAGGCATGTGCAGATCGCTTAAGGGACCCAAAAATATCGAATTTTCGGAGTTTTGAGCCTGAATTTGAGATATAAACGGGTTCAGAAGATGCATGCACATATCGACTTTTTGCACCTAAAATATCGATTTTTAGCATGTTTTGGGTCTGTATTTTGAAAAAATTCTTGCAAGGAGTAGGCATGTACAGATCGCTTCTGGGACTCAAAATTATCGAATTTTCGGGTGTTTTGAACCTGAATTTGGGATATAGACGGGTACAGAAGATGCATACACATATTGACTTTGGGCACCTAAAATATAGATTTTGAGCATGTTTTGGGCCTGTATTTTGAAAATACATTAACACGGAGTAGGCATGTACAGATCGCTTCTACGACCCAAAAATATCGAATTTTCGAGTGTTTTGAACCTGAATTTGGGATATAGACGGGTACAGAAGATGCATACACATATTGACTTTGGGCAGCTAAAATATCGATTTTCTGCATGTTTTAGGCCTGTATTTTGAAAATATTCTAACACGGAGTATGCATGTACACATTGCTTTTGGGACCCAAAAATATCGAATATTCGGGTGTTTTGAGTCTGAATTTGAGATATAAACGGGTACAGAAGATGCATGCACATATCGACTTTGGGCACCCAAAATATCGATTTTGAGCATGTTTTAGGCCTGTATTTTTAAAATACTCTAACACGGAGTAGACACGTACAGATCGCTTCTGGAACCCAAATAAATCGAATTTTAGGGTATTCTGAGCCTGAATTTGAGATATGAACGGATACAGAAGATGCATGCACATATCGACTTTGGGCACCTAAAATATCGATTTTCAGCATGTTTTGGGCCTGTATTTTGAAAATACTCTAACACGGAGTATGCATGTACAGATCGCTTCTGGGACCCAAAAATATCGTATTTTTGGGGGTTTTGAGCCAGAATTTGGGATATAACAGGGTACAGAGGATGCATGCACATATCGACTTTTTGCACCTAAAATATCGATTTTAAGCATGTTTTGGGTCTGTATCTTGAAAACATTCTAGCAAGGAGTAGGCATGTACAGGTCGCTTCTGGGACCCAAAAATACCGAATTTTCTGGTGTTTTGATCCTGAATTTGGGATATAAACGGGTACAGAAAATGCATGCACATATCGACTTTGGGCACCTAAAATATCGATTTTGAATATGTTTTGGGCCTGTATTTTGAAAATACTCTAACACGGAGTATGCATGTACAGATCGCTTCTGGGAAAAAAAAATATCGAATTTTCGGGTGTTTTGAACCTGTATTTGGGATATAGACGGGTACAGAAGATGCATACACATATTGACTTTGGGCAGCTAAAATATCGATTTAAAGCATGTTTTAGGCTTGTATTTTAAAAATACGCTAACACGGAGTATGCATGTACAGATGGCTTTTGGGACCCAAAAATATCGAATATTCGGGAGTTTTGAGTCTGAATTTGAGATATAAACGGGTACAGAAGATGCATGCACATATCGACTTTGGGCACCCAAAATATCGATTTTGAGCATGTTTTGAGCCTGTATTTTTAAAATACTCTAACACGGTGTAGACACGTACAGATCGCTTCTGGGACCCAAATAAATCGAATTTTCGGTTGTTCTGAGCCTGAATTTGAGATATGAACAGGTACAGAAGATGCATGCACATATCGACTTCGGGCACCTAAAAAATCGATTTTGAGCATGTCTTGGGCCTGTATTTTGAAAATACTCAAACACGGTGTAGACATGTACAGATCGCTTCTGGGACACAAAAATATCGATTTTTTGGGTGTTTTGAGCCTGAATTTGAGATATAAACGGGTACAGAAGATACATGCACATATCGACTTTGGCACCCAAAATATCGATTTTTTGTATGTTTTGGGCGTATAATTTGAAAATATTCTAGCACTGAGTAGGCATGTACAGATCGCTTCTGGGACCCAAAAATATCGAATTTTCGGGAGTTTTGAGCCAGAAATTGGGATATAACCGGGTACAGAGGATGCATGCACATATCGACTTTTTGCACCTAAAATATCGATTTTGAGCATGTTTTAGGTCTGTATCTTGAAAAAATTCTAGCAAGGAGTAGGCATGTACAGATCGCTTCTGGGACCCAAAATTATCGAATTTTAGGGTGTTTTGAACCTGAATTTGGGATATAGACGGATACCGAAGATGCATGCACATATCGACTTTTTGCACCTAAAATATCGATTTTGAGCATGTTTTGGGCCTGTATTTTGAAAATACTCTAACACGGAGTAGGCATGTACAGATCGCTTCGGGGACACAAAAATATCGAATTTTCAGGTGTTTTGAGACTGAATTTGAGATATAAACGGGTACAGGAGATGCATGCACATTTCGACTTTTTGCACCTAAAATATCGATTTTGAGCATGTTTTGGGTCTGTATCTTGAAAAAATTCTAGCAAGGAGTAGGCATGTACAGATCGCTTCTGGGACACAAAATTATCGATTTTTCGGGTGTTTTGAACTTGAATTTGGGATATAGACGGATACCGAAGATGCATGCACATATCGACTTTTTGCACCTAAAATATCGATTTTAAGCATGTTTTGGGCCTGTATTTTGAAAATACTCTAACACGGAGTAGGCATGTACAGATCGCTTCGGGGACCCAAAAATATCGAATTTTCGGGTGTTTTGAGCCTGAATTTGAAATATAAACAGGTACAGAAGATGCATGCACATTTCGACTTTTTGCACCTAAAATATCGATTTTAAGCATGTTTTGGGTCTGTATCTTGAAAACATTCTAGGAAGGAGTAGGCATGTACAGGTCGCTTCTGGGACCCAAAAATACCGAATTTTCTGGTGTTTTGAACCAGAATTTGGGATATAGACGGGTACAGAAGATGCATACACATATTGACTTTGGGCACCTAAAATATAGATTTTCAGCATTTTTTGGGCCTGTATTTTGAAAATACATTAACACGGAGTAGGCATGTACAGTTTGCTTCCGGGACCCAAAAATATCGACTTTTCGGGAGTTTTGAGCCTAAATTTGAGATATAAACGGGTACATAAGATGCATGCACATGTCGACTTTGGGCACCTAAAATATCGATTTTGAGTATGTTTTGGGCCTGTATTTTGAAAAAATTCAAGCAAGGAGTAGGCATGTACAGATCGCTTCTGGGACCCAAAATTATCGAATTTTCGGGTGTTTTGATCCTGAACTTGGGATATAGACGGATACCGAAGATGCATGCACATATCGACTTTTTGCACCTAAAATATCGATTTTGAGCATGTTTTGGGCCTGTTTTTTGAAAATACTCTAACACGGAGTAGGCATGTACAGATCGCTTCGGGGACCCTAAAATATCGAATTTTCGGGTGTTTTGAGCCTGAATTTGAGATATAAACGTGTACAGAAGATGCATGCACATTTCGACTTTTTGCACCTAAAATATCGATTTTGAGCATGTTTTGGGTCTGTATCTTGAAAACATTCTAGCAAGAAGTAGGCATGTACAGATTGCTTCTAGGACCCAAAAATATCGAATTTTCGAGTGTTTTGAACCTGAATTTGGGATATAGACGGGTACAGAAGATGCATACACATATTGACTTTGGGCAGCTAAAATATCGATTTTGAGCATGTTTTAGGCCTGTATTTTGAAAATATTCTAACACGGAGTATGCATGTACACATTGCTTTTGGGACCCAAAAATATCGAATATTCGGGTGTTTTGAGTCTGAATTTGAGATATAAACGGGTACAGAAGATGCATGCACATATCGACTTTGGGCACCCAAAATATCGATTTTGAGCATGTTTTGGGCCTGTATTTTTAAAATACTCTAACACGGAGTAGACACGTACAGATCGCTTCTGGAACGCAAATAAATCAAATTTTAGGGTGTTCTGAGCCTGAATTTGAGATATGAACGGATACAGAAGATGCATGCACATATCGACTTTGGGCACCTAAAATATCGATTTTCAGCATGTTTTGGGCCTGTATTTGGAAAATACTATAGCACGGTGTAGACATGTACAGATCGCTTCTGGGACACAAAAATATCGATTTTTTGGGCGTTTTGAGCCTGATTTTGAGATATAAACGGGTACAGAAGATGCATGCACATATCGACTTTTTGCACCTAAAATATCGATTTTAAGCATGTTTTGGGTCTGTATCTTGAAAACATTCTCGGAAGGAGTAGGCATGTACAGGTCGCTTCTGGGACCCAAAATTATCGAATTTTCGGGTGTTTTGAACCTGAATTTGGGATATAGACGGATACAGAAGATGCATGCACGTATCGACTTTGGGCACCTAAAATATCGATTTTGAGCATGTTTTGGGCCTGTATTTTGAAAATACATTAACACGGAGTATGCATGTACAGATCGCTTCTCGGACACAAAAATATCGATTTTTTGGGTGTTTTGAGCCTGAATTTGAGATATAAACGGGTACAGAAGATGCATGCACATATCGACTTTTCACACCTAAAATATCGATTTATAGCATGTGTTAAGCCTGTATTTTAAAAACATTCTAGCACTGAGTAGGCATGTGCAGATCACTTAAGGGACCCAAAAATATCGAATTTTCGGAGTTTTGAGCCTGAATTTGAGATATAAACGGGTTCAGAAGATGCATGCACATATCTACTTTTTGCACCTAAAATATCGATTTTTAGCATGTTTTGGGTCTGTATTTTGAAAAAATTCTTGCAAGGAGTAGGCATGTACAGATCGCTTCTGGGACCCAAAATTATCGAATTTTCGGGTGTTTTGAACCTGAATTTGGGATATAGACGGGTACAGAAGATGCATACACATATTGACTTTGGGCACCTAAAATATAGATTTTGAGCATGTTTTGGGCCTGTATTTTGAAAATACATTAACACGGAGTAGGCATGTACAGATCGCTTCTACGACCCAAAAATATCGAATTTTCGAGTGTTTTGAACCTGAATTTGGGATATAGACGGGTACAGAAGATGCATACACATATTGACTTTGGGCAGCTAAAATATCGATTTTCTGCATGTTTTAGGTCTGTATTTTGAAAATACTCTAACACGGAGTATGCATGTACAGATCGCTTCTGGGACCCAAAAATATCGAATATTCGGGTGTTTTGAGTCTGAATTTGAGATATAAACGGGTACAGAAGATGCATGCACATATCGACTTTGGGCACCCAAAATATCGATTTTGAGCATGTTTTAGGCCTGTATTTTTAAAATACTCTAACACGGAGTAGACACGTACAGATCGCTTCTGGAACCCAAATAAATCGAATTTTAGGGTATTCTGAGCCTGAATTTGAGATATGAACGGATACAGAAGATGCATGCACATATCGACTTTGGGCACCTAAAATATCGATTTTCAGCATGTTTTGGGCCTGTATTTTGAAAATACTCTAACACGGAGTATGCATGTACAGATCGCTTCTGGGACCCAAAAATATCGAATTTTCGGGGGTTTTGAGCCAGAATTTGGGATATAACAGGGTACAGAGGATGCATGCACATATCGACTTTTTGCACCTAAAATATCGATTTTAAGCATGTTTTGGGTCTGTATCTTGAAAACATTCTAGCAAGGAGTAGGCATGTACAGGTCGCTTCTGGGACCCAAAAATACCGAATTTTCTGGTGTTTTGATCCTGAATTTGGGATATAGACGGGTACAGAAGATGCATACACATATTGACTTTGGGCACCTAAAATATAGATTTTCAACATGTTTTGGGCCTGTATTTTGAAAATACATTAACAAGGAGTAGACATGTACAGATCGCTTCTGGGACCCAAAAATATCGACTTTTCGGGTGTTTTGAGCCTGAATTTGAGATTTAAACGGGTACAGAAGATGCATGCACATATCGACTTTTCACACCTAAAATATCGATTTATAGCATGTTTTAAGCCTGTATTTTAAAAACATTCTAGCACTGAGTAGGCATGTGCAGATCGCTTAAGGGACCCAAAAATATCGAATTTTCGGAGTTTTGAGTCTGAATTTGAGATATAAACGGGTACAGAAGATGCATGCACATATCGGCTTTTTGCACCTTAAATATCGATTTTTAGAATGTTTTGGGTCTGTATTTTGAAAAAAATCTAGCAAGAAGTAGGCATGTACAGATCGCTTATGGGACCCAAAATTATCGAATTTTCGGGTGTTTTGAACCTGAATTTGGGATATAGAAGGATACAGAAGATGCATGCACATATCGACTTTGGGCACCTAAAATATCGATTTTGAGCATGTTTTATGCCTGTATTTTGAAAATACTCTAACACGGAGTAGGCATGTACAGATCGCTTCGGGGACCCAAAAATATCGACTTTTCGGGTGTTTTGAGCCTGAATTTGAGATTTAAACGGGTACAGAAGATGCATGCACATATCGACTTTTCACACCTAAAATATCGATTTATAGCATGTTTTAAGCCTGTATTTTAAAAACATTCTAGCACTGAGTAGGCATGTGCAGATCGCTTAAGGGACCCAAAAATATCGAATTTTCGGAGTTTTGAGTCTGAATTTGAGATATAAACGGGTACAGAAGATGCATGCACATATTGGCTTTTTGCACCTTAAATATCGATTTTTAGAATGTTTTGAGTCTGTATTTTGAAAAAAATCTAGCAAGGAGTAGGCATGTACAGATCGCTTATGGGACCCAAAATTATCGAATTTTCTGGTGTTTTGAACCTGAATTTGGGATATAGAAGGATACAGAAGATGCATGCACATATCGACTTTGGGCACCTAAAATATCGATTTTTAGCATGTTTTTGGCTTGTATTTTGAAAATACTCTAACACGGAGTAGGCATGTACAGATCGCTTCGGGGACGCAAAAATAAAGAATTTTCGGGTGTTTTGAGTCTGAATTTGAGATATAAACGGGTACAGAAGATGCATGCACATTTCGACTTTTTGCACCTAAAATATCGATTTTGAGCATGTTTTGGGTCTGTATCTTGAAAACATTCTAGCAAGAAGTAGGCATGTACAGATTGTTTCTGGGACCCAAAAATATCGAATTTTCGAGTGTTTTGAACCTGAATTTGGGATATAGACGGGTACAGAAGATGCATACACATATTGACTTTGGGCAGCTAAAATATCGATTTTCAGCATGTTTTAGGCCTGTATTTTGAAAATACTCTAACACGGAGTATGCATGTACACATTGCTTTTAGGACCCAAAATTATCGAATTTTCTGGTGTTTTGAGTCTGAATTTGAGATATAAACGGGTATAGAAGATGCATACACATATTGACTTTGGCCACCTAAAATATAGATTTTCAGCATGTTTTGAGCCTGTATTTTGAAAATACATTAACACGGAGTAGGCATGTACAGATCGCTTCTGGGACCCAAAAATATCGACTTTTCGGGTGTTTTGAGCCTGAATTTGAGATATAAACGGGTACAGAAGATGCATGCACATATTGACTTTGGACACCTAAAATATCGATTTTGAGCATGTTTTGGGCCTGTATTTTAAAAATACTCTAACACGGAGTAGACACGTACAGATCGCTTCTGGAACCCAAATAAATCGAATTTTAGGGTATTCTGAGCCTGAATTTGAGATATGAACGGATACAGAAGATGCATGCACATATCGACTTTGGGCACCTAAAATATCGATTTTCAGCATGTTTTGGGCCTGTATTTTGAAAATACTCTAACACGGAGTATGCATGTACAGATCGCTTCTGGGACCCAAAAATATCGAATTTTCGGGGGTTTTGAGCCAGAATTTGGGATATAACAGGGTACAGAGGATGCATGCACATATCGACTTTTTGCACCTAAAATATCGATTTAAAGCATGTTTTGGGTCTGTATCTTGAAAACATTCTAGCAAGGAGTAGGCATGTACAGGTCGCTTCTGGGACCCCAAAATACCGAATTTTCTGGTGTTTTGATCCTGAATTTGGGATATAGACGGGTACAGAAGATGCATACACATATTGACTTTGGGCACCTAAAATATAGATTTTCAACATGTTTTGGGCCTGTATTTTGAAAATACATTAACACGGAGTAGGCATGTACAGATCGCTTCTGGGACCCAAAAATATCGACTTTTCGGGTGTTTTGAGCCTGAATTTGAGATTTAAACGGGTACAGAAGATGCATGCACATATCGACTTTTCACACCTAAAATATCGATTTATAGCATGTTTTAAGCCTGTATTTTAAAAACATTCTAGCACTGAGTAGGCATGTGCAGATCGCTTAAGGGACCCAAAAATATCGAATTTTCGGAGTTTTGAGTCTGAATTTGAGATATAAACGGGTACAGAAGATGCATGCACATATTGGCTTTTTGCACCTTAAATATCGATTTTTAGAATGTTTTGGGTCTGTATTTTGAAAAAAATCTAGCAAGGAGTAGGCATGTACAGATCGCTTATGGGACCCAAAATTATCGAATTTTCTGGTGTTTTGAACCTGAATTTGGGATATAGAAGGATACAGAAGATGCATGCACATATCGACTTTGGGCACCTAAAATATCGATTTTTAGCATGTTTTTGGCTTGTATTTTGAAAATACTCTAACACGGAGTAGGCATGTACAGATCGCTTCGGGGACGCAAAAATAAAGAATTTTCGGGTGTTTTGAGTCTGAATTTGAGATATAAACGGGTACAGAAGATGCATGCACATTTCGACTTTTTGCACCTAAAATATCGATTTTGAGCATGTTTTGGGTCTGTATCTTGAAAACATTCTAGCAAGAAGTAGGCATGTACAGATTGCTTCTGGGACCCAAAAATATCGAATTTTCGAGTGTTTTGAACCTGAATTTGGGATATAGATGGGTACAGAAGATGCATACACATATTGACTTTGGGCAGCTAAAATATCGATTTTCTGCATGTTTTAGGCCTGTATTTTGAAAATACTCTAACACGGAGTATGCATGTACACATTGCTTTTGGGACCCAAAAATACCGAATTTTCTGGTGTTTTGAACCTGAATTTGGGATATAGACGGGTACAGAAGATGCATACACATATTGACTTTGGCCACCTAAAATATAGATTTTCAGCATGTTTTGAGCCTGTATTTTGAAAATACATTAACACGGAGTAGGCATGTACAGATCGCTTCTGGGACCCAAAAATATCGACTTTTCGGGTGTTTTGAGCCTGAATTTGAGATATAAACGGGTACAGAAGATGCATGCACATATTGACTTTGGACACCTAAAATATCGATTTTGAGCATGTTTTGGGCCTGTATTATAAAAATACTATAACACAGTGTAGACATGTACAGATGGCTTTTGGGACACAAAAATATCGATTTTTTGGGTGTTCTGAGCCCGAATTTGAGATTTAAACGGGTACAGAAGATGCATGCACATATCGACTTTTCACACCTAAAATATCGATTTATAGCATGTTTTAAGCCTGTATTTTAAAAACATTCTAGCACTGAGTAGGCATGTGCAGATCGCTTAAGGGACCCAAAAATATCGAATTTTCGGAGTTTTGAGTCTGAATGTGAGATATAAACGGGTACAGAAGATGCATGCACATATCGGCTTTTTGCACCTTAAATATCGATTTTTAGAATGTTTTGGGTCTGTATTTTGAAAAAATTCTAGCAAGGAGTAGGCATGTACAGATCACTTCTGGGACCCAAAATTATCGAATTTTCGGGTGTTTTGAACCTGAATTTGGGATATAGACGGATACAGAAGATGCATGCACATATCGACTTTGGGCACCTAAAATATCGATTTTGAGCATGTTTTGGGCCTGTATTTTGAAAATACTCTAACACGGAGTAGGCATGTACACATTGCTTTTGGGACCCAAAAATATCGAATATTCGGGTGTTTTGAGTCTGAATTTGAGATATAAACGGGTACAGAAGATGCATGCACATATCGACTTTGGGCACCTAAAATATCGATTTTGAGCATATTTTGGGCCTGTATTTTGAAAATACTATAACGCAGTATAGACATGTACAAATCGCTTCTGGGACACAAAAATATCGATTTTTTGGGTGTTTTGAGCCTGAATTTGAGATATAAACGGGTACAGAAGATGCATGCACATATTGACTTTTTGCACTTAAAATATCGATTTTGAGCATGTTTTGGGTCTGTATCTTGAAAATATTCTAGCAAGGAGTAGGCATGTACAGATCGCTTCTGGGACCCAAAAATATCGAATTTTCGGGTGTTTTGAACCTGAATTTGGGATATAGACGGATACAGAAGATGCATGCACATATCGACTTTGGGCACCTAAAATATCGATTTTGAGCATGTTTTGGGCCTGTATTATGAAAATACTATAGCACGGTGTAGGCATGTACAGATTGCTTCTGGGACCCAAAATTATCGATTTTTCGGGTGTTTTGAACCTGAATTTGGGATATAGACGGATACAGAAGATGCATGCACATATTGACTTTGGGCACCTAAAATATAGATTTTCAGCATGTTTTGGGCCTGTATTTTGAAAATACATTAACACGGAGTAGGCATGTACAGATCGCTTCTGGGACCCAAAAATATCGACTTTTCGAATGTTTTGAGCCGGAATTTGAGATATAAACGGGTACAGAAGATGCATGCACATATCGACTTTGGACACCTAAAATATCGATTTTGAGCATGTTTTGGGCCTGTATTTTAAAAATACTATAACACAGTGTAGACATGTACAGATGGCTTTTGGGACACAAAAATATCGGTTTTTTGGGTGTTTTGAGCCTGAATTTGAGATTTAAACGGGTACAGAAGATGCATGCACATATCGACTTTTCACACCTAAAATATCGATTTATAGCATGTTTTAAGCCTGTATTTTAAAAACATTCTAGGACTGAGTAGGCATGTGAAGATCGCTTAAGGGACCCAAAAATACCGAATTTTCGGAGTTTTGAGTCTGAATTTGAGATATAAACGGGTACAGAAGATGCATGCACATATCGGCTTTTTACACCTTAAATATCGATTTTTAGAATGTTTTGGGTCTGTATTATGAAAAAAATTATTGCAAGGAGTAGGCATGTACAGATCGCTTCTGGGACCCAAAAATATCGAATTTTCGGGTGTTTTGAACCTGAATTTGGGATATAGACGGATACAGAAGATGTATGCACATATCGACTTTGGGCACCTAAAATATCGATTTCGAGCATGTTTTGGGCCTGTATTTTGAAAATACACTAACACGGAGTAGGCATGTACAGATCGCTTCGGGGACCCAAAAATATCGAATTTTCGGGTGTTTTGAGCCTGAATTTGAGATATAAACGGGTACAGAAGATGCATGCACATTTCAACTTTTTGCACCTAAAATATCGATTTTGAGCATGTTTTGGGTCTGTATCTTGAAAACATTCTAGCAAGAAGTAGGCATGTACAGATTGCTTCTGGGACCCAAAAATATCGAATTTTCGAGTGTTTTGAACCTGAATTTGGGATATAGACGGGTACAGAAGATGCATACACATATTGACTTTGGGTAGCTAAATTATCGATTTTCAGCATGTTTTATGCCTGTATTTTGAAAATACTCTAACACGGAGTATGCATGTACACATTGCTTTTGGGACCCAAAAATATCGAATATTCGGGTGTTTTGAGTCTGAATTTGAGATATAAACGGGTACAGAAGATGCATGCACATATCGACTTTGGGCACCTAAAATATCGATTTTGAGCATGTTTTGGGCCTGTATTTTTAAAATACTCTAACACTGTGTAGGCATGTACAGATCGCTTCTGGGACACAAAAATATCTATTTTTTGGGTGTTTTGAGCATGAATTTGAGATATAAACGGGTTCAGAAGATGCATACACATATCGACTTTGGACACGTAAAATATCGATTTATAGCATGTGTTAAGCCTGTATTTTAAAAACATTCTAGCACTGAGTAGGCATGTGCAGATTGCTTAAGGAACCCAAAAATATTGAATTTTCGGAGTTTTTGAGCCTGAATTTGAGATATAATCGGGTACAGAAGATGCATGCACATATCGACTTTTTGCACTTAAAATATCGATTTTGAGCATGTTTTGGGTCTGTATCTTGAAAACATTCTAGCAAGAAGTAGGCATGTACAGATTGCTTCTGGGACCCAAAAATATCGAATTTTCGAGTGTTTTGAACCTGAATTTGGGATATAGACGGGTACAGAAGATGCATACACATATTGACTTTGGGCACCTAAAATATCGATTTTCAGCATGTTTTAGGCCTGTATTTTGAAAATACTCTAACACGGAGTATGCATGTACACATTGCTTTTGGGACCCAAAAATATCGAATATTCGGGTGTTTTGAATTTGAATTTGAGATATAAACGGGTACAGAAGATGCATGCACATATCGACTTTGGGCACCTAAAATATCGATTTTGAGCATGTTTTGGGCCTGTATTTTGATAATACTCTAACACTGTGTAGGCATGTACAGATCGATTCTGGGACACAAAAATATCGATTTTTTGGGTGTTTTGAGCCCGAATTTGAGATATAAACGGGTTCAGAAGATGCATGCACATATCGACTTTGGACACCTAAAATATCGTTTTATAGCATGTGTTAAGCCTGTATTTTAAAAACATTCTAGCACTGAGTAGGCATGTGCAGATTCCTCAAGGGACCCAAAAATATCGAATTTTCGGAGTTTTTAGCCTGAATTTTAGATATAAACGGGTACAGAAGATGCATGCACATATCGACTTTTTGCACTTAAAATATCGATTTTGAGCATGTTTTGGGTCTGTATCTTGAACATATTCTAGAAAGGAGTAGGCATGTACAGATCGCTTCTGGGACCCAAAATTATCGAATTTTCGGGTGTTTTGAACCTGAATTTGGGATATAACAGGGTACAGAGGATGCATGCACATATCGACTTTTTGCACCTAAAATATCGATTTTAAGCATGTTTTGGGTCTGTATCTTGAAAACATTCTAGCAAGGAGTAGGCATGTACAGGTCGCTTCTGGGACCCAAAAATACCGAATTTTCGGGTGTTTTGAACCTGAATTTGGGATATAGACGGGTACAGAAGATGCATACACATATTGACTTTGGCCACCTAAAATATAGATTTTCAGCATGTTTTGAGCCTGTATTTTGAAAATACATTAACACGGAGTAGGCATGTACAGATCGCTTCTGGGACCCAAAAATATCGAATTTTCGGGTGTTTTGAGTCTGAATTTGAGATATAAAAGGGTACAGAAGATACATGCACATATCGACTTTGGGCACCTAAATTATCGATTTTTAGCATGTTTTGAGCCTATATTTTGAAAACATTCTAGCACTGAGTAGGCATGTACAGATCGCTTCTGGGACATAACAAAATTGAATTTTCCTTCAATTTGAGCCTGAATTTGAGATATAAACGGGTACTGAAGATGCATGCAGATATCAACTTTCGGCACCCAAGATATCGATATTTAACATGTTTTGGACCTATATTTTGAAAATACTCTAACACAGAGTAGGCATGTACAGATCGCTTCTGGGACCCAAAAATATCGAATTATCGGGTGTTTTGAGCCTGAATTTGGGATATAAACGGTTACAGAAGATGCATACACATATTGACTTTGGGCACCTCAAATATCGATTTTCAGCAAGTTTTGGGCCTGTATTTTGAAAATACTCTAACACGGAATAGGCATTTACAGATTACTTCTGGGGCACAAAAACATCGAATTTTCGGGAATTTTGAGCCTGATTTTGAGATATGATCGGGTACAGAAGATGCATGCACATATCGACTATGTGGAGGTAAAATATCAATTTTCAGCATGTTTTAAGCATGTATTTTGAAAATACTCTAACACGGAGTAGGCATGTACAGATTGCTTCTGGCACCAAAAAATCTCGAATTTTCGGGTGTTTTGAGCCTGAATTTGAGATATAAACGGGTACAGAAGATGCATGCACATATCGACTTTGGGCACCTAAAATATCGATTTTTAGCATGTTTTGAGCCTATATTTTGAAAACATTCTAGCACTGAGTAGGCATGTACAGATCGCTTCTGGGACCCAAAAATATTGAATTTTCCGTCGTTTTGAGCCTGAATTTGAAATATAAACGGATACAAAAGATGTATGCACATATCGACTTTGGACACGTAAAATAACGATTTTTAGCATGTTTTAAGCCTATATTTTGAAAATACTCTAACAAGGAGTAGGCATGTACAGATCGCTTTAGTGACCCAGAAATATCGAATTTTCGGATATTTTGAGACTGAATTTGAGATATAATCGGGTACAGAAAATGCATGCTCATATACACTTTGGGCACCTTAAATATCGATTTTTAGCATTTTTTATGGCCTGTAATTTGAAAGTACTCTAACACGGAGTAGGCATGTACAGATCGCTTCTGGGACCCAAAAATATTAAATGTTCGGGTGTTTTGAGCCTGAATTTGAGATATAAACGGGTACAGAAAATGCGTGCACATATCGACTATGGGCAGCTAAAATATCGATTTTTAGCATGTTTTGGGCATGTATTTTGAAAATACTCAAAAACGGAGTAGGCATATACAGATCGCTTCTGGGACCCAAAAATATAGAATTTTCGGGTGTTTTTGAGCCTAAATTTGAGATATAAACGGGTACAGAACATACATGCACATATCGACTTGGGACACATTAAATATCGATTTTTAGCATGTTTTAAGCCTATATTTTCAAAACAATCTAGCACTGAGTAGACATGTACAGATCGCTTCTGGGACTCAAAAATACCGAATTTTCGGGTGTTTTGAGCCTGAATTTGAGATATAAATGAATACTGAAGATGCATGCACATATCGACTTTGGGCACCTAAAATATCGATTTTCAGCATGTTTTATGGCCTGTACTTTTAAAGTACTCTAACACTGAGTAGGTATGTATACCAGATCGCTTCTGGGACCCAAAAATACCGAATTTTCGGATGTTTAGAGCCTGAATTTAAGATATAAACGGGTACAGAAGATGCATGCACATATTGACTATGGGCAGCTAAAATATCGATTTTCAGCATGTTTTGGGCATGTATTTTGAAAATACTTAAGCACGGAGTAGGCATATACAGATTGAATCTAGGACCCAAGAATATCGAATTTTCGGGTGTTTTGAGCCTAAATTTGAGATATAAACTGGTACAGAATATCCATGCACATATCGACTTGGGAAACACAAAATATCGATTTTTAGCATGTTTTGAGCCTATATTTTGCAAACATTCTAGCACTGAGTAGGCATGTACAGATCTCTTCTTGGACCCAAAAATATCAAATTTTCGGGTGTTTTGAGCATGAATTTGAGATATAAACGGGTACAGAAGATGCATACACATATTGACATTGGGCACCTAAAAGATCGATTGTTAGCATGTATTGTTTTTTTTTTTTTGAAAATATTCTAGCACTGAGTAGGCATGTACAGATCGCTTCTTTGACTCAAAAATACCGAATTTTCGGGTGTTTTGAGCCTGAATTTGAGATATAATCGGGTACAGAAATTACATGTACATATCGACTTTTGGCACCCAAAATATCGATTTTGAGCATGTTTTGAGCCTATAATTTGAAAATACTCTAACACGGAGTAGGCTTGTACAGATTGCTTCTGGGACCCAAAAATATCGAATTTACGGGTGTTTTGAGCATGAATTTGGGATATAAACGGGTACAGAACATACTTATTGACTTGGGACACCAAAAATATCGATTTTTAGAATGTTTTAAGCCTGTATTTTGGAAAAATTCTAGCACTAAGTAGGCATGTTTGGATCGCTTCTGGAACCCAAAAAAATTGAATTTTCTGGTGTTTTGAGCCTGAATTTGAGATATAAACGGGTACAGAAGATGCATGCACATATCGACTATGTGAGCTAAAATATCGATTTTCAGCATGTTTTGGGCCTGAATTTTGAAAATACTCTAACACGGAGTAGGCATGTACAGGTCGCTTCTGGGACACAAAAATATCGATTTTTTGGGTGTTTTGAGCCTGAATTAGAGATATAAACGGGTACAGAAGATGCATGCACATATCGACTTTTTGCACTTAAAATATCGATTTTGAGCATGTTTTGGGTCTGTATCTTGAAAATATTCTAGCAAGGAGTAGGCATGTACAGATTGCTTCTGGGACCCAAAATTATCGAATTTTCGGGTGTTTTGAACCTGAATTTGGGATATAGACGGATACAGAAGATGCATGCACATATCGACTTTGGGCTCCTAAAATATCGATTTTGAGCATGTTTTGGGCCTGTATTTTGAAAATACTATAGCACGGTGTAGACATGTACAGATCGCTTCTGGGACCCAAAAATATTGAATTTTCGGGTGTTTTGAGCCTGAATTTGAGATATAAACGGGTACAGAAGAAGCATGTACATATCGACTATGGGCACCTAAAATATCGATTTTGAGCATATTTTGGGCCTCTATTTTGAAAATATTCTAACACGGAGTAGGCATGTACAGATCGCTTCTGGGACCCAAAAATATCGAATTTTTGGGTGTTTTGAGCCTGAATTTGAGATATAAACGGGTGCAGAAGATGGATGCACATATCGACTTTGGGCACCTAAAATATCGATTTTCAGCATGTTTTATGGCCTGTACTTTTAAAGTACTCTAACACTGAGTAGGCATGTATACCAGATCGCTTCTGGGACCCAAAAATACCGAATTTCCGGGTGTTTAGAGCCTGAATTTAAGATATAAACGGGTACAGAAGATGCATGCACATATTGACTATGGGCAGCTAAAATATCGATTTTCAGCATGTTTTGGGCATGTATTTTGAAAATACTTAAACACGGAGTAGGCATATACAGATTGAATCTAGGACCCAAGAATATCGAATTTTCGGGTGTTTTGAGCCTAAATTTGAGATATAAACTGGTACAGAATATCCATGCACATATCGACTTGGGAAACACAAAATATCGATTTTTAGCATGTTTTGAGCCTATATTTTGCAAACATTCTAGCACTGAGTAGGCATGTACAGATCTCTTCTTGGACCCAAAAATATCAAATTTTCGGGTGTTTTGAGCCTGAATTTGAGATATAAACGGGTACAGAAGATGCATACACATATTGACATTGGGCACCTAAAAGATCGATTGTTAGCATGTATTGTTTTTTTTTTTTTGAAAATATTCTAGCACTGAGTAGGCATGTACAGATCGCTTCTTTGACTCAAAAATACCGAATTTTCGGGTGTTTTGAGCCTGAATTTGAGATATAATCGGGTACAGAAATTACATGTACATATCGTCTTTGGCACCCAAAATATCGATTTTGAGCATGTTTTGAGCCTATAATTTGAAAATACTCTAACACGGAGTAGGCTTGTACAGATTGCTTCTGGGACCCAAAAATATCGAATTTACGGGTGTTTTGAGCATGAATTTGGGATATAAACGGGTACAGAACATACTTATTGACTTGGGACACCAAAAATATCGATTTTTAGCATGTTTTAAGCCTGTATTTTGAAAAAATTCAAGCAAGGAGTAGGCATGTACAGATCGCTTCGGGAACCCAAAAAAATTGAATTTTCTGGTGTTTTGAGCCTGAATTTGAGATATAAACGGGTACAGAAGATGCATGCACATATCGACTATGTGAGCTAAAATATCGATTTTCAGCATGTTTTGGGCCTGAATTTTGAAAATACTCTAACACGGAGTAGGCATGTACAGATCGCTTCATTGACACAAAAATATCGATTTTTTGGGTGTTTTGAGCCTGAATTTGAGATATAAACGGGTACAGAAGATGCATGCACATATCGACTTTTTGCACTTAAAATATCGATTTTGAGCATGTTTTGGGTCTGTATCTTGAAAATATTCTAGCAAGGAGTAGGCATGTACAGATCGCTTTTGGGACCCAAAATTATCGAATTTTCGGGTGTTTTGAACCTGAATTTGGGATATAGACGGATACAGAAGATGCAAGCACATATCGACTTTGGGCACCTAAAATATCGATTTTGAGCATGTTTTGGGCCTGTATTATGAAAATACTCTAGCACGGTGTAGGCATGTACAGATTGCTTCTGGGACCCAAAATTATCGAATTTTCGGGTGTTTTGAACCTGAATTTGGGATATAGACGGATACAGAAGATGCATGCACATATCGACTTTGGGCACCTAAAATATCGATTTTGAGCATGTTTTGGGCCTGTATTTTGAAATTACTATAGCACGGTGTAGACATGTACAGATCGCTTCTGGGACACAAAAATATCGATTTTTTGGGTGTTTTGAGCCTGAATTTGATATATAAACGGGTACAGAAGATGCATGCACATATCGACTTTGGCACCAAAAATATCGGTTTTTAGTATGTTTTGGGCGTATAATTTGAAAATATTCTAGCACTGAGTAGGCATGTACAGATCGCTTCGGGGACCCAAAAATATCGAATTTTCGGGGGTTTTGAGCCAGAATTTGGGATATAACAGGGTACAGAGGATGCATGCACATATCGACTTTTTGCACCTAAAATATCGATTTTAAGCATGTTTTGGGTCTGTATCTTGAAAACATTCTAGCAAAGAGTAGGCATGTACAGGTCGCTTCTGGGACCCAAAAATACCGGATTTTCTGGTGTTTTGAACCTGAATTTGGGATATAGACGGGTACAGAAGATGCATACACATATTGACTTTGGGCACCTAAAATATAGATTTTCAGCATGTTTTGGGCCTGTATTTTGAAAATACATTAATACGGAGTAGGCTTGTACAGATCGCTTCTGGGACCCAAAAATATCGACTTTTCGAATGTTTTCAGCCTGAATTTGAGATATAAACGGGTACAGAAGATGCATGCACATATCGACTTTGGAAACCTAAAATATCGATTTTGAGCATGTTTTGGGCCTGTATTTTAAAAATACTATAACACAGTGTAGACATGTACAGATGGCTTTTGGGACACAAAAATATCGATTTTTTGGGTATTTTGAGCCTGAATTTGAGATTTAAACGGGTACAGAAGATGCATGCACATATCGACTTTTCACACCTAAAATATAGATTTATAGCATGTTTTAAGCCTGTATTTTAAAAACATTCTAGCACTGAGTAGGCATGTGCAGATCGCTTAAGGGACCCAAAAATATCGAATTTTCGGAGTTTTGAGTCTGAATTTGAGATATAAACGGGTACAGAAGATGCATGCACATATCGGCTTTTTGCACCTTAAATATCGATTTTTAGAATGTTTTGGGTCTGTATTTTGAAAAAATTCTTGCAAGGAGTAGGCATGTACAGATCGCTTCTGAGACCCAAAAATATCGAATTTTCGGGTGTTTTGAACCTGAATTTGGGATATAGACGGATACAGAAGATGCATGCACATATCGACTTTGGGCACCTAAAATATCGATTTTGAGCATGTTTTGGGCCTGTATTATGAAAATACTATAGCACGGTGTAGGCATGTACAGATTGCTTCTGGGACCCAAAATTATCGAATTTTCGGGTGTTTTGAACCTGAATTTGGGATGTAGACGGATACAGAAGATGCATGCACATATCGACTTTGGGCACATAAAATATCGATTTTGAGCATGTTTTGGGCCTGTATTTTGAAAATACTATAGCACGGTGTAGACATGTACAGATCGCTTCTGGGACACAAAAATATCGATTTTTTGGGTGTTTTGAGCCTGAATTTGATATATAAACGGGTACAGAAGATGCATGCACATATCGACTTTGGCACCAAAAATATCGGTTTTTAGTATGTTTTGGGCGTATAATTTGAAAATATTCTAGCACTGAGAAGGCATGTACAGATCGCTTCGGGGACCCAAAAATATCGAATTTTCGGGGGTTTTGAGCCAGAATTTGGGATATAACAGTGTACAGAGGATGCATGCACATATCGACTTTTTGCACCTAAAATATCGATTTTAAGCATGTTTTGGGTCTGTATCTTGAAAACATTCTAGCAAAGAGTAGGCATGTACAGGTCGCTTCTGGGACCCAAAAATACCGGATTTTCTGGTGTTTTGAACCTGAATTTGGGATATAGACGGGTACAGAAGATGCATACACATATTGACTTTGGGCACCTAAAATATAGATTTTCAGCATGTTTTGGGCCTGTATTTTGAAAATACATTAACACGGAGTAGGCATGTACAGATCGCTTCTGGGACCCAAAAATATCGACTTTTCGAATGTTTTCAGCCTGAATTTGAGATATAAACGGGTACAGAAGATGCATGCACATATCGACTTTGGAAACCTAAAATATCGATTTTGAGCATGTTTTGGGCCTGTATTTTAAAAATACTATAACACAGTGTAGACATGTACAGATGGCTTTTGGGACACAAAAATATCGATTTTTTGGGTGTTTTGAGCCTGAATTTGAGATTTAAACGGGTACAGAAGATGCATGCACATATCGACTTTTCACACCTAAAATATCGATTTATAGCATGTTTTAAGCCTGTATTTTAAAAACATTCTAGCACTGAGTAGGCATGTGCAGATCGCTTAAGGGACCCAAAAATATCGAATTTTCGGAGTTTTGAGTCTGAATTTGAGATATAAACGGGTACAGAAGATGCATGCACATATCGGCTTTTTGCACCTTAAATATCGATTTTTAGAATGTTTTGGGTCTGTATTTTGAAAAAATTCTTGCAAGGAGTAGGCATGTACAGATCGCTTCTGGGACCCAAAAATATCGAATTTTCGGGTGTTTTGAACCTGAATTTGGGATATGGACGGATACAGAAGATGCATGCACATATCGACTTTGGGCACCTAAAATATCGATTTTGAGCATGTTTTGGGCCTGTATTTTGAAAATACTCTAACACGGAGTAGGCATGTACAGATCGCTTCGGGGACCCAAAACTATCGAATTTTCGGGTGTTTTTGAGCCTGAATTTGAGATATAAACGGGTACAGAAGAGGCATGCACATTTTGACTTTTTGCACCTAAAATATCGATTTTGAGCATGTATTGTTTCTGTATCTTGAAAACATTCTAGCAAGTAGTAGGCATGTACAGATTGCTTCTGGGACCCAAAAATATCGAATTTTCGAGTGTTTTGAAACTGAATTTGGGATATAGACGGGTACAGAAGATGCATACACATATTGACTTTGGGCAGCTAAATTATCGATTTTCAGCATGTTTTATGCCTGTATTTTGAAAATACTCTAACACGGAGTATGCATGTACACATTGCTTTTGGGACCCAAAAATATCGAATATTCGGGTGTTTTGAGTCTGAATTTGAGATATAAACGGGTACAGAAGATGCATTCACATATCGAATTTGGGCACCTAAAATATCGATTTTGAGCATGTTTTGGGCCTGTATTTTGAAAATACTCTAACACTGTGTAGGCATGTACAGATCGCTTCTGGGACACAAAAATATCGATTTTTTGGGTGTTTTGAGCCTGAATTTGAGATATAAACGGGTTCAGAAGATGCATACACATATCGACTTTGGACACCTAAATTATCGATTTATAGCATGTGTTAAGCCTGTATTTTAAAAACATTCTAGCACTGAGTAGGCATGTGCAGATTGCTTAAGGAACCCAAAAATATCGAATTTTCGGAATTTTGAGCCTGAATTTGAGATATAATCGGGTACAGAAGATGCATGCACATATCGACTTTTTGCCCATAAAATATCGATTTTGAGCATGTTTTGGGTCTGTATCTTGAAAACATTCTAGCAAGAAGTAGGCATGTACAGATTGCTTCTGGGACCCAAAAATATCGAATTTTCGAGTGTTTTGAACCTGAATTTGGGATATAGACGGGTACAGAAGATGCATACACATATTGACTTTGGGCAGCTAAAATATCGATTTTCAGCATGTTTTAGGCCTGTATTTTGAAAATACTCTAACACGGAGTATGCATGTACACATTGCTTTTGGGACCCAAAAATATCGAATATTCGGGTGTTTTGAGTCTGAATTTGAGATATAAACGGGTACAGAAGATGCATGCACATATCGACTTTGGGCACCTAAAATATCGATTTTGAGCATGTTTTGGGCCTGTATTTTGAAAATACTCTAACACTGTGTAGGCATGTACAGATCGATTCTGGGACACAAAAATATCGATTTTTTGGGTGTTTTTAGCCTGAATTTGAGATATAAACGGGTACAGAAGATGCATGCACATATCGACTTTTTGCACTTAAAATATCGATTTTGAGCATGTTTTGGGTCTGTATCTTGAACATATTCTAGCAAGGAGTAGGCATGTACAGATCGCTTTTGGGACCCAAAATTATCGAATTTTCGGGTGTTTTGAACCTGAATTTGGGATATAACAGGGTACAGAGGATGCATGCACATATCGACTTTTTGCACCTAAAATATCGATTTTAAGTATGTTTTGGGCGTATAATTTGAAAATATTCTTGCACTGAGTAGGCATGTACAGATCGCTTCGGGGACCCAAAAATATCGAATTTTCGGGGGTTTTGATTCAGAATTTGGGATATAACAGGGTACAGAGGATGCATGCACATATCGACTTTTTGCACCAAAAATATCGATTTTAAGCATGTTTTGGGTCTGTATCTTGAAAACATTCTAGCAAAGAGTAGGCATGTACAGGTCGCTTCTGGGACCCAAAAATACCGGATTTTCTGGTGTTTTGAACCTGAATTTGGGATATAGACGGGTACAGAAGATGCATACACATATTGACTTTGGGCACCTAAAATATAGATTTTCAGCATGTTTTGGGCCTGTATTTTGAAAATACATTAACACGGAGTAGGCATGTACAGATCGCTTCTGGGACCCAAAAATATCGACTTTTCGAATGTTTTCAGCCTGAATTTGAGATATAAACGGGTACAGAAGATGCATGCACATATCGACTTTGGAAACCTAAAATATCGATTTTGAGCATGTTTTGGGCCTGTATTTTAAAAATACTATAACACAGTGTAGACATGTACAGATGGCTTTTGGGACACAAAAATATCGATTTTTTGGGTGTTTTGAGCCTGAATTTGAGATTTAAACGGGTACAGAAGATGCATGCACATATCGACTTTTCACACCTAAAATATCGATTTATAGCATGTTTTAAGCCTGTATTTTAAAAACATTCTAGCACTGAGTAGGCATGTGCAGATCGCTTAAGGGACCCAAAAATATCGAATTTTCGGAGTTTTGAGTCTGAATTTGAGATATAAACGGGTACAGAAGATGCATGCACATATCGGCTTTTTGCACCTTAAATATCGATTTTTAGAATGTTTTGGGTCTGTATTTTGAAAAAATTCTTGCAAGGAGTAGGCATGTACAGATCGCTTCTGGGACCCAAAAATATCGAATTTTCGGGTGTTTTGAACCTGAATTTGGGATATGGACGGATACAGAAGATGCATGCACATATCGACTTTGGGCACCTAAAATATCGATTTTGAGCATGTTTTGGGCCTGTATTTTGAAAATACTCTAACACGGAGTAGGCATGTACAGATCGCTTCGGGGACCCAAAACTATCGAATTTTCGGGTGTTTTTGAGCCTGAATTTGAGATATAAACGGGTACAGAAGAGGCATGCACATTTTGACTTTTTGCACCTAAAATATCGATTTTGAGCATGTATTGTTTCTGTATCTTGAAAACATTCTAGCAAGTAGTAGGCATGTACAGATTGCTTCTGGGACCCAAAAATATCGAATTTTCGAGTGTTTTGAAACTGAATTTGGGATATAGACGGGTACAGAAGATGCATACACATATTGACTTTGGGCAGCTAAATTATCGATTTTCAGCATGTTTTATGCCTGTATTTTGAAAATACTCTAACACGGAGTATGCATGTACACATTGCTTTTGGGACCCAAAAATATCGAATATTCGGGTGTTTTGAGTCTGAATTTGAGATATAAACGGGTACAGAAGATGCATTCACATATCGAATTTGGGCACCTAAAATATCGATTTTGAGCATGTTTTGGGCCTGTATTTTGAAAATACTCTAACACTGTGTAGGCATGTACAGATCGCTTCTGGGACACAAAAATATCGATTTTTTGGGTGTTTTGAGCCTGAATTTGAGATATAAACGGGTTCAGAAGATGCATACACATATCGACTTTGGACACCTAAATTATCGATTTATAGCATGTGTTAAGCCTGTATTTTAAAAACATTCTAGCACTGAGTAGGCATGTGCAGATTGCTTAAGGAACCCAAAAATATCGAATTTTCGGAATTTTGAGCCTGAATTTGAGATATAATCGGGTACAGAAGATGCATGCACATATCGACTTTTTGCCCATAAAATATCGATTTTGAGCATGTTTTGGGTCTGTATCTTGAAAACATTCTAGCAAGAAGTAGGCATGTACAGATTGCTTCTGGGACCCAAAAATATCGAATTTTCGAGTGTTTTGAACCTGAATTTGGGATATAGACGGGTACAGAAGATGCATACACATATTGACTTTGGGCAGCTAAAATATCGATTTTCAGCATGTTTTAGGCCTGTATTTTGAAAATACTCTAACACGGAGTATGCACGTACACATTGCTTTTGGGACCCAAAAATATCGAATATTCGGGTGTTTTGAGTCTGAATTTGAGATATAAACGGGTACAGAAGATGCATGCACATATCGACTTTGGGCACCTAAAATATCGATTTTGAGCATGTTTTGGGCCTGTATTTTGAAAATACTCTAACACTGTGTAGGCATGTACAGATCGATTCTGGGACACAAAAATATCGATTTTTTGGGTGTTTTTAGCCTGAATTTGAGATATAAATGGGTACAGAAGATGCATGCACATATCGACTTTTTGCACTTAAAATATCGATTTTGAGCATGTTTTGGGTCTGTATCTTGAACATATTCTAGCAAGGAGTAGGCATGTACAGATCGCTTTTGGGACCCAAAATTATCGAATTTTCGGGTGTTTTGAACCTGAATTTGGGATATAACAGGGTACAGAGGATGCATGCACATATCGACTTTTTGCACCTAAAATATCGATTTTAAGTATGTTTTGGGCGTATAATTTGAAAATATTCTTGCACTGAGTAGGCATGTACAGATCGCTTCGGGGACCCAAAAATATCGAATTTTCGGGGGTTTTGATTCAGAATTTGGGATATAACAGGGTACAGAGGATGCATGCACATATCGACTTTTTGCACCAAAAATATCGATTTTAAGCATGTTTTGGGTCTGTATCTTGAAAACATTCTAGCAAAGAGTAGGCATGTACAGGTCGCTTCTGGGACCCAAAAATACCGGATTTTCTGGTGTTTTGAACCTGAATTTGGGATATAGACGGGTACAGAAGATGCATACACATATTGACTTTGGGCACCTAAAATATAGATTTTCAGCATGTTTTGGGCCTGTATTTTGAAAATACATTAACACGGAGTAGGCATGTACAGATCGCTTCTGGGACCCAAAAATATCGACTTTTCGAATGTTTTCAGCCTGAATTTGAGATATAAACGGGTACAGAAGATGCATGCACATATCGACTTTGGAAACCTAAAATATCGATTTTGAGCATGTTTTGGGCCTGTATTTTAAAAATACTATAACACAGTGTAGACATGTACAGATGGCTTTTGGGACACAAAAATATCGATTTTTTGGGTGTTTTGAGCCTGAATTTGAGATTTAAACGGGTACAGAAGATGCATGCACATATCGACTTTTCACACCTAAAATATAGATTTATAGCATGTTTTAAGCCTGTATTTTAAAAACATTCTAGCACTGAGTAGGCATGTGCAGATCGCTTAAGGGACCCAAAAATATCGAATTTTCGGAGTTTTGAGTCTGAATTTGAGATATAAACGGGTACAGAAGATGCATGCACATATCGGCTTTTTGCACCTTAAATATCGATTTTTAGAATGTTTTGGGTCTGTATTTTGAAAAAAATTTTGCAAGGAGTAGGCATGTACAGATCGCTTCTGGGACCCAAAAATATCGAATTTTCGGGTGTTTTGAACCTGAATTTGGGATATAGACGGATACAGAAGATGCATGCACATATCGACTTTGGGCACCTAAAATATCGATTTTGAGCATGTTTTGGGCCTGTATTTTGAAAATACTCTAACACGGAGTAGGCATGTACTGATCGCTTCGGGGACCCAAAAATATCGAATTTTCGGGTGTTTTGAGCCTGAATTTGAGATATAAACGGGTACAGAAGAGGCATTCACATTTTGACTTTTTGCACCTAAAATATCGATTTTGAGCATGTATTGGGTCTGTATCTTGAAAACATTCTAGCAAGTAGTAGGCATGTACAGATTGCTTCTGGGACCCAAAAATATCGAATTTTCGAGTGTTTTGAACCTGAATTTGGGATATAGACGGGTACAGAAGATGCATACACATATTGACTTTGGGCAGCTAAATTATCGATTTTCAGCATGTTTTATGCCTGTATTTTGAAAATACTCTAACACGGAGTATGCATGTACACATTGCTTTTGGGACCCAAAAATATCGAATATTCGGGTGTTTTGAGTCTGAATTTGAGATATAAACGGGTACAGAAGATGCATGCACATATCGAATTTGGGCACCTAAAATATCGATTTTGAGCATGTTTTGGGCCTGTATTTTGAAAATACTCTAACACTGTGTAGGCATGTACAGATCGCTTCTGGGACCCAAAAATATCGATTTTTTGGGTGTTTTGAGCCTAAATTTGAGATATAAACGGGTTCAGAAGATGCATACACATATCGACTTTGGACACCTAAAATATCGATTTATAGCATGTGTTAAGCCTGTATTTTAAAAACATTCTAGCACTGAGTAGGCATGTGCAGATTGCTTAAGGAACCCAAAAATATCGATTTTTTTGAATTTTGAGCCTGAATTTGAGATATAATCGGGTACAGAAGATGCATGCACATATCGACTTTTTGCCCTTAAAATATCGATTTTGATCATGTTTTGGGTCTGTATCTTGAAAACATTCTAGCAAGAAGTAGGCATGTACAGATTGCTTCTGGGACCCAAAAATATCGAATTTTCGAGTGTTTTGAACCTGAATTTGGGATATAGACGGGTACAGAAGATGCATACACATATTGACTTTGGGCAGCTAAATTATCGATTTTCAGCATGTTTTATGCCTGTATTTTGAAAATACTCTAACACGGAGTATGCATGTACACATTGCTTTTGGGACCCAAAAATATCGAATATTCGGGTGTTTTGAGTCTGAATTTGAGATATAAACGGGTACAGAAGATGCATGCACATATCGAATTTGGGCACCTAAAATATCGATTTTGAGCATGTTTTGGGCCTGTATTTTGAAAATACTCTAACACTGTGTAGGGATGTACAGATCGCTTCTGGGACCCAAAAATATCGATTTTTTGGGTGTTTTGAGCCTAAATTTGAGATATAAACGGGTTCAGAAGATGCATACACATATCGACTTTGGACACCTAAAATATCGATTTATAGCATGTGTTAAGCCTGTATTTTAAAAACATTCTAGCACTGAGTAGGCATGTGCAGATTGCTTAAGGAACCCAAAAAATCGAATTTTCGGAATTTTGAGCCTGAATTTGAGATATAATCGGGTACAGAAGATGCATGCACATATCCACTTTTTGCCCTTAAAATATCGATTTTGAGCATGTTTTGGGTCTGTATCTTGAAAACATTCTAGCAAGAAGTAGGCATGTACAGATTGCTTCTGGGACCCAAAAATATCGAATTTTCGAGTGTTTTGAACCTGAATTTGGGATATAGACGGGTACAGAAGATGCATACACATATTGACTTTGGGCAGCTAAAATATCGATTTTCAGCATGTTTTAGGCCTGTATTTTGAAAATACTCTAACACGGAGTATGCATGTACACATTGCTTTTGGGACCCAAAAATATCGAATATTCGGGTGTTTTGAGTCTGAATTTGAGATATAAACGGGTACAGAAGATGCATGCACATATCGACTTTGGGCACCTAAAATATCGATTTTGAGCATGTTTTGGGCCTGTATTTTGAAAATACTCTAACACTGTGTAGGCATGTACAGATCGATTCTGGGACACAAAAATATCGATTTTTTGGGTGTTTTGAGCCCGAATTTGAGATATAAACGGGTTCAGAAGATACATGCACATATCGACTTTGGACACCTAAAATATCGTTTTATAGCATGTGTTAAGCCTGTATTTTAAAAACATTCTAGCACTGAGTAGGCATGTGCAGATTGCTCAAGGGACCCAAAAATATCGAATTTTCGGAGTTTTTAGCCTGAATTTGAGATATAAACGGGTACAGAAGATGCATGCACATATCGAATTTTTGCACTTAAAATATCGATTTTGAGCATGTTTTGGGTCTGTATCTTGAACATATTCTAGCAAGGAGTAGGCATGTACAGATCGCTTTTGGGACCCAAAATTATCGAATTTTCGGGTGTTTTGAACCTGAATTTGGGATATAACAGAGTACAGAGGATGCATGCACATATCGACTTTTTGCACCTAAAATATCGATTTTAAGCATGTTTTGGGTCTGTATCTTGAAAACATTCTAGCAAGGAGTAGGCATGTACAGGTCGCTTCTGGGACCCAAAAATACCGAATTGTCTGGTGTTTTGAACCTGAATTTGGGATATAGACGGGTACAGAAGATGCATGCACATATTGACTTTGGGCACCTAAAATACCGATTTTCAGCATGTTTTGGGCATGTATTTTGAAAATACTATAACGCAGTTTAGACATGTACAGATCGCTTCTGGGACCCAAAAATATCGATTTTTTGGGTGTTTTGAGCCTGAATTTGAGATATAAACGGGTACAGAAGATGCATGCACATATCGACTTTTTGCACTTAAAATATCGATTTTGAGCATGTTTTGGGTCTGTATCTTGAAAATATTCTAGCAAGGAGTAGGCATGTACAGATCTCTTCTGGGACCCAAAATTATGGAATTTTCGGGTGTTTTGAACCTGAATTTGGGATATAGACGGATACAGAAGATGCATGCACATATCGAATTTGGGCACCTAAAATATCGATTATGAGTATGTTTTGGGCCTGTATTTTGAAAATACTATAGCACGGTGTAGGCATGTACAGATCACTTTTGGGACCCAAAATTATCGAATTTTCGGGGGTTTTGAACCTGAATTTGGGATATAGACGGGTACAGAAGATGCATACACATATTAACTTTGGGCACCTAAAATATAGATTTTCAGCATGTTTTGGGCCTGAATTTTGAAAATACATTAACACGGAGTAGGCATGTACAGATCGCTTCTGGGACCCAAAAATACCGACTTTTCGGGTGTTTTGTGCCTGAATTTGAGATATAAACGGGTACAGAAGATGCATGCACATATCGACTTTGGACACCTAAAATATCGATTTTGAGCATGTTTTGGGCCTGTATTTTAAAAATACTATAACACAGTGTAGACATGTACAGATGGCTTTTGGGACACAAAAATATCGATTTTTAGGGTGTTTTGAGCCTGAATTTGAGATTTAAACGGGTACAGAAGATGCATGCACATATCGACTTTTCACACCTAAAATATCGATTTATAGCATGTTTTAAGCCTGTATTTTAAAAACATTCTAGCACTGAGTAGGCATGTGCAGATCGCTTAAGGGACCCAAAAATATCGAATTTTCGGAGTTTTGAGTCTGAATTTGAGATATAAACGGGTACAGAAGATGCATGCACATATCGGCTTTTTGCACCTTAAATATCTATTTTTAGAATGTTTTGGGTCTGTATTTTGAAAAAATTCTAGCAAGGAGTAGGCATGTACAGATCGCTTCTGGGACCCAAAAATATCGAATTTTCGGGTGTTTTGAACCAGAATTTGGGATATAGACGGATACAGAAGATGCATGCATATATCGACTTTATGCACCTAAAATATCGATTTTGAGCATGTTTTGGGCCTGTATTTTGAAAATTCTCTAACACGGAGTAGGCATGTACAGATTGCTTCTGGGACCCAAAAATATCGAATTTTCGAGTGTTTTGAACCTGAATTTGGGATATAGACGGGTACAGAAGATGCATACACATATTGACTTTGGGCAGCTAAAATATCGATTTTCAGCATGTTTTAGGCCTGTATTTTGAAAATACTCTAACACGGAGTATGCATGTACACATTGCTTTTGGGACCCAAAAATATCGAATATTCGGGTGTTTTGAGTCTTAATTTGAGATATAAACGGGTACAGAAGATGCATACACATATCGACTTTTTGCACCTAAAATATCGATTTTGAGCATGTTTTGGGCCTGTATTTTGAAAATACTCTAACACTGAGTAGGCATGTACAAATAGCTTCTGGGACACAAAAATATCGATTTTTTGGGTGTTTTGAGCCTGAATTTGAGATATAAACGGGTTCAGAAGATGCATGCACATATCGACTTTGGACACCTAAATAATTGATTTTTAGCATGTTTTAAGCCTGTATTTTTAAAACATTCTAGCACTGAGTAAGCATGTGCAGATTGCTTAAGGGACCCAAAAATATCGAATTTTCGGAGTTTTGAGCCAGAATTTGAGATATAAACGGGTACAGAAGATGCATGCACATATCGACTTTTTGCACTTAAAATATCGATTTTGAGCATGTTTTGGGTCTGTATCTTGAAAATATTCTAGCAAGGAGTAGGCATGTACAGATCGCTTCTGGGACCCAAAAAAATCGAATTTTCTGGTATTTTGAACCTGAATTAGGGATATACACGTGTACAGAAGATGCATACACATTTTGACTTTGGGCACATAAAATATCGATTTTCAGCATGTTTTGGGCCTGAATTTTAAAAACACTCTAACACGGAGTGTGTACGTACAGATCTCTTTTGGGACCCAAAAATATCGAATTTTGGGTGTTTTGAGCCTGAATTTGAGATATAAACGGGTACAGAAGATGCATGCACATATCGACTTTTTGCACCTAAAATATCGATTTTGAGCATGTTTTGGGCCTGTATTTTGAAAATACTCTAACACGGAGTAGGCATATACAGATGGCTTCGGGGACCCAAAAATATCGAATTTTCGGGTGTTTTGAGCCTGAATTTGAGATATAAACGGGTACAGAAGATGCATGCACATATCGACTTTTTGCACCTAAAATATCGATTTTGAGCATGTCTTCGGTTTGTTTCTTAAAAAATTCTAGCAAGGAGTAGGCATGTACAGATCGTTTCTGGGACCCAAAAATATCGAATTTTCGGATGTTTTGAACCTGAATTTGGGATATAGACGGATACATAAGATGCATGCACATATCGACTTTTTGCACCTAAAATATCGATTTTGAGCATGTTTTGGGCCTGTATTTTGAAAATACTCTAACACGGAGTAGGCATATACAGATGGCTTCGGGGACCCAAAAATATCGAATTTTCGGGTGTTTTGAGCCTGAATTTGAGATATAAACGAGTACAGAAGATGCATACACATATTGACTTTGGGCACCTAAAATATCGATTTTCAGCATGTTTTAGGCCTGTATTTTGAAAATACTTTAACACGGAGTATGCATGTACACATTGCTTTTGAAACCCAAAAATATCGAATATTCAGGTGTTTTGAACCTGAATCTGGGATATAAACGGGTACAGAAGATGCATGCACGTATCGACTTTGGGCACCCAAAATATCGATTTTGAGCATGTTTTGGGCCTGTATTTTTAAAATACTCTAACACGGAGTAGACACGTACAGATCGCTTCTGGAACCCAAATAAATCGAATTTTAGGGTGTTCTGAGCCTGAATTTGAGATATGAACGGATACAGAAGATGCATGCACATATCGACTTTGGGCACCTAAAATATCGATTTTCAGCATGTTTTGGGCCTGTATTTTGAAAATACTATAGCACGGTGTAGACATGTACAGATCGCTTCTGGGACACAAAATATCGATTTTTTGGGTGTTTTGAGCCTGAATTTGAGATATAAACGGGTTCAGAAGATGCATGCACATATCGACTTTGGACACCTAAATAATTGATTTTTAGCATGTTTTAAGCCTGTATTTTTAAAACATTCTAGCACTGAGTAAGCATGTGCAGATTGCTTAAGGGACCCAAAAATATCGAATTTTCGGAGTTTTGAGCCCTAATTTGAGATATAAACGGGTACAGAAGATGCATGCACATATCGACTTTTTGCACTTAAAATATCGATTTTGAGCATGTTTTGGGTCTGTATCTTGAAAATATTCTAGCAAGGAGTAGGCATGTACAGATCGCTTCTGGGACCCAAAAAAATCGAATTTTCTGGTATTTTGAACCTGAATTAGGGATATACACGTGTACAGAAGATGCATACACATTTTGACTTTGGGCACATAAAATATCGATTTTCAGCATGTTTTGGGCCTGAATTTTAAAAACACTCTAACACGGAGTGTGTACGTACAGATCTCTTTTGGGACCCAAAAATATCGAATTTTGGGTGTTTTGAGCCTGAATTTGAGATATAAACGGGTACAGAAGATGCATGCACATATCGACTTTTTGCACCTAAAATATCGATTTTGAGCATGTTTTGGGCCTGTATTTTGAAAATACTCTAACACGGAGTAGGCATATACAGATGGCTTCGGGGACCCAAAAATATCGAATTTTCGGGTGTTTTGAGCCTGAATTTGAGATATAAACTGGTACAGAAGATGCATGCACATATCGACTTTTTGCACCTAAAATATCGATTTTGAGCATGTCTTCGGTTTGTTTCTTAAAAAATTCTAGCAAGGAGTAGGCATGTACAGATCGTTTCTGGGACCCAAAAATATCGAATTTTCGGATGTTTTGAACCTGAATTTGGGATATAGACGGATACATAAGATGCATGCACATATCGACTTTTTGCACCTAAAATATCGATTTTGAGCATGTTTTGGGCCTGTAATTTGAAAATACTCTAACACGGAGTAGGCATATACAGATGGCTTCGGGGACCCAAAAATATCGAATTTTCGGGTGTTTTGAGCCTGAATTTGAGATATAAACGAGTACAGAAGATGCATACACATATTGACTTTGGGCACCTAAAATATCGATTTTCAGCATGTTTTAGGCCTGTATTTTGAAAATACTTTAACACGGAGTATGCATGTACACATTGCTTTGAAAACCCAAAAATATCAAATATTCAGGTGTTTTGAACCTGAATCTGGGATATAATCGGGTACAGAAGATGCATGCACGTATCGACTTTGGGCACCCAAAATATCGATTTTGAGCATGTTTTGGGCCTGTATTTTTAAAATACTCTAACACGGAGTAGACACGTACAGATCGCTTCTGGAACCCAAATAAATCGAATTTTAGGGTGTTCTGAGCCTGAATTTGAGATATGAACGGATACAGAAAATGCATGCACATATCGACTTTGGGCACCTAAAATATCGATTTTGAGCATGTTTTGGGCCTGTATTTTGAAAATACTATAGCACGGTGTAGACATGTACAGATCGCTTCTGGGACACAAAAATATCGATTTTTTGGGTGTTTTGAGCCTGAATTTGAGATATAAACGGGTACAGAAGATGCATGCACATATCGACTTTTTGCACCTAAAATATCGATTTTAAGCATGTTTTGGGTCTGTATCTTGAAAACATTCTAGGAAGGAGTAGGCATGTACAGGTCGCTTCTGGGACCCAGAAATTCCGAATTTTCTGGTGTTTTGAACCAGAATTTGGGATATAGACGGGTACAGAAGATGCATACACATATTGACTTTGGGCACCTAAAATATAGATTTTCAGCATTTTTTGGGCCTGTATTTTGAAAAGACATTAACACGGAGTAGGCATGTACAGTTTGCTTCCGGGACCCAAAAATATCGACTTTTCGGGTGTTTTGAGCCTGAATTTGAGATATAAACGGGTACAGAAGATGCATGCACATATCGACTTTGGCACGCAAAATATCGATTTTTAGTATGTTTTGGGCGTATAATCTGAAAATATTCTAGCACTGAGTAGGCATGTACAGATCGCTTCTGGGACCCAAAAATATCGAATTTTCGGGTGTTTTGAGCCAGAAATTGGGATATAACCGGGTACAGACGATGCATGCACATATCGACTTTTTGCACCTAAAATATCGATTTTGAGCATGTTTTGGGTCTGTATCTTGAAAAAATTCTAGCAAGGAGTAGGCATGTACAGATCGCTTCTGGGACCCAAAATTATCGAATTTTCGGGTGTTTTGAACCTGAATTTGGGATATAGACGGATACCGAAGATGCATGCACATATCGACTTTTTGCACCTAAAATATCGATTTTGAGCATGTTTTGGGCCTGTATTTTGAAAATACTCTAACACGGAGTAGGCATGTACAGATCGCTTCGGGGACCCAAAAATATCGAATTTTCGGGTGTTTTGAGCCTGAATTTGAGATATAAACGGGTACAGAAGATGCATGCACATATCGACTTTGGGCACCTAAAATATCGATTTTCAGCATGTTTTGGGCCTGTATTATGAAAATACTATAGCACGGTGTAGACATGTACAGATCGCTTCTGGGACACAAAAATATCGATTTTTTGGGTGTTTTGAGCCTGAATTTGAGATATAAACGGGTACAGAAGATGCATGCACATATCGACTTTTTGCACCTAAAATATCGATTTTAAGCATGTTTTGGGTCTGTATCTTGAAAACATTCTAGGAAGGAGTAGGCATGTACAGGTCGTTTCTGGGACCCAGAAATTCCGAATTTTCTGGTGTTTTGAACCAGAATTTGGGATATAGACGGGTATAGAAGATGCATACACATATTGACTTTGGGCACCTAAAATAAAGATTTTCAGCATTTTTTTGGCCTGTATTTTGAAAATACTCTAACACGGAGTATGCATGTACACATTGCTTTTGGGACACAAAAAAATCGACTTTTCGGGTGTTTTGAGCCTGAATTTGAGATATAAACGGGTACAGAAGATGCATGCACATATCGACTTTGGCACCCAAAATATCGATTTTTAGTATGTTTTGGGCGTATAAATTGAAAATATTCTAGCACTGAGTAGGCATGTACAGATTGCTTCTGGGACCCAAAAATATCGAATTTTCGGGTGTTTTGAGCCTGAATTTGAGATATATACGGGTACAGAAGATGCATGCACATATCGACTTTTCACACCTAAAATATCGATTTATAGCATGTTTTAAGCCTGTATTTTACAAACATTCTAGCACTGAGTAGGCATGTGCAGATCGCTTAAGGGACCCAAAAATATCGAATTTTCGGAGTTTTGAGCCTGAATTTGAGATATAAACGGGTACAGAATATGCATGCACATATCGACTTTTTGCACCTAAAATATAGATTATTAGCATGTTTTGGGTCTGTATTTTGAAAAAATTCTAGCAAGGAGTAGGCATGTACATCTCGCTTCTGGGACCCAAAATTATCGAATTTTCGGGTGTTTTGAACCTGAATTTGGGATATAGACGGATACAGAAGATGCATGCACATATCGACTTTGGGCACCTAAAATATCGATTTTGAGCATGTTTTGGGCCTATAATTTGAAAATACTCTAACACGGAGTAGGCATGTACAGATCGCTTCTGGGACCCAAAATTATCGAATTTTCGGGTGTTTTGAACCTGAATTTGGGATATAGACGGATACCGAAGATGCATGCACATATCAACTTTTTGCACCTAAAATATCGATTTTGAGCATGTTTTGGGCCTGTATTTTGAAAATACTCTAACACGGAGTAGGCATGTACAGATCGCTTCGGGGACCCAAAAATATCGAATTTTCGGGTGTTTTGAGCCTGAATTTGAGATATAAACGGGAACAGAAGATGCATGCACATATCGACTTTGGGCACCTAAAATATCGATTTTCAGCATGTTTTGGGCCTGTATTATGAAAATACTATAGCACGGTGTAGACATGTACAGATCGCTTCTGGGACACAAAAATTTCGATTTTTTGGGTGTTTTGAGCCTGAATTTGAGATATATACGGGTACAGAAGATGCATGCACATATCGACTTTTCACACCTAAAATATCGATTTATAGCATGTTTTAAGCCTGTATTTTACAAACATTCTAGCACTGAGTAGGCATGTGCAGATCGCTTAAGGGACCCAAAAATATCGAATTTTCGGAGTTTTGAGCCTGAATTTGAGATATAAACGGGTACAGAAGATGCATGCACATATCGACTTTTTGCACCTAAAATATCGATTATTAGCATGTTTTGGGTCTGTATTTTGAAAAAATTCTAGCAAGGAGTAGGCATGTACATCTCGCTTCTGGGACCCAAAATTATCGAATTTTCGGGTGTTTTGAACCTGAATTTGGGATATAGACGGATACAGAAGATGCATGCACATATCGACTTTGGGCACCTAAAATATCGATTTTGAGCATGTTTTGGGCCTATAATTTGAAAATACTCTAACACGGAGTAGGCATGTACAGATCGCTTCTGGGACCCAAAATTATCGAATTTTCGGGTGTTTTGAACCTGAATTTGGGATATAGACGGATACCGAAGATGCATGCACATATCGACTTTTTGCACCTAAAATATCGATTTTGAGCATGTTTTGGGCCTGTATTTTGAAAATACTCTAACACGGAGTAGGCATGTACAGATCGCTTCGGGGACCCAAAAATATCGAATTTTCGGGTGTTTTGAGCCTGAATTTGAGATATAAACGGGAACAGAAGATGCATGCACATATCGACTTTGGGCACCTAAAATATCGATTTTCAGCATGTTTTGGGCCTGTATTATGAAAGTACTATAGCACGGTGTAGACATGTACAGATCGCTTCTGGGACACAAAAATTTCGATTTTTTGGGTGTTTTGAGCCTGAATTTGAGATATAAACGGGTACAGAAGATGCATGCACATATCGACTTTTTGCACCTAAAATATCGATTTTAAGCATGTTTTGGGTCTGTATCTTGAAAACATTCTAGGAAGGAGTAGGCTTGTACAGGTTGCTTCTGGGACCCAGAAATTCCGAATTTTCTGGTGTTTTGAACCAGAATTTGGGATATAGACGGGTACAGAAGATGCATACACATATTGACTTTGGGCACCTAAAATATAGATTTTCAGCATTTTTTTGGCCTGTATTTTGAAAATACTCTAACACGGAGTATGCATGTACACATTGCTTTTGGGACCCAAAAAAATCGACTTTTCGGGTGTTTTGAGCCTGAATTTGAGATATAAACGGGTACAGAAGATGCATGCACATATCGACTTTGGCACCCAAAATATCGATTTTTAGTATGTTTTGGGCGTATAATTTGAAAATATTCTAGCACTGAGTAGGCATGTACAGATCGCTTCTGGGACCCAAAAATATCGAATTTTTGGGTGTTTTGAGCCTGAATTTGAGATATATACGGGTACAGAAGATGCATGCACATATCGACTTTTCACACTTAAAATATCGATTTATAGCATGTTTTAAGCCTGTATTTTACAAACATTCTAGCACTGAGTAGGCATGTGCAGATCGCTTAAGGGACCCAAAAATATCGAATTTTCGGAGTTTTGAGCCTGAATTTGAGATATAAACGGGTACAGAAGATGCATGCACATATCGACTTTTTGCACCTAAAATATCGATTATTAGCATGTTTTGGGTCTGTATTTTGAAAAAATTCTAGCAAGGAGTAGGCATGTACATATCGCTTCTGGGACCCAAAATTATCGAATTTTCGGGTGTTTTGAACCTGAATTTGGGATATAGACGGATACAGAAGATGCATGCACGTATCGACTTTGGGCACCTAAAATATCGATTTTGAGCATGTTTTGGGCCTATAATTTGAAAATATTCTAACACGGAGTAGGCATGTACAGATCGCTTCGGGGACGCAAAAATATCGAATTTTCGGGTGTTTTGAGCCTGAATTTGAGATATAAACGGGAACAGAAGATGCATGCACATTTCGACTTTTTGCACCTAAAATATCGATTTTGAGCATGTTTTGGGTCTGTATCTTGAAAACATTCTAGCAAGAAGTAGGCATGTACAGATTGCTTCTGGGACCCAAAAATATCAAATATTCGAGTGTTTTGAACCTGAATTTGGGATATAGACGGGTACAGAAGATGCATACACATATTGACTTTGGGCTGCTAAAATATCGATTTTCTGCATGTTTTAGGCCTGTATTTTGAAAATACTCTAACACGGAGTTTGCATGTTCACATTGCTTTTGGGACCCAAAAATATCGAATATTAGGGTGTTTTGAGTCTGAATTTGAGATATAAACGGGTACAGAAGATGCATGCACATATCGACTTTGGGCACCTAAAATATCGATTTTGAGCATGTTTTGGGCCTGTATTTTGAAAATACTCTAACACGGAGTAGGCATGTACAGATCGCTTCGGGGACCCAAAAATATCGAATTTTCGGGTGTTTTGAGCCTGAATTTGAGATATAAACGGGAACAGAAGATGCATGCACATATCGACTTTGGGCACCTAAAATATCGATTTTCAGCATGTTTTGGGCCTGTATTATGAAAATACTATAGCACGGTGTAGACATGTACAGATCGCTTCTGGGACACAAAAATTTCGATTTTTTGGGTGTTTTGAGCCTGAATTTGAGATATAAACGGGTACAGAAGATGCATGCACATATCGACTTTTTGCACCTAAAATATCGATTTTAAGCATGTTTTGGGTCTGTATCTTGAAAACATTCTAGGAAGGAGTAGGCATGTACAGGTTGCTTCTGGGACCCAGAAATTCCGAATTTTCTGGTGTTCTGAACCAGAATTTGGGATATAGACGGGTACAGAAGATGCATACACATATTGACTTTGGGCACCTAAAATATAGATTTTCAGCATTTTTTTGGCCTGTATTTTGAAAATACTCTAACACGGAGTATGCATGTACACATTGCTTTTGGGACCCAAAAAAATCGACTTTTCGGGTGTTTTGAGCCTGAATTTGAGATATAAACGGGTACAGAAGATGCATGCACATATCGACTTTGGCACCCAAAATATCGATTTTTAGTATGTTTTGGGCGTATAATTTGAAAATATTCTAGCACTGAGTAGGCATGTACAGATCGCTTCTGGGACCCAAAAATATCGAATTTTCGGGTGTTTTGAGCCAGAAATTGGGATATAACCGGGTACAGACGATGAAAGCACATATCGACTTTTTGCACCTAAAATATCGATTTTGAGCATGTTTTGGGTCTGTATCTTGAAAAAATTCTAGCAAGGAGTAGGCATGTACAGATCGCTTCTGGGACCCAAAATTATCGAATTTTCTGGTGTTTTGAACCTGAATTTGGGATATAGACGGATACCGAAGATGCATGCACATATCGAGTTTTTGCACCTAAAATATCGATTTTGAGCATGTTTTGGCCCTGTATTTTGAAAATACTCTAACACGGAGTAGGCATGTACAGATCGCTTCGGGGACCCAAAAATATCGAATTTTCGGGTGTTTTGAGCCTGAATTTGAGATATAAACGGGTACAGAAGATGCATGCACATATCGACTTTTTGCACCTAAAATATCGATTTTCAGCATGTTTTGGGCCTGTATTATGAAAATACTATAGCACGGTGTAGACATGTACAGATCGCTTCTGGGACACAAAATTATCGAATTTTCGGGTGTTTTGAACCTGAATTTGGGATATAGACGGATACAGAAGATGCATGCACGTATCGACTTTGGGCACCTAAAATATCGATTTTGAGCATGTTTTGGGCCTATAATTTGAAAATACTCTAACACGGAGTAGGCATGTACAGATCGCTTCGGGGACGCAAAAATATCGAATTTTCGGGTGTTTTGAGCCTGAATTTGAGATATAAACGGGAACAGAAGATGCATGCACATTTCGACTTTTTGCACCTAAAATATCGATTTTGAGCATGTTTTGGGTCTGTATCTTGAAAACATTCTAGCAAGAAGTAGGCATGTACAGATTGCTTCTGGGACCCAAAAATATCAAATATTCGAGTGTTTTGAACCTGAATTTGGGATATAGACGGGTACAGAAGATGCATACACATATTGACTTTGGGCTGCTAAAATATCGATTTTCTGCATGTTTTAGGCCTGTATTTTGAAAATACTCTAACACGGAGTTTGCATGTTCACATTGCTTTTGGGACCCAAAAATATCGAATATTAGGGTGTTTTGAGTCTGAATTTGAGATATAAACGGGTACAGAAGATGCATGCACATATCGACTTTGGGCACCCAAAATATCGATTTTGAGCATGCTTTGGGCCTGTATTTTTAAAATTCTCTAACACTGAGTAGACACGTACAGATCGCTTCTGGAACCCAAATAAATCAAATTTTAGGGTGTTCTGAGCCTGAATTTGAGATATGAACGGATACAGAAGATGCATGCACATATCGACTTTGGCACCTAAAATATCGATTTTGAGCATGTTTTGGGCCTGTATTTTGAAAATACTATAGCACGGTGTAGACATGTACAGATCGCTTCTGGGACCCAAAAATACCGAATTTTCTGGTGTTTTGAACCTGAATTTGGGATATAGACGGGTACAGAAGATGCATACACATATTGACTTTGGGCACGTAATATATAGATTTTCAGCATGTTTTGGGCCTGTATTTTGAAAATACATTAACACGGAGTAGGCATGTACAGATCGCTTCTGGGACCCAAAAATATCGATTTTTCGGGTGTTTTGAGCCTGAATATGAGATATAAACGGGTACAGAAGATGCATGCACATATCGACTTTGGACACTTAAAATATCGTTTTTTTAGCATGTTTTGGGCCTGTATTTTAAAAATACTCTAACACGGAGTAGACATGTACAGATCGCTTTTGGGACCCAAAAATATCGAATTTTCGGGTGTTTTGAGCCTGAATTTGAGATATAAACGGGTACAGAAGATGCATGCACATATCGACTTTGGGCACCTAAAATATCGATTTTGAGCATGTTTTGGGCCTGTATTTTGAAAATACTCTAACACGGAGTAGGCATTTACAGATGGCTTCGGGAACCCAAAAATATTGAATTTTCGGATGTTTTGAGCTTGAATTTGAGATATAAACGGGTACAGAAGATGCATGCACATTTCGACTTTTTGCACCTAAAATATCGATTTTGAGCATGTTTTTGGTCTGTATCTTGAAAACATTCTAGCAAGAAGTAGGCATGTACAGATTGCTTCTGGGACCCAAAAAAATCGAATTTTCGAGTGTTTTGAACCTGAATTTGGGATATAGACGGGTACAGAAGATGCATACACATATTGACTTTGGGCAGCTAAAATATCGATTTTCAGCATGTTTTAGGCCTGTAATTTGAAAATACTCTAACACGGAGTATGCATGTACACATTGCATTTGGGACCCAAAAATATCGAATATTCGGGTGTTTTGAGTCTGAATTTGAGATATAAACGGGTACAGAAGATGAATGCACATATCGACTTTGGGCACCCAAAATATCGATTTTGAGCATGTTTTGGGCCTGTATTTTTAAAATACTCTAACACTGAGTAGACACGTACAGATCGCTTCTGGAACCCAAATAAATCGAATTTTAGGGTGTTCTGAGACTGAATTTGAGATATGAACGGATACAGAAGATGCACGCACATATCGACTTTGTGGACCTAAAATATAGATTTTGAGCATGTTTTGGACCGGTATTTTGAAAATACTCTAGCACGGTGTAGACATGTACAGATCGCTTCTGGGACACAAAAATATCGATTTTTTGGGTGTTTTGAGCCTGAATTTGAGATATAAACGGGTACAGAAGATGCATGCACATATCGACTTTGGCACCCAAAATATCGATTTTTAGTATGTTTTGGGCGTATAATTTGAAAATATTCTAGCACTGAGTAGGCATGTACAGATCGCTTCTGGGACCCAAAAATATCGAATTTTCGGGGGTTTTGACCCAGAATTTGGGATATAACCGGGTACAGAGGATGCATGCACATATCGACTTTTTGCACCTAAAATATCGATTTTGAGCATGTTTTGGGTCTGTATTTTAAAAAAATTCTAGCAAGGAGTAGGCATGTACAGATCGCTTCTGGGACCCAAAAATACCGAGTTTTCGGGTGTTTTGAACCTGAATTTGGGATATAGACGGATACAGAAGATGCATACACATATTGACTTTGGGCACCTAATATGTAGATTTTCAGCATGTTTTGGGCCTGTATTTTGAAAATACATTAACACGGAGTAGGCATGTACATATCGCTTCTGGGACCCAAAAATATCGATTTTTCGGGTGTTTTGAGCCTGAATTTGAGATATAAACGGGTACAGAAGATGCATGCACATATCGACTTTGGACACTTAAAATATCGTTTTTTAGCATGTTTTGAGCCTATATTTTGAAAACATTCTAGCACTGAGTATGCATGTACAGATCGCTTAAGGGACCCAAAAATATGGAATTTTCGGGAGTTTTGAGCCTGAATTTGAGATATAAACGGGTACAGAAGATGCATGCACATATCGACTTTTTGCACCTAAAATATCGATTTTAAGCATGTTTTGGGTCTGTATCTTGAAAACATTCTAGGAAGGAGTAGGCATGTACAGGTCGCTTCTGGGACCCAGAAATTCCGAATTTTCTGGTGTTTTGAACCAGAATTTGGGATATAGACGGGTACAGAAGATGCATACACATATTGACTTTGGGCACCTAAAATATAGATTTTCAGCATTTTTTGAGCCTGTATTTTGAAAATACATTAACACGGAGTAGGCATGTACTGTTTGCTTCCGGGACCCAAAAATATCGACTTTTCGGGTGTTATGAGCCTGAATTTGAGATATAAACGGGTACAGAAGATGCATGCACATATCGACTTTGGCACCCAAAATATCGATTTTTAGTATGTTTTGGGCGTATAATTTGAAAATATTCTAGCACTGAGTAGGCATGTACAGATCGCTTCTGGGACCCAAAAATATCGAATTTTCGGGTGTTTTGAACCTGAATTTGGGATATAGACGGATACCGAAGATGCATGCACATATCGAGTTTTTGCACCTAAAATATCGATTTTGAGCATGTTTTGGCCCTGTATTTTGAAAATACTCTAACACGGAGTAGGCATGTACAGATCGCTTCGGGGACCCAAAAATATCGAATTTTCGGGTGTTTTGAGCCTGAATTTGAGATATAAACGGGTACAGAAGATGCATGCACATATCGACTTTGGGCACCTAAAATATCGATTTTCAGCATGTTTTGGGCCTGTATTATGAAAATACTATAGCACGGTGTAGACATGTACAGATCGCTTCTGGGACACAAAAATTTCGATTTTTTGGGTGTTTTGAGCCTGAATTTGAGATATAAACGGGTACAGAAGATGCATACACATATTGACTTTGGGCACCTAAAATATAGATTTTCAGCATTTTTTTGGCCTGTATTTTGAAAATACTCTAACACGGAGTATGCATGTTCACATTGCTTTTGGGACATAAAAAAATCGACTTTTCGGGTGTTTTGAGCCTGAATTTGAGATATAAACGGGTACAGAAGATGCATGCACATATCGACTTTGGCACCCAAAATATCGATTTTTAGTATGTTTTGGGCGTATAATTTGAAAATATTCTAGCACTGAGTAGGCATGTACAGATCGCTTCTGGGACCCAAAAATATCGAATTTTCGGGTGTTTTGAGCCTGAATTTGAGATATATACGGGTACAGAAGATGCATGCACATATCGACTTTTCACACCTAAAATATCGATTTATAGCATGTTTTAAGCCTGTATTTTAAAAACATTCTAGCACTGAGTAGGCATGTGCAGATCGCTTAAGGGACCCAAAAATATCGAATTCTCGGAGTTTTGAGCCTGAATTTGAGATATAAACGGGTACAGAAGATGCATGCACATATCGACTTTTTGCACCTAAAATATCGATTATTAGCATGTTTTGGGTCTGTATTTTGAAAAAATTCTAGCAAGGAGTAGGCATGTACATCTCGCTTCTGGGACCCAAAATTATCGAATTTTCGGGTGTTTTGAGCCTGAATTTGAAAATACTCTAACACGGAGGAGGCATGTACAGATCGCTTCGGGGACGCAAAAATATCAAGTATTCGAGTGTTTTGAACCTGAATTTGGGATATAGACGGGTACAGAAGATGCATACACATATTGACTTTGGGCTGCTAAAATATCGATTTTCTGCATGTTTTAGGCCTGTATTTTGAAAATACTCTAACACGGAGTATGCATGTACACATTGCTTTTGGGACCCAAAAATATCGAATATTCGGGTGTTTTGAGTCTGAATTTGAGATATAAACGGGTACAGAAGATGCATGCACATATCGACTTTGGGTACCCAAAATATCGATTTTGAGCATGCTTTGGGCCTGTATTTTTATAATACTCTAACACTGAGTAGACACGTACAGATCGCTTCTGGAACCTAAATAAATCAAATTTTAGGGTGTTCTGATCCTGAATTTGAGATATGAACGGATACAGAAGATGCATGCACATATCGACTTTTTGCACCTAAAATATCGATTTTGAGCATGTCTTGGGTTTGTATCTTAAAAAATTCTAGCAAGGAGTAGGCATGTACAAATCGCTTCTGGGACCCAAAAATATCGAATATTCGGGTGTTTTGAGTCTGGATTTGAGATATAAACGGGTACAGAAGATGAATGCACATATCGACTTTGGGCACCCAAAATATCGATTTTGAGCATGTTTTGGGCCTGTATTTTTAAAATACTCTAACACTGAGTAGACACGTACAGATCGCTTCTGGAACCCAAATAAATCGAATTTTAGGGTTTTCTGAGACTGAATTTGAGATATGAACGGATACAGAAGATGCACGCACATATCGACTTTGTGGACCTAAAATATCGATTTTGAGCATGTTTTGGGCCGGTATTTTGAAAATACTCTAGCACGGTGTAGACATGTACAGATCGCTTCTGGGACACAAAAATATCGATTTTTTGGGTGTTTTGAGCCTGAATTTGAGATAGAAACGGGTACAGAAGATGCATGCACATATCGACTTTGGCACCCAAAATATCGATTTTTAGTATGTTTTGGGCGTATAATTTGATAATATTCTAGCACTGAGTAGGCATGTACAGATCGCTTCTGGGACCCAAAAATATCGAATTTTAGTGGGTTTTGACCCAGAATTTGGGATATAACCGGGTACAGAGGATGCATGCACATATCGACTTTTTGCACCTAAAATATCGATTTTGAGCATGTTTTGGGTCTGTATCTTGAAAAAATTCTAGCAAGGAGTAGGCATGTACAGATCGCTTCTGGGACCCAAAAATACCGAGTTTTCTGGTGTTTTGAACCTGAATTTGGGATATAGACGGATACAGAAGATGCATACACATATTGACTTTGGGCACCTAATATATAGATTTTCAGCATGTTTTAGGCCTGTATTTTGAAAATACATTAACACGGAGTAGGCATGTACAGATCGCTTCTGGGACCCAAAAATATCGATTTTTCGGGTGGTTTGAGCCTGAATTTGAGATATAAACGGGTACAGAAGATGCATGCACATATCGACTTTGGACACCTAAAATATCGATTTTTAGCATGTTTTGAGCCTATATTTTGAAAACATTCTAGCACTGAGTATGCATGTACAGATCGCTTAAGGGACCCAAAAATATGGAATTTTCGGGAGTTTTGAGCCTGAATTTGAGATATAAACGGGTACAGAAGATGCATGCACATATCGACTTTTTGCACCTAAAATATCGATATTGAGCATGTCTTGGGTTTGTATCTTAAAAATTTTTAGCAAGGAGTAGGCATGTACAAATCGCTTCTGGGACCCAAAAATATCGAATTTTCGGGTGTTTTGAACCTGAATTTGGGATATAGACGGATACAGAAGATGCATGCACATATCGACTTTGCGCACTTAAAATATCGATTTTGAGCATGTTTTGGGCCTGTATTTTGAAAATACTCTAACACGGAGTAGGCATTTACAGATGGCTTCGGGAACCCAAAAATATTGAATTTTCGGATGTTTTGAGCTTGAATTTGAGATATAAACGGGTACAGAAGATGCATGCACATTTCAACTTTTTACACCTAAAATATCGATTTTGAGCATGTTTTGGGTCTGTATCTTGAAAACATTCTAGCAAGAAGTAGGCATGTACAGATTGCTTCTGGGACCCAAAAAAATCGAATTTTCGAGTGTTTTCAACCTGAATTTGAGATATAAACGGGTACAGAAGATGCATGCACATATCGACTTTGGCACCCAAAATATCGATTTTTAGTATGTTTTGGGCGTATAATTTGAAAATATTCTAGCACTGAGTAGGCATGTACAGATCGCTTCTGGGACCCAAAAATATCGAATTTTCGGGTGTTTTGAACCTGAATTTGGGATATAGACGGATACCGAAGATGCATGCACATATCGACTTTTTGCACCTAAAATATCGATTTTGAGCATGTTTTGGGCCTGTATTTTGAAAATACTCTAACACGGAGTAGGCATGTACAGATCGCTTCGGGGACCCAAAAATATCGAATTTTCGGGTGTTTTGAGCCTGAATTTGAGATATAAACGGGTACAGAAGATGCATGCACATTTCGACTTTTTGCACCTAAAATATCGATTTTGAGCATGTTTTGGGTCTGTATTTTGAAAACATTCTAGCAAGAAGTAGGCATGTACAGATTGCTTCTATGACCCAAAAATATCGACTTTTCGAGTGTTTTGAACCTGAATTTGGGATATAGACGGGTACAGAAGTTGCATACACATATCGACTTTTTGCACCTAAAATATCGATTTTGAGCATGTTTTGGGTCTGTATCTTGAAAAAATTCTAGCAAGGAGTAGGCATGTACAGATCGCATCTGGGACCCAAAATTATCGAATTTTCGGGTGTTTTGAACCTGAATTTGGGATATAGACGGATACAGAAGATGCATGCACATATCGACTTTTTGCACCTAAAATATCGATTTTGAGCATGTTTTGGGCCTGTATTTTGAAAATACTCTAACACGGAGTAGGCATGTACAGATCGCTTCGGGGACCCAAAAATATCGAATTTTCGGGTGTTTTGAGCCTGAATTTGAGATATAAACGGGTACAGAAGATGCATGCACATTTCGACTTTTTGCACCTAAAATATCGATTTTGAGCATGTTTTGGGTCTGTATCTTGAAAACATTCTAGCAAGAAGTAGGCATGTACAGATTGCTTCTAGGACCCAAAAATATCGAATTTTCGAGTGTTTTGAACCTGAATTTGGGATGTAGACGGGTACAGAAGATGCATACACATATTGACTTTGGGCAGCTAAAATATCGATTTTCAGCATGTTTTAGGCCTGTATTTTGAAAATATTCTAACACGGAGTATGCATGTACACATTGCTTTTGGGACCCAAAAATATCAAATATTCGGGTGTTTTGAGTCTAAATTTGAGATATAAACGGGTACAGAAGATGCATGCACATATCGACTTTGGGCAGCCAAAATATCGATTTTGAGCATGTTTTGGGCCTGTATTTTTAAAATACTCTAACACGGAGTAGACACGTACAGATCGCTTCTGGGACCCAAAAATATCAAATTTTCGTGGGTTTTGACCCAGAATTTGGGATATAACCGGGTACAGAGGATGCATGCACATATCGACTTTTTGCACCTAAAATATCGATTTTGAGCATGTTTTGGGTCTGTATCTTGAAAAAATTCTAGCAAGGAGTAGGCATGTACAGATCGCTTCTGGGACCAAAAAATACCGAATTTTCTGGTGTTTTGAACCTGAATTTGGGATATAGACGGGTACAGAAGATGCATACACATATTGACTTTGGGCACCTAATATATAGATTTTCAGCATGTTTTGGGCCTGTATTTTGAAAATACATTAACACGGAGTAGGCATGTACAGATCGCTTCTGGGACCCAAAAATATCGAATTTTCGGGTGTTTTGAGCCTGAATTTGTGATATAAACGGGTACAGAAGATGCATGCACGTATCGACTTTGGACACCTAAAATATCGATTTTTAGCATGTTTTGAGCCTATATTTTGAAAAAATTCTAGCACTGAGTATGCATGTACAGATCGCTTAAGGGACCCAAAAATATGGAATTTTCGGGAGTTTTGAGCGTGAATTTGAGATATAAACGGGTACAGAAGATGCATGCACATATCGACTTTTTGCACCTAAAATATCGATTTTGAGCATGTGTTGGGTTTGTATCTTAAAAAATTCTAGCCAGGAGTAGGCATGTACAAGTCGCTTCTGGGACCCAAAAATATCGAATTTTCGGGTGTTTTGAACCTGAATTGGGGATATAGACGGATACAGAAGATGCATGCACATATCGACTTTGGGCACCTAAAATATCGATTTTGAGCATGTTTTGGGCCTGTATTTTGAAAATACTCTAACACGGAGTAGGCATTTACAGATTGCTTCGGGAACCCAAAAATATTGAATTTTCGGATGTTTTGAGCTGGAATTTGAGATATAAACGGGTACAGAAGATGCATGCACATTTCGACTTTTTGCACCTAAAATATCGATTTTGAGCATGTTTTGGGTCTGTATCTTGAAAACATTCTAGCAAGAAGTAGGCATGTACAGATTGTTTCTGGGACCCCAAAAAATCGAATTTTCGAGTGTTTTGAACCTGAATTTGGGATATAGACGGGTACAGAAGATGCATACACATATTGACTTTGGGCAGCTAAAATATCGATTTTCAGCATGTTTTAGGCCTGTATTTTGAAAATACTCTAACACGGAGTATGCATGTACACATTGCATTTGGGACCCAAAAATATCGAATATTCGGGTGTTTTGAGTCTGAATTTAAGATATAAACGGGTACAGAAGATGAATGCACATATCGACTTTGGGCACCCAAAATATCGATTTTGAGCATGTTTTGGGCCTGTATTTTCAAAATACTCTAGCACGGTGTAGACATGTACAGATCGCTTCTGGGACACAAAAATATCGATTTTTTGGGCGTTTTGAGCCTGAATTTGAGATATAAACGGGTACAGAAGATTTATGCACATATCGACTTTGGCACCCAAAATATCGATTTTTAGTATGTTTCGGGCGTATAATTTGAAAATATTCTAGCACTGAGTAGGCATGTACAGATCACTTCTGGGACCCAAAAATATCGAATTTTCGGGTGTTTTGAGCCAGAAATTGGGATATAACCGGGTACAGACGATGCATGCACATATCGACTTTTTGCACCTAAAATATCGATTCTGAGCATGTTTTGGGTCTGTATCTTGAAAAAAATCTAGCAAGGAGTAGGCATGTACAGATCGCATCTGGGACCCAAAATTATCGAATTTTCGGGTGTTTTGAACCTGAATTTGGGATATAGACGGATACCGAAGATGCATGCACATATCGACTTTTTGCACCTAAAATATCGATTTTGAGCATGTTTTGGGCCTGTATTTTGAAAATACTCTAACACGGAGTAGGCATGTACCGATCGCTTCGGGGACCCAAAAATATCGAATTTTCGTGTGTTTTGAGCCTGAATTTGAGATATAAACGGGTACAGAAGATGCTTGCACATATTGACTTTGGGCACCTAAAATATAGATTTTCAGCATTTTTTGGGCCTGTATTTTGAAAATACATTAACACGGAGTACGCATGTACAGTTTGCTTCCGGTACCCAAAAATATCGACTTTTCGGGTGTTTTGAGCCTGAATTTGAGATATAAACGGTTACGTACCATAAGATGCATGCACATATCGACTTTGGGCACCTAATATATAGATTTTCAGCATGTTTTGGGCCTGTATTTTGAAAATACATTAACACGGAGTAGGCATGTACAGATCGCTTCTGGGACCCAAAAATATCGATTTTTCGGGTGTTTTGAGCCTGAATTTGAGATATAAACGGGTACAGAAGATGCATGCATATATCGACTTTGGACACTTAAAATATCGTTTTTTTAGCATGTTTTGGGCCTGTATTTTAAAAATACTCTAACACGGAGTAGACATGTACAGATCGCTTCTGGGACCCAAAAATATCGAATTTTCGGGTGTTTTGAGCCTGAATTTGAGATATAAACGGGTACAGAAGATGCATGCACATATCGACTTTTTGCACCTAAAATATCGATTTTGAGCATGTCTTGGGTTTGTATCTTAAAAAATTCTAGCAAGGAGTAGGCATGTACAAATCGCTTCTGGGACCCAAAAATATCGAATTTTCGGGTGTTTTGAACCTGAATTCGGGATATAGACGGATACAGAAGATGCATGCACATATCGACTTTTTGCACCTAAAATATCGATTTTGAGCATGTTTTGGGCCTGTATTTTGAAAATACTCTAACACGGAGTAGGCATTTACAGATGGCTTCGGTGACCCAAAAATATTGAATTTTCGGATGTTTTGAGCTTGAATTTGAGATATAAACGGGTACAGAAGATGCATGCACATTTCGACTTTTTGCAACTAAAATATCGATTTTGAGCATGTTTTGGGTCTGTATCTTGAAAATACTCTAGCACGGTGTAGACATGTACAGATCGCTTCAGGGACACAAAAATATCGATTTTTTGGGTGTTTTGAGTCTGAATTTGAGATATATACGGGTACAGAAGATGCATGCACATATCGACTTTTCACACCTAAAATATCGATTTATAGCATGTTTTAAGCCTGTATCTTGAAAACAATCTAGCAAGAAGTAGGCATGTACAGATTGCTTCTGGGACCCAAAAATATCAAATGTTCGAGTGTTTTGAACCTGAATTTGGGATATAGACGGTTACAGAAGATGCATACACATATTGACTTTGGGCTGCTAAAATATCGATTTTCTGCATGTTTTAGGCCTGTATTTTGAAAATACTCTAACACGGAGTATGCATGTACACATTGCTTTTGGGACCCAAAAATATCGAATATTCGGGTGTTTTGTGTCTGAATTTGAGATATAAACGGGTACAGAAGATGCATGCACATATCGACTTTGGGCACCCAAAATATCGATTTTGAGCATGCTTTGGGCCTGTATTTTTAAAATACTCTAACACTGAGGAGACACGTACAGATCGCTTCTGGAACCCAAATAAATCGAATTTTAGGGTGTTCTGAGCCTGAATTTGAGATATGAACGGATACAGAAGATGCATGCACATATCGACTTTGGGCACCTAAAATATCGATTTTGAGCATGTTTTGGGCCTGTATTTTGAAAATACTATAGCACGGTGTAGACATGTACAGATCGCTTCTGGGACATAAAAAATTCGATTTTTTGGGTGTTTTGAGCCTGAATTTGAGATATAAACGGGTACAGAAGATGCATGCACATATCGACTTTGGCACCCAAAATATCGATTTTTAGTATGTTTTGGGAGTATAATTTGAAAATATTCTAGCACTGAGTAGGCATGTACAGATCGCTTCTGGGACCCAAAAATATCGAATTTTCGGGGGTTTTGAGCCAGAAATTGGGATATAACCGGGTACAGAGGATGCATGAACATATCGACTTTTTGCACCTAAAATATCGATTTTGAGCATGTTTTGGGTCTGTATCTTGAAAAAATTCTAGCAAGGAGTAGGCATGTACAGATCGCTTCTGGGACCCAAAAATACCAAATTTTCTGGTGTTTTGAACCTGAATTTGGGATATAGACGGGTACAGAAGATGCTTACACATATTGACTTTGGGCACCTAATATATAGATTTTCAGCATGTTTTGGGCCTGTATTTTGAAAATACATTAACACGGAGTAGGCATGTACAGATCGCTTCTGGGACCCAAAAATATCGATTTTTCGGGTGTTTTGAGCCTGAATTTGAGATATAAACGGGTACAGAAGATGCATGCACATATCGACTTTGGACACTTAAAATATCGTTTTTTTAGCATGTTTTGGGCCTGTATTTTAAAAATACTCTAACACGGAGTAGACATGTACAGTTTGCTTTTGGGACCCAAAAATATCGAATTTTCGGGTGTTTTGAGCCTGAATTTTAGATATAAACGGGTACAGAAGATGCATGCACATATCGACTTTGGACACCTAAAATATCGATTTTTAGCATGTTTTGAGCCTATATTTTGAAAACATTCTAGCACGGAGTATGCATGTACAGATCGCTTAAGGGACCCAAAAATATGGAATTTTCGGGAGTTTTGAGCCTGAATTTGAGTTATAAACGGGTACAGAAGATGCATGCACATATCGACTTTTTGCACCTAAAATATCGATTTTGAGCATGTCTTGGGTTTGTATCTTAAAAAATTCTAGCAAGGAGTAGGCATGTACAAATCGCTTCTGGGACCCAAAAATATCGAATTTTCGGGTGTTTTGAACCTGAATTGGGGATATAGACGGATACAGAAGATGCATGCACATATCGACTTTGGGCACCTAAAATATCGATTTTGAGCATGTTTTGGGCCTGTATTTTGAAAATACTCTAACACGGACTAGGCATTTACAGATGGCTTCGGTGACCGAAAAATATTGAATTTTCGGATGTTTTGAGCTTGAATTTGAGATATAAACGGGTACAGAAGATGCATGCACATTTTGACTTTTTGCACCTAAAATATCGATTTTGAGCATGTTTTGGGTCTGTATCTTGAAAACATTCTAGCAAGAAGTAGGCATGTACAAATCTCTTCTGGGACCCAAAAATATCGAATTTTCGGGTGTTTTGAACCTGAATTTGGGATATAGACGGGTACAGAAGATGCATACACATATTGACTTTGGGCAGCTAAAATATCGATTTTCAGCATGTTTTAGGCCTGTATTTTGAAAATACTCTAACACGGAGTATGCATGTACACATTGCATTTGGGACCCAAAAATATCGAATATTCGGGTGTTTTGAGTCTGAATTTGAGATATAAACTGGTACAGAAGATGAATGCACATATCCACTTTGGGTACCCAAAATATCGATTTTGAGCGTGTTTTGGGCCTGTATTTTTAAAATACTCTAACACTGAGTAGACACGTTCAGATCGCTTCTGGAACCCAAATAAATCGAATTTTAGGGTGTTCTGAGCCTGAATTTGAGATATGAACGGGTACAGAAGATGCACGCACATATCGACTTTGTGGACCTATAATATCGATTTTGAGCATGTTTTGGGCCTGTATTTTGAAAATACTCTAACACTCTGTAGACATGTACAGATCGCTTCTGGGACACAAAAATATCGATTTTTTGAGTGTTTTGAGCCTGAATTTGAGATATAAACGGGTACAGAAGATGCATGCACATATCGACTTTGGCACCCAAAATATCGATTTTTAGTATGTTTTGGGCGTATAATTTGAAAATATTCTAGCACTGAGTAGGCATGTACAGAATTGCTTCTGGGACCCAAAAATATCGAATTTTCGGGTGTTTTGAGCCAGAAATTGGGATATAACCGGGTACAGACGATGCATGCACATATCGACTTTGGGCACCTAAAATATCGATTTTGAGCATGTTTTGGGTCTGTATCTTGAAAAAATTCTAGCAAGGAGTAGGCATGTACAGATCGCATCTGGGACCCAAAATTATCAAATTTTAGGGTGTTTTGAACCTGAATTTGGGATATAGACGGATACCGAAGATGCATGCACATATCGACTTTTTGCACCTAAAATATCGATTTTGAGCATGTTTTGGGCCTGTATTTTGAAAATACTCTAACACGGAGTAGGCATGTACAGATCGCTTCTGGGACCCAAAAACATCGTTTTTTCGGGTGTTTTGAGCCTGAATTTGAGATATAAACGGGTACAGAAGATGCATGCACATATCGACTTTGGACACTTAAAATATCGTTTTTTGAGCATGTTTTGGGCCTGTATTTTAAAAATACTCTAACACGGAGTAGACATGTACAGATCGCTTTTGGGACCCAAAAATATCGAATTTTCGGGTATTTTGAGCCTGAATTTGAGATATAAACGGGTACAGAAGATGCATGCACATATCTACTTTTTGCACCTAAAATTTCGTTTTAGAGCATGTCTTGGGTTTGTATCTTAAAAAATTCTAGCAAGGAGTAGGCATGTACAAATCGCTTCTGGGACACAAAAATATCGAATTTTCGGGTGTTTTGAACCTGAATTTGGGATATAGACGGATACAGAAGATGCATGCACATATCGACTTTTTGCACCTAAAATATCGATTTTGAGCATGTTTTGGGCCTGTATTTTGAAAATACTCTAACACGGAGTAGGCATGTACCGATCGCTTCGGGGACCCAAAAATATAGAATTTTCGGGTGTTTTGAGCCTGAATTTAAGATATAAACGGGTACAGAAGATGCATGCACATTTTGACTTTTTGCACCTAAAATATCGATTTTGAGCATGTTTTGGGTCTGTATCTTGAAAACATTCTAGCAAGAAGTAGGCATGTACAGATTGCTTCTTGGACCCAAAAATATCGAATTTTCGAGTGTTTTGAACCTGAATTTGGGATATAGACGGGTACAGAAGATGCATACACATATTGACTTTGGGCAGCTAAAATATCGATTTTCTGCATGTTTTAGGACTGTATTTTGAAAATATTCTAACACGGAGTATGCATGTACACATTGCTTTTGGGACCCAAAAATATCGAATATTCGGGTGTTTTGAGTCTGAATTTGAGATATAAACGGGTACAGAAGATGCATGCACATATCGACTTTGGGCACCCAAAATATCGATTTTGAGCATGTTTTGGGCCTGTATTTTTAAAATACTCTAACACGGAGTAGACACGTACAGATCGCTTCTGGAACCCCAATAAATCGAATTTTAGGGTGTTCTGAGCCTGAATTTGAGATATGAACGGATACAGAAGATGCATGCACATATCGACTTTTTGCACCTAAAATATCGATTTTGAGCATGTTTTGGGCCTGTATTTTGAAAATACTCTAACACGGAGTAGGCATGTACCGATCGCTTCGGGGACCCAAAAATATCGAATTTTCGTGTGTTTTGAGCCTGAATTTGAGATATAAACGGGTACAGAAGATGCTTGCACATATTGACTTTGGGCACCTAAAATATAGATTTTCAGCATTTTTTGGGCCTGTATTTTGAAAATACATTAACACGGAGTACGCATGTACAGTTTGCTTCCGGTACCCAAAAATATCGACTTTTCGGGTGTTTTGAGCCTGAATTTGAGATATAAACGGTTACGTACCATAAGATGCATGCACATATCGACTTTGGGCACCTAATATATAGATTTTCAGCATGTTTTGGGCCTGTATTTTGAAAATACATTAACACGGAGTAGGCATGTACAGATCGCTTCTGGGACCCAAAAATATCGATTTTTCGGGTGTTTTGAGCCTGAATTTGAGATATAAACGGGTACAGAAGATGCATGCATATATCGACTTTGGACACTTAAAATATCGTTTTTTTTAGCATGTTTTGGGCCTGTATTTTAAAAATACTCTAACACGGAGTAGACATGTACAGATCGCTTCTGGGACCCAAAAATATCGAATTTTCGGGTGTTTTGAGCCTGAATTTGAGATATAAACGGGTACAGAAGATGCATGCACATATCGAATTTTTGCACCTAAAATATCGATTTTGAGCATGTCTTGGGTTTGTATCTTAAAAAATTCTAGCAAGGAGTAGGCATGTACAAATCGCTTCTGGGACCCAAAAATATCGAATTTTCGGGTGTTTTGAACCTGAATTTGGGATATAGACGGATACAGAAGATGCATGCACATATCGAATTTTTGCACCTAAAATATCGATTTTGAGCATGTTTTGGGCCTGTATTTTGAAAATACTCTAACACGGAGTAGGCATTTACAGATGGCTTCGGTGACCCAAAAATATTGAATTTTCGGATGTTTTGAGCTTGAATTTGAGATATAAACGGGTACAGAAGATGCATGCACATTTCGACTTTTTGCACCTAAAATATCGATTTTGAGCATGTTTTGGGTCTGTATCTTGAAAATACTCTAGCACGGTGTAGACATGTACAGATCGCTTCAGGGACACAAAAATATCGATTTTTTGGGTGTTTTGAGTCTGAATTTGAGATATATACGGGTACAGAAGATGCATGCACATATCGACTTTTCACACCTAAAATATCGATTTATAGCATGTTTTAAGCCTGTATCTTGAAAACATTCTAGCAAGAAGTAGGCATGTACAGATTGCTTCTGGGACCCAAAAATATCAAATGTTCGAGTGTTTTGAACCTGAATTTGGGATATAGACGGTTACAGAAGATGCATACACATATTGACTTTGGGCTGCTAAAATATCGATTTTCTGCATGTTTTAGGCCTGTATTTTGAAAATACTCTAACACGGAGTATGCATGTACACATTGCTTTTGGGACCCAAAAATATCGAATATTCGGGTGTTTTGTGTCTGAATTTGAGATATAAACGGGTACAGAAGATGCATGCACATATCGACTTTGGGCACCCAAAATATCGATTTTGAGCATGCTTTGGGCCTGTATTTTTAAAATACTCTAACACTGAGGAGACACGTACAGATCGCTTCTGGAACCCAAATAAATCGAATTTTAGGGTGTTCTGAGCCTGAATTTGAGATATGAACGGATACAGAAGATGCATGCACATATCGATTTTGGGCACCTAAAATATCGATTTTGAGCATGTTTTGGGCCTGTATTTTGAAAATACTATAGCACGGTGTAGACATGTACAGATCGCTTCTGGGACACAAAAAATTCGATTTTTTGGGTGTTTTGAGCCTGAATTTGAGATATAAACGGGTACAGAAGATGCATGCACATATCGACTTTTTGCACCTAAAATATCGATTTTGAGCATGTTTTGGGTCTGTATCTTGAAAAAATTCTAGCAAGGAGTAGGCATGTACAGATCGCTTCTGGGACCTAAAAATACCGAATTTTCTGGTGTTTTGAACCTGAATTTGGGATATAGACGGGTACAGAAGATGCATACACATATTGACTTTGGGCACCTAATATATAGATTTTCAGCATGTTTTGGGCCTGTATTTTGAAAATACATTAACACGGAGTAGGCATGTACAGATCGCTTCTGTGACCCAAAAATATCGATTTTTCGGGTGTTTTGAGCCTGAATTTGAGATATAAACGGGTACAGAAGATGCATGCACATATCGACTTTGGACACTTAAAATATCGTTTTTTTAGCATGTTTTGGGCCTGTATTTTAAAAATACTCTAACACGGAGTAGACATGTACAGTTTGCTTTTGGGACCCAAAAATATCGAATTTTCGGGTGTTTTGAGCCTGAATTTGAGATATAAACGGGTACAGAAGATGCATGCACATATCGACTTTGGACACCTAAAATATCGATTTTTAGCATGTTTTGAGCCTATATTTTGAAAACATTCTAGCACGGAGTATGCATGTACAGATCGCTTAAGGGACCCAAAAATATGGAATTTTCGGGAGTTTTGAGCCTGAATTTGAGATATAAACGGGTACAGAAGATGCATGCACATATCGACTTTGGCACCCAAAATATCGATTTTTAGTATGTTTTGGGAGTATAATTTGAAAATATTCTAGCACTGAGTAGGCATGTACAGATCGCTTCTGGGACCCAAAATTATCGAATTTTCGGGGGTTTTGAGCCAGAATTTGGGATATAACCGGGTACAGAGGATGCATGAACATATCGACTTTTTGCACCTAAAATATCGATTTTGAGCATGTTTTGGGTCTGTATCTTGAAAAAATTCTAGCAAGGAGTAGGCATGTACAGATCGCTTCTGGGACCTAAAAATACCGAATTTTCTGGTGTTTTGAACCTGAATTTGGGATATAGACGGGTACAGAAGATGCATACACATATTGACTTTGGGCACCTAATATATAGATTTTCAGCATGTTTTGGGCCTGTATTTTGAAAATACATTAACACGGAGTAGGCATGTACAGATCGCTTCTGTGACCCAAAAATATCGATTTTTCGGGTGTTTTGAGCCTGAATTTGAGATATAAACGGGTACAGAAGATGCATGCACATATCGACTTTGGACACTTAAAATATCGTTTTTTTAGCATGTTTTGGGCCTGTATTTTAAAAATACTCTAACACGGAGTAGACATGTACAGTTTGCTTTTGGGACCCAAAAATATCGAATTTTCGGGTGTTTTGAGCCTGAATTTGAGATATAAACGGGTACAGAAGATGCATGCACATATCGACTTTGGACACCTAAAATATCGATTTTTAGCATGTTTTGAGCCTATATTTTGAAAACATTCTAGCACGGAGTATGCATGTACAGATCGCTTAAGGGACCCAAAAATATGGAATTTTCGGGAGTTTTGAGCCTGAATTTGAGTTATAAACGGGTACAGAAGATGCATGCACATATCGACTTTTTGCACCTAAAATATCGATTTTGAGCATGTCTTGGGTTTGTATCTTAAAAAATTCTAGCAAGGAGTAGGCATGTACAAATCGCTTCTGGGACCCAAAAATATCGAATTTTCGGGTGTTTTGAACCTGAATTGGGGATATAGACGGATACAGAAGATGCATGCACATATCGACTTTGGGCACCTAAAATATCGATTTTGAGCATGTTTTGGGACTGTATTTTGAAAATACTCTAACACGGACTAGGCATTTACAGATGGCTTCGGTGACCGAAAAATATTGAATTTTCGGATGTTTTGAGCTTGAATTTGAGATATAAACGGGTACAGAAGATGCATGCACATTTTGACTTTTTGCACCTAAAATATCGATTTTGAGCATGTTTTGGGTCTGTATCTTGAAAACATTCTAGCAAGAAGTAGGCATGTACAAATCGCTTCTGGGACCCAAAAATATCGAATTTTCGGGTGTTTTGAACCTGAATTTGGGATATAGACGGGTACAGAAGATGCATACACATATTGACTTTGGGCAGCTAAAATATCGATTTTCAGCATGTTTTAGGCCTGTATTTTGAAAATACTCTAACACGGAGTATGCATGTACACATTGCATTTGGGACCCAAAAATATCGAATATTCGGGTGTTTTGAGTCTGAATTTGAGATATAAACTGGTACAGAAGATGAATGCACATATCCACTTTGGGTACCCAAAATATCGATTTTGAGCATGTTTTGGGCCTGTATTTTTAAAATACTCTAACACTGAGTAGACACGTTCAGATCGCTTCTGGAACCCAAATAAATCGAATTTTAGGGTGTTCTGAGCCTGAATTTGAGATATGAACGGGTACAGAAGATGCACGCACATATCGACTTTGTGGACCTATAATATCGATTTTGAGCATGTTTTGGGCCTGTATTTTGAAAATACTCTAACACTCTGTAGACATGTACAGATCGCTTCTGGGACACAAAAATATCGATTTTTTGAGTGTTTTGAGCCTGAATTTGAGATATAAACGGGTACAGAAGATGCATGCACATATCGACTTTGGCACCCAAAATATCGATTTTTAGTATGTTTTGGGCGTATAATTTGAAAATATTCTAGCACTGAGTAGGCATGTACAGAATTGCTTCTGGGACCCAAAAATATCGAATTTTCGGGTGTTTTGAGCCAGAAATTGGGATATAACCGGGTACAGACGATGCATGCACATATCGACTTTGGGCACCTAAAATATCGATTTTGAGCATGTTTTGGGTCTGTATCTTGAAAAAATTCTAGCAAGGAGTAAGCATGTACAGATCGCATCTGGGACCCAAAATTATCAAATTTTAGGGTGTTTTGAACCTGAATTTGGGATATAGACGGATACCAAAGATGCATGCACATATCGACTTTTTGCACCTAAAATATCGATTTTGAGCATGTTTTGGGCCTGTATTTTTAAAATACTCTAACACGGAGTAGACACGTACAGATCGCTTCTGGAACCCCAATAAATCGAATTTTAGGGTGTTCTGAGCCTGAATTTGAGATATGAACGGATACAGAAGATGCATGCACGTATCGACTTTGGGCACCTAAAATATCGATTTTGAGCATGTTTTGGGCCTGTATTTTGAAAATACTATAGCACGGTGTAGACATGTACAGATCGCTTCTAGGACACAAAAATATCGTTTTTTTGGGTGTTTTGAGCCTGAATTTGAGATATAAACGGGTACAGAAGATGCATGCACATATCGACTTTTTGCACCTAAAATATCGATTTTAAGCATGTTTTGGGTCTGTATCTTGAAAACATTCTAGGAAGGAGTAGGCATGTACAGGTCGCTTCTGGGACCCAGAAATTCCGAATTTTCTGGTGTTTTGAACCAGAATTTGGGATATAGACGGGTACAGAAGATGCATACACATATTGACTTTGGGCACCTAAAATATAGATTTTCAGCATTTTTTGGGCCTGTATTTTGAAAATACATTAACACGGAGTAGGCATGTACAGTTTGCTTCCGGGACCCAAAAATATCGACTTTTCGGGTGTTTTGAGCCTGAATTTGAGATATAAACGGTTACGTACCATAAGATGCATGCACATATCGACTTTGGGCACCTAAAATATCGATTGTGAGTATGTTTTGGGCCTGTATTTTGAAATTACTCTAACACGGAGTATGCATGTACATATCGCTTCTGGGACACAAAAATATCGATTTTTTGGGTGTTTTGAGCCTGAATTTGAGATATATACGGGTACAGAAGATGCATGCACATATCGATTTTTCACACCTAAAATATCGATTTATAGCATGTTTTAAGCCTGTATTTTAAAAACATTCTAGCACTGAGTAGGCATGTGCAGATCGCTTAAGTGACCCAAAAATATCGAATTTTCGGAGTTTTGAGCCTGAATTTGAGATATAAACGGGTACAGAAGATGCATACACATATCGACTTTTTGCACCTAAAATATCGATTATTAGCATGTTTTGGGTCTGTATTTTGAAAAAATTCTAGCAAGGAGTAGGCATGTACAGATGGCTTCTGGGACCCAAAATTATCGAATTTTCGGGTGTTTTGAACCTGAATTTGGGATATAGACGGGTACAGAAGATGCATACACATATCGACTTTGGGCACCCAAAATATCGATTTTGAGCATGCTTTGGGCCTGTATTTTTAAAATACTTTAACACTGAGTAGACACGTACAGATCGCTTCTGGAACCCAAATAAATCGAATTTTAGGGTGTTTTGAGCCAGAATTTGGGATATAACAGGGTACAGAGGATTCATGCACATATCGACTTTTTGCACCTAAAATATCGATTTTGAGCATGTTTTGGGCCTGTATTTTGAAAATACTATAGCACGGTGTAGACATGTACAGATCGCTTCTGGGACACAAAAATTTCGATTTTTTGGGTGTTTTGAGCCTGAATTTGAGATATAAACGGGTACAGAAGATGCATGCACAAATCGACTTTGGCACCCAAAACATCGATTTTTAGTATGTTTTGGGAGTATAATTTGAAAATATTCTAGCACTGACTAGGCATGTACAGATCGCTTCTGGGACCCAAAAACATCGAATTTTCGGGGGTTTTGACCCAGAATTTGGGATATAACAGGGTACAGAGGATGCATGCACATATCGACTTTTTGCACCTAAAATATCGATTTTGAGCATGTTTTGGGTCTGTATCTTGAAAAAATTCTAGCAAGGAGTAGGCATGTACAGATCGCTTCTGGGACCCAAAAATACCGAATTTTCTGGTTTTCTGAACCTGAATTTGGGATATAGACGGGTACAGAAGATGCATACACATATTGACTTTGGGCACCTAATATATAGATTTTCAGCATGTTTTGGGCCTGTATTTTGAAAATACATTAACACGGAGTAGGCATGTACAGATCGCTTCTGTGACCCAAAAATATCGATTTTTCGGGTGTTTTGAGCCTGAATTTGAGATATAAACGGGTACAGAAGATGCATGCACATATCGACTTTGGACACCTAAAATATCGATTTTTAGCATGTTTTGAGCCTATATTTTGAAAACATTCTAGCACTGAGTATGCATGTACAGATCGCTTAAGGGACCCAAAAATATGGAATATTCGGGAGTTTTGAGCCTGAATTTGAGTTATAAACGGGTACAGAAGATGCATGCACATATCGACTTTTTGCACCTAAAATATCGATTTTGAGCATGTCTTGGGTTTGTATCTTAAAAAATTCTAGCAAGGAGTAGGAATGTACAAATCGCTTCTGGGACCCAAAAATATCGAATTTTCGGGTGTTTTGAACCTGAATTTGAGATATAAACGGGTACAGAAGATGCATGCACATTTTGACTTTTTGCACCTAAAATATCGATTTTGAGCATGTTTTGGGTCTGTATCTTGAAAACATTCTAGCAAGAAGTAGGCATGTACAAATCGCTTCTAGGACCCAAAAATATCGAATTTTCGGGTGTTTTGAACCTGAATTTGGGATATAGACGGGTACAGAAGATGCATACACATATTGACTTTGGGCAGCTAAAATATAGATTTTCAGCATGTTTTAGGCCTGTATTTTGAAAATACTCTAACACGGAGTATGCATGTACACATTGCATTTGGGACCCAAAAATATCGAATATTCGGGTGTTTTGAGTCTGAATTTGAGATATAAACGGGTACAGAAGATGAAAGCACATATCCACTTTGGGCACCCAAAATATCGATTTTGAGCATGTTTTGGGCCTATATTTTTAAAATACTTTAACACTGAGTAGACACGTACAGATCGCTTCTGGAACCCAAATAAATCGAATTTTAGGGTGTTCTGAGCCTGAATTTGAGATATGAACGGGTACAGAAGATGCACGCACATATCGACTTTGTGGACCTAAAATATCGATTTTGAGCATGTTTTGGGCCTGTATTTTGAAAATACTCTAACACGGTGTAGACATGTACAGATCGCTTCTGGGACACAAAAATATCGATTTTTTGAGTGTTTTGAGCCTGAATTTGAGATATAAACGGGTACAGAAGATGCATGCACATATCGACTTTGGCACCCAAAATATCGATTTTTAGTATGTTTTGGACGTATAATTTGAAAATATTCTAGCACTGAGTAGGCATGTACAGTATTGCTTCTGGGACCCAAAAATATCGAATTTTCGGGTGTTTTGAGCCAGAAATTGGGATATAACCGGGTACAGACGATGCATGCACATATAGACTTTTTGCACCTAAAATATCGATTTTGAGCATGTTTTGGGTCTGTATCTTGAAAAAATTCTAGCAAGGAGTAGGCATGTACAGATCGCATCTGGGACCCAAAATTATCGAATTTTAGGGTGTTTTGAACCTGAATTTGGGATATAGACGGATACCGAAGATGCATGCACATATCGACTTTTTGCACCTAAAATATCGATTTTGAGCATGTTTTGGGCCTGTATTTTGAAAATACTCTAACACGGAGTAGGCATGTACAGATCGCTTAGGGGACCCAAAAATATCGAATTTTCTGGTGTTTTGAGCCTGAATTTGAGATATAAACGGGTACAGAAGATGCATGCACATTTCGACTTTTTGCACCTAAAATATCGATTTTGAGCATGTTTTGGGTCTGTATCTTGAAAACATTCTAGCAAGAAGTAGGCATGTACAGATTGCTTCTAGGACCCAAAAATATCGAATTTTTGAGTGTTTTGAACCTGAATTTGGGATATAGACGGGTACAGAAGATGCATACACATATTGACTTTGGGCAGCAAAAATATCGATTTTCAGCATGTTTTGGGCCTGTATTTTGAAAATATTCTAACACGGAGTATGCATGTACACATTGCTTTTGGGACCAAAAAATATCGAATATTCGGGTGTTTTGAGTCTGAATTTGAGATATAAACGGGTACAGAAGATGCATGCACATATCGACTTTGGGCACCAAAAATATCGATTTTGAGCATGTTTTGGGCCTGTATTTTGAAAATACTCTAACACGGAGTATGCATGTACACATTGCATTTGGGACCCAAAAATATCGAATATTCGGGTGTTTTGAGTCTGAATTTGAGATATAAACGGGTACAGAAGATGAATGCACATATCCACTTTGGGCACCCAAAATATCGATTTTGAGCATGTTTTGGGCCTATATTTTTAAAATACTTTAACACTGAGTAGACACGTACAGATCGCTTCTGGGACCCAAATAAATCGAATTTTAGGGTGTTCTGAGCCTGAATTTGAGATATGAACGGGTACAGAAGATGCACGCACATATCGACTTTGTGGACCTAAAATATCGATTTTGAGCATGTTTTGGGCCTGTATTTTGAAAATACTCTAACACGGTGTAGACATGTACAGATCGCTTCTGGGACACAAAAATATCGATTTTTTGAGTGTTTTGAGCCTGAATTTGAGATATAAACGGGTACAGAAGATGCATGCACATATCGACTTTGGCACCCAAAATATCGATTTTTAGTATGTTTTGGACGTATAATTTGAAAATATTCTAGCACTGAGTAGGCATGTACAGTATTGCTTCTGGGACCCAAAAATATCGAATTTTCGGGTGTTTTGAGCCAGAAATTGGGATATAACCGGGTACAGACGATGCATGCACATATAGACTTTTTGCACCTAAAATATCGATTTTGAGCATGTTTTGGGTCTGTATCTTGAAAAAATTCTAGCAAGGAGTAGGCATGTACAGATCGCATCTGGGACCCAAAATTATCGAATTTTAGGGTGTTTTGAACCTGAATTTGGGATATAGACGGATACCGAAGATGCATGCACATATCGACTTTTTGCACCTAAAATATCGATTTTGAGCATGTTTTGGGCCTGTATTTTGAAAATACTCTAACACGGAGTAGGCATGTACAGATCGCTTAGGGGACCCAAAAATATCGAATTTTCTGGTGTTTTGAGCCTGAATTTGAGATATAAACGGGTACAGAAGATGCATGCACATTTCGACTTTTTGCACCTAAAATATCGATTTTGAGCATGTTTTGGGTCTGTATCTTGAAAACATTCTAGCAAGAAGTAGGCATGTACAGATTGCTTCTAGGACCCAAAAATATCGAATTTTTGAGTGTTTTGAACCTGAATTTGGGATATAGACGGGTACAGAAGATGCATACACATATTGACTTTGGGCAGCAAAAATATCGATTTTCAGCATGTTTTGGGCCTGTATTTTGAAAATATTCTAACACGGAGTATGCATGTACACATTGCTTTTGGGACCAAAAAATATCGAATATTCGGGTGTTTTGAGTCTGAATTTGAGATATAAACGGGTACAGAAGATGCATGCACATATCGACTTTGGGCACCAAAAATATCGATTTTGAGCATGTTTTGGGCCTGTATTTTGAAAATACTCTAACACGGAGTAGACATGTACAGATCGCATTTGGGACCCAAAAAAAACGAATTTTCGGATGTTTTGAGCTTGAATTTGAGATATAAACGGGTACAGAAGATGCATGCACATTTCGACTTTTTGCACCTAAAATATCGATTTTGAGCATGTTTTGGGTCTGTATCTTGAAAACATTCTAGCAAGAAGTAGGCATGTACAGATTGCTTCTGGGACCCAAAAAAATCTAATTTTCGAGTGTTTTGAACCTGAATTTGGGATATAGACGGGTACAGAAGATGCATACACATATTGACTTCGGGCAGCTAAAATATCGATTTTCAGCATGTTTTGGGCTTGTATTTTGAAAATACTATAACACAGTGTAGACATGTACAGATCGCTTCTGGGACACAAAAATATCGATTTTTTGGGTGTTTTGAGCCTGAATTAGGGATATAAACGGGTAAAGAAGATGCATGCACATATCGACTTTTTGCACCTAAAATATCGATTTTGAGCATGTTTTGGGTCTGTATCATGAAAACTTTCTAGAAAGAAGTAGGCATGTACAGATTGCTTCTGGGACCCAAAAATATCGAATTTTCGAGTGTTTTGAACCTGAATTTGGGATATAGACGGGTACAGAAGATTCATACACATATTGACTTTTGGCAGCTAAAATATCGATTTACAGCATGTTTTAGTCCTGTATTTTAAAAATACTCTAACACGGAGTATGCATGTACAGATCGCTTTTGGGACCCAAAAATATCGAATATTCGGGTTTTTTTAACCTGAATTTGAGATATAAACGGGTACAGAAGATGCATGCACATATTGACTTTGGGCACCCAAAATATCGATTTTGAGCATGTTTTGAGCCTGTATTTTTAAAATACTCTAACACGGAGTAGACACGTACAGATCGCTTCTGGGACCCTAATAAATCGAATTTTCGGTTGTTCTGAGCCTGAATTTGAGATATGAACAGGTACAGAAGATGCATGCACATATCGACTTCGGGCACCTAAAATATCGATTTTGAGCATGTTTTGTGCCTGTATTTTGAAAATACTCAAACACGGTGTAGACATGTACAGATCGCTTCTGGGACACAAAAATATCAATTTTTTGGGTGTTTTGAGCCTAAATTTGAGATATAAACGGATACAGAAGATGCATGCACATATCGACTTTGGGCACCCAAAATATCGATTTTTAGTATGTTTTGGGCGTATAATTTGAAAATATTCTAGCACTGAGTAGGCATGTACAAATTGCTTCTGGGACCGAAAAATATCGAATTTTCGGGTTTTCTGAGCCAGAAATTGGGATATAACCGGGTACATAGGATTCATGCATATATCGATTTTTTGCACCTAAAATATCGATTTTGAGCATGTTTTGGGTCTGTATCTTGAAAAAATTCTAGCAAGTAGTAGGCATGTACAGATCGCTTCTGGGACCCAAAATTATCGAATTTTCGGGTGTTTTGAACCAGAATTTGGGATATAGACGGATACAGAAGATGCATGCACATATCGACTTTGGACACCTAAAATATTGATTTATAGCATGTTTTAAGCCTGTATTTTAAAAACATTCTAGCACTGAGTAAACATGTGCAGATTGCTTAAGGGACCAAAAAATATCGAATTTTCGGAGTTTTGAGCCTGAATTTGAGATATAAACGGGTACAGAAGATGCATGCACATTTCGACTTTTTGCACCTAAAATATCGTTTTTGAGCATGTTTTCGGTCTGTATCTTGAAAACATTCTAGCAAGAAGTAGGCATGTACAGATTGCTTCTGGGACCCAAAAATATCGAATTTTCGAGTGTTTTGAACCTGAATTTGGGATATAGACGGGTACAGAAGATGCATACACATATTGACTTTGGGCAGCTAAAATATCGATTTTCAGCATGTTTTTGACCTGTATTTTGAAAATACTCTAACACGGAGTATGCATGTACACATTGCTTTTGAAACCCAAAAATATCGAATATTCGGTGTTTTGAGCCAGAATTTGGGATATAACCGGATACAGAGGATGCATGCACATATCGACTTTTGGCACCTAAAATATCGATTTTGAGCATGTTTTGGGTCTGTATCTTGAAAAAATTCTAGCAAGGAGTAGGCATGTACAGATCGTTTCTGGGACCCAAAAATACCGAATTTTCTGGTGTTTTGAAACTGAATTTGGGATATAGACGGGTACAGAAGATGCATACACATATTGACTTTGGGCACCTAAAATATAGATTTTCAGCATGTTTTGGGCCTGTATTTTGAAAATACATTAACACGGACTAGGCATGTACAGATCACTTCTGGGACCCAAAAATATCGAATTTTCAGGTGTTTTGAGCCTGAATTTGAGATATAAACGGATACAGAAGATTCATGCACATATCGACTTTGGGCACCTAAAATATCGATTTTGAGCATGTTTTGGGCCTGTATTTTGAAAATGCTCTAACACGGAGTAGACATGTACAGATCGCTTTTGGGACCCAAAAATATCGATTTTTCGGGAGTTTTGAGCCTGAATTTGAGATATAAACGGGTACATAAGATGCATGCACATATCGACTTTGGACACCTAAAATATCGATTTATAGCATGTTTTAAGCCTGTATTTTAAAAACATTTTAGCACTGAGTACTCATGTGCAGATTGCTTATGGGACCCAAAAATATCAAATTTTCGGAGTTTTGAGCCTGAATTTGAGATATAAACGGGTACAGAAGATGCATGCACATATCGACTTTTTGCACTTTTAATATCGATTTTGAGCATGTTTTGGGTCTGTATCTTGAAAACATTCTAGCAAGGAGTAGGCATGTACAGATCGCATTTTTGACCCAAAAATATCGAATTTTCTGGTGTTTTGAACTTGAATTAGGGATATACACGTGTACAGAAGATGCATACACATATTGACTTTGGGCACATAAAATATCGATTTTCAGCATGTTTTTGGCCTGTATTTTAATAACACTCTAACACGGAGTATGCACGTACAGATCGTTTCTGGGACCCAAAAATATTGAATTTTCGGGTGTTTTGAGCCTGAATTTGAGATATAAACGGGTACAGAAGATGCATGCACATATCGACTTTGGGCACTTAAAATGACGATTTTTAGCATGTTTTGGGCCTGTATTTAAAAAATACTCTAACTCGGAGTAGACATGTACAGATCGCTTTTGGGACCCAAAAATATCGAATTTTCGGGTGTTTTGAGCCTGAATTTTAGATATAAACGGGTACAGAAGATGCATGCACATATCGACTTTGGACTCCTAAAATATCGATTTTTAGCATGTCTTGAGCCTATATTTTGAAAACATTCTAGCACTGAGTATGCATGTACAGATCGCTTTAGGGACCCAAGAATATCGAATTTTCGGGTGTTTTGAGCCTGAATTTGAGATATAAACGGGTACAAAAGATGCATGAACATATCGACTTTTTGCACCTAAAATATCGATTTTGAGCATGTCTTGGGTTTGTATCTTAAAAAATTCTAGCAAGGAGTAGGCATGTACAGATCGCTTCTGGGACCCAAAAATATCGACTTTTCGGGTGTTTTGAGCCTGAATTTGAGATATAAACGGGTACAGAAAATGCATGCACATATCGACTTTGGGCACCCAAAATATCGATTTTGAGCATGTTTTGGGCCTGTATTTTTAAAATACTCTAACACTGAGTAGACACGTACAAATCGCTTCTGGAACCCAAATAAATCGAATTTTAGGGAGTTCTGAGCCTGAATTTGAGATATAAACGGGTACAGAAGATGCATGCACATATCGACTTTGGGCACCTAAAATATCGATTTTGAGCATGTTTTGGGCCTGTATTTTGAAAATACTATAGCACGGTGTAGACATGTACAGATCGCTTCTGGGACACAAAAATATCGAGTTTTTGGGTGTTTTGAGCCTGAATTTGAGATATAAACGGGTACAGAAGATGCATTCACATATCGACTTTGGCACCCAAAATATCGATTTTTAGTATGTTTTGGGCGTATAATTTGATAATATTCTAGCACTGAGTAGGCATGTACAGATCGCTTCTTGGACCCAAAAACATCGAATTTTCGGGTGTTTTGAGCCAGAATTTGGGATATAACCGGGTACAGAGGATGCATGCACATATCGACTTTTTGCACCTAAAATATCGATTTTGAGCATGTTTTGGGTCTGTATCTTGAAAACATTCTAGCATGAAGTAGGTATGTACAGATCGTTTCTGGGACCCAAAAATACCGAATTTTCTGGTGTTTTGAAACTGAATTTGGGATATAGACGGGTACAGAAGATGCATACACATATTGACTTTGGGCACCTAAAATATAGATTTTCAGCATGTTTTGGGCCTGTATTTTGAAAATACATTAACACGGAGTAGGCATGTACAGATCACTTCTGGGACCCAAAAATATCGAATTTTCAGGTGTTTTGAGCCTGAATTTGAGATATAAACGGATACAGAAGATTCATGCACATATCGACTTTAGGCACCTAAAATATCGATTTTGAGCATGTTTTGGGCCTGTATTTTGAAAATACTCTAACACGGAGTAGACATGTACAGATCGCTTTTGGGACCCAAAAATATCGAATTTTCGGGTGTTTTGAGCCTGAATTTGAGATATAAACGGGTACAGAAGATGCATGCACATATCGACTTTGGACACATAAAATATCGATTTATAGCATGTTTTAAGCCTGTATTTTAAAAACATTTTAGCACTGAGTAGGCATGTGCAGATTGCTTCTGGGACCCAAAAATATCAAATTTTCGGAGTTTTGAGCCTGAATTTGAGATATAAACGGGTACAGAAGATGTATGCACATATCGACTTTTTGCACTTAAAATATCGATTTTGAGCATGTTTTGGGTCTGTATCTTGAAAACATTCTCGCAAGGAGTAGGCATGTACAGATCGCATTTGGGACCCAAAAATATCGAATTTTCTGGTGTTTTGAACTTGAATTAGGGATATACACGTGTACAGAAGATGCATACACATATTGACTTTGGGCACATAAAATATCGATTTTCAGCATGTTTTAGGCCTGTATTTTAAAAACACTCTAACACGGAGTATGCACGTACAGATCGTTTCTGGGACCCAAAAATATTGAATTTTCGGGTGTTTTGAGCCTGAATTTGAGATATAAACGGGTACAGAAGATGCATGCACATATCGACTTTGGGCACCTAAAATGACGATTTTTAGCATGTTTTGGGCCTGTATTTAAAAAATACTCTAACTCGGAGTAGACATGTACAGATCGCTTTTGGGACCCAAAAATATCGAATTTTCTGGTGTTTTGAGCCTGAATTTTAGATATAAACGGGTACAGAAGATGCATGCACATATCGACTTTGGACACCTAAAATATCGATTTTTAGCATGTCTTGAGCCTATATTTTGAAAACATTCTAGCACTGAGTATGCATGTACAGATCGCTTAAGGGACCAAAAAATATCGAATTTTCGGGTGTTTTGAGCCTGAATTTGAGATATAAACGGGTACAAAAGATGCATGAACATATCGACTTTTTGCACCTAAAATATCGATTTTGAGCATGTTTTGGGTCTGTATCTTGAAAACATTCTAGCAAGGAGTAGGCATGTACAGATCGCATTTGGGACCCAAAAATATCGAATTTTCTGGTGTTTTGAACTTGAATTAGGGATATACACGTGTACAGAAGATGCATACACATATTGACTTTGGGCACATAAAATATCGATTTTCAGCATGTTTTTGGCCTGTATTTTAATAACACTCTAACACGGAGTATGCACGTACAGATCGTTTCTGGGACCCAAAAATATTGAATTTTCGGGTGTTTTGAGCCTGAATTTGAGATATAAACGGGTACAGAAGATGCATGCACATATCGACTTTGGGCACCTAAAATGACGATTTTTAGCATGTTTTGGGCCTGTATTTAAAAAATACTCTAACTCGGAGTAGACATGTACAGATCGCTTTTGGGACCCAAAAATATCGAATTTTCGGGTGTTTTGAGCCTGAATTTTAGATATAAACGGGTACAGAAGATGCATGCACATATCGACTTTGGACACCTAAAATATCGATTTTTAGCATGTCTTGAGCCTATATTTTGAAAACATTCTAGCACTGAGTATGCATGTACAGATCGCTTAAGGGACCCAAAATTATCGAATTTTCGGGTGTTTTGAGCCTGAATTTGAGATATAAACGGGTACAAAAGATGCATGAACATATCGACTTTTTGCACCTAAAATATCGATTTTGAGCATGTTTTGGGTCTGTATCTTGAAAACGTTCTAGCAAGGAGTAGGCATGTACAGATCGCATTTGGGACCCAAAAATATCGAATTTTCGGGTGTTTTGAACTTGAATTAGGGATATACACGTGTACAGAAGATGCATACACATATTGACTTTGGGCACATAAAATATCGATTTTCAGCATGTTTTTGGCCTGTATTTTAATAACACTCTAACACGGAGTATGCACGTACAGATCGTTTCTGGGACCCAAAAATATTGAATTTTCGGGTGTTTTGAGCCTGAATTTGAGATATAAACGGGTACAGAAGATGCATGCACATATCGACTTTGGGCACCTAAAATTACGATTTTTAGCATGTTTTGGGCCTGTATTTAAAAAATACTCTATCTCGGAGTAGACATGTACAGATCGCTTTTGGGACCCAAAAATATCGAATTTTCGGGTGTTTTTAGACTGAATTTTAGATATAAACGGGTACAGAAGATGCATGCACATATCGACTTTGGACACCTAAAATATCGATTTTTAGCATGTCTTGAGCCTATATTTTGAAAACATTCTAGCACTGAGTATGCATGTACAGATCGCTTAAGGGACCCAAAAATATCGAATTTTCGGGTGTTTTGAGCCTGAATTTGAGATATAAACGGGTACAAAAGATGCATGAACATATCGACTTTTTGCACCTAAAATATCGATTTTGAGCATGTCTTGGGTTTGTATCTTAAAAAATTCTAGCAAGGAGTAGGCATGTACAGATCGCTTCGGGGACCCAAAAATATCGACTTTTCGGGTGTTTTGAGCCTAAATTTGAGATATAAACGGGTACAGAAAATGCATGCACATATCGACTTTGGGCACCTAAAATATCGATTTTGAGCATGTTTTGGGCCTGTATTTTTAAAATACTCTAACACTGAGTAGACACGTGCAAATCGCTTCTGGAACCCAAATAAATCGAATTTTAGGGAGTTCTGAGCCTGAATTTGAGATATAAACGGGTACAGAAGATGCATGCACATATCGACTTTGGGCACCTAAAATATCGATTTTGAGCATGTTTTGGGCCTGTATTTTGAAAATACTATAGCACGGTGTAGACATGTACAGATCGCTTCTGGGACACAAAAATATCGAGTTTTTGGGTATTTTGAGCCTGAATTTGAGATATAAACGGGTACAGAAGATGCATTCACATATCGACTTTGGCACCCAAAATATCGATTTTTAGTATGTTTTGGGCGTATAATTTGATAATATTCTAGCACTGAGTAGGCATGTACAGATCGCTTCTTGGACCCAAAAACATCGAATTTTCGGGTGTTTTGAGCCAGAATTTGGGATATAACCGGGTACAGAGGATGCATGCACATATCGACTTTTTGCACCTAAAATATCGATTTTGAGCATGTTTTGGGTCTGTATCTTGAAAAAATTCTAGCATGGAGTAGGCATGTACAGATCGTTTCTGGGACCCAAAAATACCGAATTTTCTGGTCTTTTGAAACTGAATTTGGGATATAGACGGGTACAGAAGATGCATACACATATTGACTTTGGGCACCTAAAATATAGATTTTCAGCATGTTTTGGGCCTGTATTTTGAAAATACATTAACACGGAGTAGGCATGTACAGATCACTTCTGGGACCCAAAAATATCGAATTTTCAGGTGTTTTGAGCCTGAATTTGAGATATAAACGGATACAGAAGATTCATGCACATATCGACTTTGGGCACCTAAAATATCGATTTTGAGCATGTTTTGGGCCTGTATATTGAAAATACTCTAACACGGAGTAGACATGTACAGATCGCTTTTGGGACCCAAAAATATCGAATTTTCGGGTGTTTTGAGCCTGAATTTGAGATATAAACGGGTACAGAAGATGCATGCACATATCGGCTTTGGACACCTAAAATATCGATTTATAGCATGTTTTAAGCCTGTATTTTAAAAACATTTTAGCACTGAGTAGGCATGTGCAGATTGCTTCTGGGACCAAAAAATATCGAATTTTCGGAATTTTGAGCCTGAATTTGAGATATAAACGGGTACAGAAGATGTATGCACATATCGACTTTTTGCACTTAAAATATCGATTTTGAGCATGTTTTGGGTCTGTATCTTGAAAACATTCTAGCAAGTAGTAGGCATGTACAGATCGCATTTGGGACCCAAAAATATCGAATTTTCTGGTGTTTTGAACTTGAATTAGGGATATACACGTGTACAGAAGATGCATACACATATTGACTTTGGGCACATAAAATATCGATTTTCAGCATGTTTTAGGCCTGTATTTTAAAAACACTCTAACACGGAGTATGCACGTACAGATCGTTTCTGGGACCCAAAAATATTGAATTTTCGGGTGTTTTGAGCCTGAATTTGAGATATAAACGGGTACAGAAGATGCATGCACATATCGACTTTGGGCACCTAAAATGACGATTTTTAGCATGTTTTGGTCCTGTATTTAAAAAATACTCTAACTCGGAGTAGACATGTACAGATCGCTTTTGGGACACAAAAATATCGAATTTTCGGGTGTTTTGAGCCTGAATTTTAGATATAAACGGGTACAGAAGATGCATGCACATATCGACTTTGGACACCTAAAATATCGATTTTTAGCATGTCTTCAGCCTATATTTTGAAAACATTCTAGCACTGAGTATGCATGTACAGATCGCTTAAGGGACCCAAAAATATCGAATTTTCGGGTGTTTTGAGCCTGAATTTGATATATAAACGGGTACAAAAGATGCATGAACATATCGACTTTTTGCACCTAAAATATCGATTTTGAGCATGTCTTGTGTTTGTATCTTAAAAAATTCTAGCAAGGAGTAGGCATGTACAGATCTCTTCTGGGACCCAAAAATATCGAATTTTCGGGTGTTTTGAACCTGAATTTGGGATATAGACGGGTACAGAAGATGCATACATATATTGACTTTGGGCACCTAAAATATAGATTTTCAGCATGTTTTGGGCCTGTATTTTGAAAATACATTAACACGGAGTAGGCATGTACAGATCGCTTCTGGGACCCAAAAATATCGACTTTTTGGGTGTTTTGAGCCTGAAATTGAGATATAAACGGGTACAGAAAATGCATGCACATATCGAATTTGGTCACCTTGAATATCGATTTTGAGTATGTTTTGGACCTGTATTTTGAAAATACTCTAACACGGAGTATGCATGTACAGATCGCTTCTGGGACACAAAAATATCGACTTTTTGGGTGTTTTGAGCCTGAATTTGAGATATAAACGGGTGCAGAAGATGCATGCACTTATCGACTTTTCACACCTAAAATATCGATTTATAGCATGTTTTAAGCCTGTATTTTAAAAACATTCTAGCACTGAGTAGGCATGTACAGATCGCTTCTGGGACCCAAAAATATCGAATTTTCGGGTGTTTTGAACCTGAATTTGGGATATAGACGGGTATAGAAGATGCATACACATATTGACTTTGGGCAGCTAAAATATCGATTTACAGCATGTTTTAGGCTTGTATTTTAAAAATACTCTAACACGGAGTATGCATGTACAGATGGCTTTTGGGACCCAAAAATATCGAATATTCGGGAGTTTTGAGTCTGAATTTGAGATATAAACGGGTACAGAAGATGCATGCACATATCGACTTTGGCACCCAAAATATCAATTTTGAGCATGTTTTGATCCTGTATTTTTAAAATACTCTAACACGGAGTAGACACGTACAGATCGCTTCTGGGACCAAAATAAATCGAATTTTCGGTTGTTCTGAGCCTGAATTTGAGATATGAACGGGTACAGAAGATGCATGCACATATCGACTTTTTGCACTTAAAATATCGATTTTGAGCATGTTTTGGGTCTGTATCTTGAAAAAATTCTAGCAAGGAGTAGGCATGTACAGATTGCATTTGGGACCCAAAAATATCGAATTTTCTGGTGTTTTGAGCCTGAATTTTAGTTATAAATGGGTACAAAAGATACATGCACATATCGACTTTGGACACCTAAAATATCGATTTTTAGCATGTCTTGAGCCTATATTTTGAAAACATTCTAGCACTGAGTATGCATGTACAGATCGCTTAAGGGACCCAAAAATATCGAATTTTCGGGTGTTTTGAGCCTGAATTTGAGATATAAACGGGTACAAAAGATGCATGAACATATCGACTTTTTGCACCTAAAATATCGATTTTGAGCATGTCTTGGGTTTGTATCTTAAAAAATTCTAGCAAGGAGTAGGCATGTACAGATCTCTTCTGGGACCCAAAAATATCGAATTTTCGTGTGTTTTGAACCTGAATTTGGGATATAGACGGGTACAGAAGATGCATACATATATTGACTTTGGGCACCTAAAATATAGATTTTCAGCATGTTTTGGGCCTGTATTTTGAAAATACATTAACACGGAGTAGGCATGTACAGATCGCTTCTGGGACCCAAAAATATCGACTTTTCGGGTGTTTTGAGCCTGAATTTGAGATATAAACGGGTACAGAAAATGCATGCACATATCGAATTTGGTCACCTAGAATATCGATTTTGAGTATGTTTTGGACCTGTATTTTGAAAATACTCTAACACAGAGTATGCATGTACAGATCGCTTCTGGGACACAAAAATATCGATTTTTTGGGTGTTTTGAGCCTGAATTTGAGATATAAACGGGTGCAGAAGATGCATGCACTTATCGACTTTTCACACCTAAAATATCGATTTATAGCATGTTTTAAGCCTGTATTTTAAAAACATTCTAGCACTGAGTAGGCATGTACAGATCGCTTCTGGGACCCAAAAATATCGAATTTTCGGGTGTTTTGAACCTGAATTTGGGATATAGACGGGTATAGAAGATGCATACACATATTGACTTTGGGCAGCTAAAATATCGATTTACAGCATGTTTTAGGCTTGTATTTTAAAAATACTCTAACACGGAGTATGCATGTACAGATGGCTTTTGGGACCCAAAAATATCGAATATTCGGGAGTTTTGAGTCTGAATTTGAGATATAAACGGGTACAGAAGATGCATGCACATATCGACTTTGGCACCCAAAATATCAATTTTGAGCATGTTTTGAGCCTGTATTTTTAAAATACTCTAACACGGAGTAGACACGTACAGATCGCTTCTGGGACCAAAATAAATCGAATTTTCGGTTGTTCTGAGCCTGAATTTGAGATATGAACAGGTACAGAAGATGCATGCACATATCGACTTCGGGCACCTAAAATATCGATTTTGAGCATGTTTTGGGCCTGTATTTTGAAAATACTCAAACACGGTGTAGACATGTACAGATCGCTTCTGGGACACAAAAATATCGATTTTTTGGGTGTTTTGAGCCTGAATTTGAGATATAAACGGGTACAGAAGATGCATGCACATATCGACTTTTTGCACCTATAATATCGATTTTAAGCATGTTTTAGGTCTGTATCTTGAAAACATTCTAGGAAGGAGTAGGCATGTACAGGTCGCTTCTGGGACCCAAAAATACCGAATTTTCTGGTGTTTTGAACCAGAATTTGGGATATAGACGGATACCGAAGATGCATGCACGTATCGACTTTGGGCACCTAAAATATCGATTTTGAGCATGTTTTGGGCCTGTATTTTAAAAATACTCTAACACGGAGTAGGCATTTACAGATCGCTTCGGGGACGCAAAAATATCGAATTTTCGAGTGTTTTGAGCCTGAATTTGAGATATAAACGGGTACAGAAGATGCATGCACATTTCGACTTTTTGCACCTAAAATATCGATTTTGAGCATGTTTTGGGTCTGTATATTGAAAACATTCTAGCAAGAAGTAGGCATGTACAGATTGCTTCTGGGACCCAAAAATATCAAATTTTCGAGTGTTTTGAACCTGAATTTGGGATATAGACGGGTACAGAAGATGCATACACATATTGACTTTGGGCAGCTAAAATATCGATTTTCTGCATGTTTTAGGCCTGTATTTTGAAAATACTCTAACACGGAGTATGCATGTACACATTGCTTTTGGGACCCAAAAATATCGAATATTCGGGTGTTTTGAGTCTGAATTTGAGATATAAACGGGTACAGAAGATGCATGCACATTTCGACTTTTTGCACCTAAAATATCGATTTTGAGCATGTTTTGGGCCTGTATTTTTAAAATACTCTAACAATGAGTAGACACGTACAGATCGCTTCTGGAACCCAAATAAATCGAATTTTAGGGTGTTCTGAGCCTGAATTTGAGATATGAACGGATACAGAAGATGCATGCACATATCGACTTTGGGCACCTAAAATATCGATTTTGAGCATGTTTTGGGCCAGTATTTTGAAAATACTATAGCACGGTGTAGACATGTACAGATCGCTTCTGGGACACAAAAATTACGATTTTTTGGGTGTTTTGAGCCTGAATTTGAGATATAAACGGGTACAGAAGATGCATGCACATATCGACTTTGGCACCCAAAATATCGATTTTTAGTATGTTTTGGGAGTATAATTTGAAAATATTCCAGCACTGAGTAGGCATGTACAGATCGCTTCTGGGACCCAAAAATATCGAATTTTCCGGGCTTTTGACACAGAATTTGGGATATAACCGGGTACAGAGGATGCATGCACATATCGACTTTTTGCACCTAAAATATCGATTTCAAGCATGTTTTGGGTCTGTATCTTGAAAACATTCTAGGAAGGAGTAGGCATGTACAGGTCGCTTCTGGGACCCAAAATACCGAATTTTCTGGTGTTTTGAACCTGAATTTGGGATATAGACGGGTACAGAAGATGCATACACATATTTACTTTAGGCACCTAAAATATAGATTTTCAGCATGTTTTGGGCCTGTATTTTGAAAATACATTAACACGGAGTAGGCATGTACAGATCGCTTCTGGAACCCAAAAATATCAAGTTTTCGGGTTTTTTGAGCCTGAATTTGAGATATAAACGGGTACAGAAGATGCATACACATATCGACTTTGGGCACCTAAAATATCGATTTTGAGTATGTTTTGGGCCTGTATTTTGAAAATACTCTAACACGGAGTATGCATGTACAGATCGCTTCTGGGACACAAAAATATCGATTTTTTGGGTGTTTTGAGCCTGAATTTGAGATTTAAACGGGTACAGAAGATGCATGCACATATCCACTTTTCACACCTAAAATATCGATTTATAGCATGTTTTAAGCCTGTATTATAAAAACATTCTAGGACTGAGTAGGCATGTGCAGATCGCTTAAGGGACCCAAAAATATCGAATTTTCGGAGTTTTGAGTCTGAATTTGAGATATAAACGGGTACAGAAGATGCATGCACATATCGACTTTTTGCACCTTAAATATCGATTTTCAGCATGTTTTGGGTCTGTATTTTGAAAAAAATCTAGCAAGGAGTAGGCATGTACAGATCGCTTCTGGGACCCAAAATTATCGAATTTTCGGGTGTTTTGAACCAGAATTTGGGATATAGACGGATACATAAGATGCATGCACATATCGACTTTGGGCACCTAAAATATCGATTTTGAGCATGTTTTGGGCCTGTATTTTGAAAATACTCTAACACGGAGTAGGCATGTACAGATCGCTTCTGGGACCCAAAAATATCGAATTTTCGGGGGTTTTGACCCAGAATTTGGGATATAACCGGGTACAGAGGATGCATGCACATATCGACTTTTTGCACCTAAAATATCGATTTCAAGCATGTTTTGGGTCTGTATCTTGAAAACATTCTAGGAAGGAGTAGGCATGTACAGGTCGCTTCTGGGACCCAAAAATATCAACTTTTCGGGTTTTTTGAGCCTGAATTTGAGATATAAACGGGTACAGAAGATGCATGCACATATCGACTTTGGGCACCTAAAATATCGATTTTGAGTATGTTTTGGGCCTGTATTTTGAAAATACTCTAACACAGAGTATGCATGTACAGATCGCTTCTGGGACACAAAAATATCGATTTTTTGGGTGTTTTGAGCCTGAAATTGAGATTTAAACGGGTACAGAAGATGCATGCACATATCCACTTTTCACACCTTAAATATCGATTTATAGCATGTTTTAAGCCTGTATTATAAAAACATTCTAGCACTGAGTAGGCATGTGCAGATCGCTCAAGGGACCCAAAAATAACGAATTTTCGGAGTTTTGAGTCTAAATTTGAGATATAAACGGGTACAGAAGATGCATGCACATATCGACTTTTTGCACCTTAAATATCGATTTTCAGCATGTTTTGGGTCTGTATTTTGAAAAAATTCTAGCAAGGAGTAGGCATGTACAGATCGCTTCTGGGACCAAAAATTATCGAATTTTCGTGTGTTTTGAACCTGAATTTGGGATATAGACGGATACAGAAGATGCATGCACATATCAACTTTGGGCACCTAAAATATCGATTTTGAGCATGTTTTGGGCCTGTATCTTGAAAACATTCTAGCAAGAAGTAGGCATGTACAGATTGCTTCTGGGACCCAAAAATATCGAATTTTCGAGTGTTTTGAACCTGAATTTGGGATATAGACGGGTACAGAAGATGCATACACATATTGACTTTGGGCAGCTAATTATCGATTTTCAGCATGTTTTAGGCCTGTATTTTGAAAATACTCTAACACGGAGTATGCATGTACACATTGCTTTTGGGACCCAAAAATATCGAATATTCGGGTATTTTGAGTCTGAATTTGAGATATAAACGGGTACGGAAGATGCATGCACATATCGACTTTGGGCACCTAAAATATCGATTTTGAGTATGTTTTGGGCCTGTATTTTGAAAATACTCTAACACTGTGTAGGCATGTACAGATCGCTTCTGGGACACAAAAATATCGATTTTTTGGGTGTTTTGAGCCCGAATTTGAGATATAAACGGGTTCAGAAGAGGCATGCACATATCGACTTTGGACACCTAAAATATCGATTTATAGCATGTGTTAAACCTGTATTTTAAAAACATTCTAGCACTGTGTAGGCATGTGCAGATTGCTTCTGGGACCCAAAAATATCGAATTTTCGGAGTTTTGAGCATGAATTTGAGATATAAACGGGTACAGAAGATGCATGCACATATCGATTTTTTGCACCTAAAATATCGATTTTGAGCATGTTTTGATTCTGTATCTTGAACATATTCTAGCAAGTAGTAGGCATGTACAGATTGCTTCTGGAACCCAAAATAATCGAATATTCGGGTGTTTTGAGTCTGAAATTGAGATATAAACGGGTACAGAAGATGCATGCACATATCGACTTTGGGCACCCAAAATATCGATTTTGAGCATGTCTTGGGTTTGTATCTTAAAAAATTCTAGCAAGGAGTAGGCATGTACAGATCGCTTCTGGGACCCATAAATATCGAATTTTCGGGGGTTTTGAGCCAGAATTTGGGATATAACAGGGTACAGAGTATGCATGCACATATCGACTTTTTGCACCTAAAATATCGATTTTAAGCATGTTTTGGGTCTGTATCTTGAAAACATTCTAGCAAGGAGTAGGCATGTACAGGTCGCTTCTGGGACCAAAAAAAAACCGAATTTTCTGGTGTTTTGAACCTGAATTTGGGATATAGACGGGTACAGAAGATTCATACACATATTGACTTTGGGCACCTAAAATATCGATTTTTAGAATGTTTTGAGCCTATATTTTGAAAACATTCTAGCACTGAGTATGCATGTACAGATCGCTTAAGGGACCCAAAAATATCGAATTTTCGGGTGTTTTGAGCCTGAATTTTAGATATAAACGGGTACAGAAGATGCATGCACATATCGACTTTTTGCACCTAAAATATCGATTTTGAGCATGTCTTGGGTTTGTATCTTAAAACATTCTAGCAAGGAGTAGGCATGTACAGATCGCTTCTGGGACCCAAAAAAATCGAATTTTCGGGTGTTTTGAACCTGAATTTGGGATATAGACGGATACATAAGATGCATGCACATATCGACTTTGGGCACCTAAAATATCGATTTTGAGCATGTTTTGGGCTTGTATTTTGAAAATACTCTAACACGGTGTAGGCATATACAGATGGCTTCGGGGACCCAAAAATATCGACTTTTCGGGTGTTTTGAGCCTGAATTTGAGATATAAACGGGTACAGAAGATGCATGCACATTTCGAATTTTTGCACCTAAAATATCGATTTTGAGCATGTTTTGGGTCTGTATCTTGAAAACATCCTAGCAAGAAGTAGGCATGTACAGATTGCTTCTGGGACCCAAAAATATCGAATTTTCGAGTGTTTTGAACCTGAATTTGGGATATAGACGGGTACAGAAGATGCATACACATATTGACTTTGGGCAGCTAAAATATCGATTTACAGCATGTTTTAGTCCTGTATTTTGAAAATACTCTAACACGGAGTATGCATGTACACATTGCTTTTGAAACCCAAAAATATCGAATATTCGGGTGTTTTGAGTCTGAATTTGAGATATAAACGGGTACAGAAGATGCATGCACATATCGACTTTTTACACCTAAAATATCGATTTTGAGCATGTTTTGGGCCTGTATTTTTAAAATACTCTAACACTAAGTAGACACGTACAAATCGCTTCTGGAACCCAAATAAATCGAATTTTAGGGTGTTCTGAGCCTGAATTTGAGATATAAACGGGTACAGAAGATGCATGCACATATCGACTTTGGGCACCTAAAATATCGATTTTGAGCATGTCTTGGGTTTGTATCTTAAAAAATTCTGGCAAGGAGTAGGCATGTACAGATCGCGTCTGGGACCCAAAAATATCGAATTTTCGGGTGTTTTGAACCTGAATTTGGGATATGAACGGATACAGAAGATGCATGCACATATCGACTTTGGGCACCTAAAATATCGATATTGAGCATGTTTTGGGCCTGTATTTTAAAAATACTATAGCACGGTGTAGAAATGTACAGATCGCTTCTGGGACACAAAAATATCGAGTTTTTGGGTGTTTTGAGCCTGAATTTGAGATATAAACGGGTACAGAAGATGCATGCACATATCGACTTTGGCACCCAAAATATCGATTTTTAGTATGTTTTCGGCGTATAATTTGAAAATATTCTAGTACTGAGTAGGCATGTACAGATCGCTTCTGGGACCCAAAAATATCGAATTTTCGGGGCTTTTGAGCCAGAATTTGGGATATAACCGGGTACAGAGGATGCATGCACATATCGACTTTTTACACCTAAAATATCGATTTTGAGCATGTTTTGGGTCTGTATCTTGAAAAAATTCTAGCATGGAGTAGGCATGTACAGATCGTTTCTGGGACCCACAAATATCGAATTTTCGAGTGTTTTGAGCCTGAATTTGAGATATAAACCGGTACAGAAGATGCATGCACATATCGACTTTGGACACCTAAAATATCGATTTTCAGCATGTTTTGGGCCTGTATTTTAAAAACACTCTGACTCGGAGTATGCACGTACAGATCGCTTCTGGGCCCCCAAAAAATTGAATTTTCGGGTGTTTTGAGCCTGAATTTGAGATATGAACGGGTACAGAAGATGCATGCACATATCGACTTTTTGCACCTAAAATATCGATTTTGAGCATGTCTTCGGTTTGTATCTTAAAAAATTCTAGCACTGAGTATGCATGTACAGATCGCTTAAGGGACCCAAAAATATCGAATTTTCGGGTGTTTTGAGCCTGAATTTGAGATATAAACGGGTACAAAAGATGCATGAACATATCGACTTTTTGCACCAAAAATATCGATTTTGAGCATGTCTTAGGTTTGTATCTTAAAAAATTCTAGCAAGGAGTATGCATGTACAGATCGCTTCTGGGACCCAAAAATATTGAATTTTTCTGGTGTTTTGAGCCTGAATTTGAGATATAAACGGGTACAGAAGATGCATGCACATATCGACTTTGTTCACCTAAAATATCGATTTTTAGCATGTTTTGGGCCTGTATTTAAAAAATACTCTAACTCGGAGTAGACATGTACAGATCGCTTTTGGGACCCAAAAATATCGAATTTTCGGGTGTTTTGAGCCTGAATTTTAGATATAAACGGGTACAGAAGATGCATGCACATATCGACTTTGGACACCTAAAATATCGATTTTTAGCATGTTTTGAGCCTATATTTTGAAAACATTCTAGCACTGATTATGCATGTACAGATCGCTTAAGGGACCTAAAAATATGGAATTTTCAGGTGTTTTGAGCCTGAATTTGAGATATAAACGGGTACAGAAGATGCATGCACATATCGACTTTGGACACCTAAAATATCGATTTTTAGCATGTCTTGAGCCTATATTTTGAAAACATTCTAGCACTGAGTATGCATGTACAGATCGCTTAAGGGACCCAAAAATATCGAATTTTCGGGTGTTTTGAGTCTGAATTTGAGATATAAACGGGTACAGAAGATGAATGCACATATCGACTTTGTTCACCCAAAATATCGATTTTGAGCATGTTTTGGGCCTGTATTTTTAAAATACTCTAACACTGAGTAGACACGTACAGATCGCTTCTGGAACCCAAATAAATCGAATTTTAGGGTGTTCTGAGCCTGAATTTGAGATATGAACGGGTACAGAAGATGCATGCACATATCGAATTTGGGCACCTAAAATATCGATTTTGAGCATGTTTTGGGCCTGTATTTTGAAAGTACTATAGCACGGTGTAGACATATACAGATCGCTTCTGGGACCCAAAAATATCGAAGTTTTTGAGTGTTTTGAGCCTGAATTTGAGATATAAACGGGTACAGAAGATGCATGCACATATCGACTTTGGAACCCAAAATATCGATTTGTAATATGTTTTCAGCGTATAATTTGAAAATATTCTAGCACTGAGTAGGCATGTACAGATCGCTTCTGGGACCCAAAAATATCGAATTTTCGGGGGTTTTGAGCCAGAATTTGGGATATAACCGGGTACAGAGGATGCATTCACATATCGATTTTTTGCGCCTAAAATATCGATTTTGAGCATGTTTTGGGTCTGTATCTTGAGAAAATTCTAGCAAGGAGTATGCATGTACAGATCGCTTCTGGGACCCAAAAATACCGAATTTTATGGTGTTTTGAACCTGAATTTGGGATATAGACGGGTACAGAAGATGCATACACATATTGACTTTGGGCACCTAATATATAGATTTTCAGCATGTTTTGGGCCTGTATTTTGAAAATACATTAACACGGAGTAGGCATGTACAGATCGCTTCTGGGACCCAAAAATATCGATTTTTCGGGTGTTTTGAGCCTGAATTTGAGATATAAACGGGTACAGAAGATGCATGCACATATCGACTTTGGACACCTAAAATATCGTTTTTTTAGCATGTTTTGGGCCTGTATTTTAAAATTACTCTAACACGGAGTAGACATGTACAGATTGCTTTTGGGACACAAAAATATCGAATTTTCGGGTGTTTTGAGCCTGAATTTGAGATATAAACGGGTACAGAAGATGCATGCACATATCGACTTTGGACACCTAAAATATCGATTTTTAGCATGTTTTGAGCCTATATTTTAAAAACATTCTAGCACTGAGTATGCATGTACAGATCGCTTAAGGGACCCAAAAATATGAAATTTTCGGGTGTTTTGAGCCTGAATTTGAGATATAAACGGGTACAGAAGATGCATGCACATATCGACTTTTTGCACTTAAAATATCGATTTTGAGCATGTTTTGGGTTTGTATCTTGAAAACATTCTAGCAAGGAGTAGGCATGTACAGATCGCTTTTGGGACCCAAAAATATCGAATTTTCTGGTGTTTTGAACTTGAATTAGGGATATACACGTGTACAGAAGATGCATACACATATTGATTTTGAGCACATAAAATATCGATTTTCAGCATGTTTTGGGCCTGTATTTTAAAAACACTCTAACACGGAGTATGCACGTACAGATCGCTTCTTGGACCCAAAAATACCGAATTTTCTGGTGTTTTGAACCTGAATTTGGGTAATAGACGGGTACAGAAGATGCATGCACATATTGACTTTGGGCACCTAAAATATAGATTTTCAGCATGTTTTGGGCCTGTATTTTGAAAATACATTAACACGGAGTAGGCATGTACAGATCGTTTCTGGGACCCAAAAATATCGAATTTTCTGGTGTTTTGAACCTGAATTAGGGATATACACGTGTACAGAAGATGCATACACATTTTGACTTTGGGCACATAAAATATCGATTTTTAGCATGTTTTGGCCCTGTATTTTAAAAACACTCTAATACGGAGTGTGCACGTACAGATCGCTACTGGGACCCAAAAATATTGAATTTTCGGGTGTTTTGAGCCTGAATTTGAGATATAAACGGGTACAGAAGATGCTTGCACATATCTACTTTGGGCACCTAAAATATCGATTTTTAGCATGTTTTGGGCCTGTATTTTAAAAAATACTCTAACTCGGAGTAGACATTTACAGTTTGCTTTTGGGACCCAAAAATATCGAATTTTCGGGTGTTTTGAGCATGAATTTTAGATATAAACGGGTACAGAAGATGCATGCACATATCGAATTTGGACACCTAAAATATCGATTTTTAGCATGTTTTGAGCCTATATTTTGAAAACATTCTAGCACTGAGTATGCATGTACAGATCGCTTAAGGGACCCAAAAATATCGAATTTTCGGGTGTTTTGAGCCTGAATTTGAGATATAAACGGGTACAGAAGATGCATGCACATATCGACTTTTTGCACATAAAATATCGATTTTGAGCATGTCTTGGGTTTGTATCTTAAAAAATTCTAGCTAGGAGTAGGCATGTACAGATCGCTTCTGGGACCCAAAAATATCGAATTTTCGGGTGTTTTGAACCTGAATTTGGGATATAGACGGATACAGAAGATGCATGCACATATCGACTTTGGGCACCTAAAATATCGATTTTGAGCATGTTTTGGGCCTGTATTTTGAAAAAACTATAACACGGAGTAGGCATGTACAGATCGCTTCGGGGACCCAAAAATATCGAATTTTCGGGTGTTTTGAGCCTGAATTTGAGATATAAACGGGTACAGAAGATGCATGCACATTTCGACTTTTTGCACCTAAAATATCGATTTTGAGCATGTTTTGGGTCTGTATCTTGAAAACATTCTAGCAAGAAGTAGGCATGTACAGATTGCTTCTGGGACCCAAAAATATCGAGTTTTCGAGTGTTTTGAACCTGAATTTGGGATATCGACGGGTACAGAAGATACATACACATATTGACTTTGGGCAGCTAAAATATAGATTTTCAGCATGTTTTAGACCTGTATTTTGAAAATACTCTAACACGGAGTATGCATGTACACATTGCTTTTGGGACCCAAAAATATTGTATATTCGGGTGTTTTGAGTCTAAATTTGAGATATAAACGGGTACAGAAGATGCATGCACATATCGACTTTGGGCACCCAAAATATCGATTTTGAGCATGTTTTGGGCCTGTATTTTTAAAATACTCTAACACTGAGTAGACACGTACAGATCGCTTCAGGAACCCAAACAAATCGAATTTTAGGGTGTTCTGAGCCTGAATTTGAGATATAAACGGGTACAGAAGATGCATGCACATATCGACTTTGGCACCCAAAATATTGATTTTCAGTATGTTTTCGGCGTATAATTTGAAAATATTCTAGCACTGAGTAGGCATGTACAGATCGCTTCTGGGACCCACAAATATCGATTTTTCGGGGGTTTTGACCCAGAATTTGGGATATAACCTGGTACAGAGGATGCATGCACATATCGACTTTTTGCACCTAAAATATCGATTTTGAGCATGTTTTGGGTCTGTATCTTGAAAAAATTCTAGCAAGGAGTAGGCATGTACAGATCGCTTCTGGTACCCAAAAATACCGAATTTTCTGGTGTTTTGAACCTGAATTTGGGATATAGACGGGTACAGAAGATGCATACACATATTGACTTTGGGCACCTAATATATAGATTTTCAGCATGTTTTGGGCCTGTATTTTGAAAATACATTAACACGGAGTAGGCATGTACAGATCGCTTCTGGGACCCAAAAATATTGAATTTTCGGGTGTTTTGAGCCTGAATTTGAGATATAAACGGGTACAGAAGATGCATGCACATATCGACTTTAGGCACCTAAAATATCGATTTTTAGCATGTTCTGGGCCTGTATTTTAAAAATACTCTAACACGGAGTAGGCATGTACAGATCGCTTCTGGGACCCAAAAATATCGATTTTTCGGGTGTTTTGAGCCTGAATTTGAGATATAAACGGGTACAGAAGATGCATGCACATATCGACTTTGGACACCTAAAATATCGTTTTTTTAGCATGTTTTGGGCCTGTAATTTAAAAATACTCTAACACGGAGTAGACATGTACAGATCGCTTTTGGGACACAAAAATATCGAATTTTCGGGTGTTTTGAGCCTGAATTTCAGATATAAACGGGTACAGAAGATGCATGCACATATCGACTTTGGACACCTAAAATATCGATTTTTAGCATGATTTGAGCCTATATTTTGAAAACATTCTAGCACTGAGTATGCATGTACAGATCGCTTAAGGGACCCAAAAATATGAAATTTTCGGGTGTTTTGAGCCTGAATTTGAGATATAAACGGGTACAGAAGTTACATGCACATATCGACTTTTTGCACCTAAAATATCGATTTTGAGCATGTTTTGGGCCTGTATTTTGAAAATACTCTAGCACGGTGTAGACATGTACAGATCGCTTCAGGGACACAAAAATATCGATTTTTTGGGTATTTTGAGCCTGAATTTGAGATATAAACGGGTACAGAAGATGCATGCACATATCGACTTTGGCACCCAAAATATCGATTTTTAGTATGTTTTCGGCGTATAATTTGAAAATATTCTAGCACTGAGTAGGCATGTACAGATCGCTTCTGGGACCCAAAAATATCGAATTTTCGGAGGTTTTGACCCAGAATTTGGGATATAACCGGGTACAGAGGATGCATGCACATATCGACTTTTTGCACCTAAAATATCGATTTTGAACATGTTTTGGGTCTATATCTTGAAAAAATTCTAGCAAGGAGTAGGCATTTACAGATCGCTTCTGGGACCCAAAAATACCGAATTTTCTGGTGTTTTGAACCTGAATTTGGGTAATAGACGGGTACAGAAGATGCATGCACATATTGACTTTGGGCACCTAAAATATAGATTTTCAGCATGTTTTGGGCCTGTATTTTGAAAATACATTAACACGGAGTAGGCATGTACAGATCGTTTCTAAGACCCAAAAATATCGAATTTTCTGGTGTTTTGAACCTGAATTAGGGATATACACGTGTACAGAAGATGCATACACATTTTGACTTTGGGCACATAAAATATCGATTTTTAGCATGTTTTGGCCCTGTATTTTAAAAACACTCTAACACAGAGTGTGCACGTACAGATCGCTTCTGGGACCCAAAAATATTGAATTTTCGGGTGTTTTGAGCCTTAATTTGAGATATAAACGGGTTCAGATGATGCATGCACATATCGACTTTGGGCACCTAAATTATCGATTTTTAGCATGTTTTGGGCCTGTATTTTAAAAATACTCTAACACGGAGTAGACATGTACAGATCGCTTTTGGGACCGAAAAATATCGAATTTTCGGGTGTTTTGAGCCTGAATTTGAGATATAAACGGGTACAGAAGATGCATGCACATATCGACTTTGGACACCTAAAATATCGATTTATAGCATGTTTTAAGCCTGTATTTTAAAAACATTCTAGCACTGAGTAGGCATGTGAAGATTGCTTCTGGGACCCAAAAATATCGAATTTTCGGAATTTTGAGCCTGAATTTGAGATATAAACGGGTACAGAAGATGTATGCTCATATCGTCTTTTTGCACTTAAAATATCGATTTTGAGCATGTTTTGGGTCTGTATCTTGAAAACATTCTAGCAAGGAGTAGGCATGTACAGATCGCTTTTGGGAGCCAAAAATATCGAATTTTCTGGTGTTTTGAACTTGAATTAGGGATATACACGTGTACAGAAGATGCATACACATATTGACTTTGGGCACATAAAATATCGATTTTCAGCATGTTTTGGGCCTGTATTTTAAAAACACTCTAACACGGAGTATGCACGTACAGATCGCTTCTTGGACCCAAAAATACCGAATTTTCTGGTGTTTTGAACCTGAATTTGGGTAATAGACGGGTACAGAAGATGCATGCACATATTGACTTTGGGCACCTAAAATATAGATTTTCAGCATGTTTTGGGCCTGTATTTTGAAAATACATTAACACGGAGTAGGCATGTACAGATCGTTTCTGGGACCCAAAAATATCGAATTTTCTGGTGTTTCGAACCTGAATTAGGGATATACACGTGTACAGAAGATGCATACACATTTTGACTTTGGGCACATAAAATATCGATTTTTAGCATGTTTTGGCCCTGTATTTTAAAAACACTCTAACACGGAGTGTGCACGTACAGATCGCTACTGGGACCCAAAAATATTGAATTTTCGGGTGTTTTGAGCCTTAATTTGAGATATAAACGGGTACAGATGATGCATGCACATATCGACTTTGGGCACCTAAAATATCGATTTTTAGCATGTTTTGGGCCTGTATTTTAAAAATACTCTAACACGGAGTAGACATGTACAGATCGCTTTTGGGACCCAAAAATATCGAATTTTCGGGTGTTTTGAGCCTGAATTTGAGATATAAACGGGTTCAGAAGATGCATGCACATATCGACTTTGGACACCTAAAATATCGATTTAAAGCATGTTTTAAGCCTGTATTTTAAAAACATTCTAGCACTGAGTAGGCATGTGAAGATTGCTTCTGGGACCCAAAAATATCGAATTTTCGGAGTTTTGAGCCTGAATTTGAGATATAAACGGGTACAGAAGATGCATGCACATATCGACTTTTTGCACTTAAAATATCGATTTTGAGCATGTTTTGGACGGTATCTTGAAAACATTCTAGCAAGGAGTAGGCATGTACAGATCGCTTTTGGGACCCAAAAATATCGAATTTTCTGGTGTTTTGAACTTGAATTAGGGATATACACGTGTCCAGAAGATGCATACACATATTGACTTTGGGCACATAAAATATCGATTTTCAGCATGTTTTGGGCCTGTATTTTAAAAACACTCTAACACGGAGTATGCACGTACAGATCGCTTCTGGGACCCAAAAATATTGAATTTTCGGGTGTTTTGAGCCTGAATTTGAGATATAAACGGGTACAGAAGATGCTTGCACATATCGACTTTGGGCACCTAAAATATCGATTTTTAGCATGTTTTGGGCCTGTATTTTAAAAAATACTCTAACTCGGAGTAGACATGTACAGTTTGTTTTTGGGACCCAAAAATATCGAATTTTCGGGTGTTTTGAGCCTGAATTTTAGATATAAACGGGTACAGAAGATGCATGCACATATCGAATTTGGACACCTAAAATATCGATTTTTAGCATGTTTTGAGCCTATATTTTGAAAACATTCTAGCACTGAGTATGCATGTACAGATCGCTTAAGGGACCCAAAAATATCGAATTTTCGGGTGTTTTGAGCCTGAATTTGAGATATAAACGGGTACAGAAGATGTATGCACATATCGACTTTTTGCACATAAAATATCGATTCTGAGCATGTCTTGGGTTTGTATCTTAAAAAATTCTAGCAAGGAGTAGGCATGTACAGATCGCTTCTGGGACCCAAAAATATCGAATTTTCGGGTGTTTTGAACCTGAATTTGGGATATAGACGGATACAGAAGATGCATGCACATATCGACTTTGGGCACCTAAAATATCGATTTTGAGCATGTTTTGGTCCTGTATTTTGAAAAAACTATAACACGGAGTAGGCATGTACAGATCGCTTCGGGGACCCAAAAATATCGAATTTTCGGGTGTTTTGAGCCTGAATTTGAGATATAAACGGGTACAGAAGATGCATGCACATTTCGACTTTTTGCACCTAAAATATCGATTTTGAGCATGTTTTGGGTCTGTATCTTGAAAACATTCTAGCAAGAAGTAGGCATGTACAGATTGCTTCTGGGACCCAAAAATATCGAGTTTTCGAGTGTTTTGAACCTGAATTTGGGATATCGACGGGTACAGAAGATACATACACATATTGACTTTGGGCAGCTAAAATATAGATTTTCAGCATGTTTTAGACCTGTATTTTGAAAATACTCTAACACGGAGTATGCATGTACACATTGCTTTTGGGACCCAAAAATATTGTATATTCGGGTGTTTTGAGTCTAAATTTGAGATATAAACGGGTACAGAAGATGCATGCACATATCGACTTTGGGCACCCAAAATATCGATTTTGAGCATGTTTTGGGCCTGTATTTTTAAAATACTCTAACACTGAGTAGACACGTACAGATCGCTTCAGGAACCCAAACAAATCGAATTTTAGGGTGTTCTGAGCCTAAATTTGAGATATAAACGGGTACAGAAGAGGCATGCACATATCGACTTTGGCACCCAAAATATCGATTTTCAGTATGTTTTCGGCGTATAATTTGAAAATATTCTAGCACTGAGTAGGCATGTACAGATCGCTTCTGGGACCCAAAAATATCGATTTATTTGGGGTTTTGAGCCAGAATTTGGGATATAACCTGGTACAGAGGATGCATGCACATATCGACTTTTTGCACCTAAAATATCGATTTTGAGCATGTTTTGGGTCTGTATCTTGAAAAAATTCTAGCAAGGAGTAGGCATGTACAGATCGCTTCTGGGACCCAAAAATACCGAATTTTCTGGTGTTTTGAACCTGAATTTGGGATATAGACGGGTACAGAAGATGCATACACATATTGACTTTGGGCACCTAATATATAGATTTTCAGCATGTTTTGGGCCTGTATTTTGAAAATACATTAACACGGAGTAGGCATGTACAGATCGCTTCTGGGACCCAAAAATATTGAATTTTCGGGTGTTTTGAGCCTGAATTTGAGATATAAACGGGTACAGAAGATGCATGCACATATCGAATTTGGACACCTAAAATATCGATTTATAGCATGTTTTAAGCCTGTATTTTAAAAACATTCTAGCACTGAGTAGGCATGTGCAGATTGCTTAAGGGACCCAAAAATATCGAATTTTCGGAGTTTTAAGCCTGAATTTGAGATATAAACGGGTACAGAAGATGCATGCACATATCGACTTTTTGCACTTAAAATATCGATTTTGAGCATGTTTTTGGTCTGTATCTTGAAAACATTCTAGCAAGGAGTAGGCATGTACAGATCGCTTTTGGGACCCAAAAGTATCGAATTTTCTGGTGTTTTGAACTTGAATTAAGGATATACACGTGTCCAGAAGATGCATGCACATATCGACTTTGGGCACCTAAAATATCGATTTTGAGCATGTTTTGGGCCTGTATTTTGAAAAAACTATAACACGGAGTAGGCATGTACAGATCGCTTCGGGGACCCAAAAATATCGAATTTTCGGGTGTTTTGAGCCTGAATTTGAGATATAAACGGGTACAGAAGATGCATGCACATTTCGACTTTTTGCACCTAAAATATCGATTTTGAGCATGTTTTGGGTCTGTATCTTGAAAACATTCTAGCAAGAAGTAGGCATGTACAGATTGCTTCTGGGACCCAAAAATATCGAGTTTTCGAGTGTTTTGAACCTGAATTTGGGATATCGACGGGTACAGAAGATACATACACATATTGACTTTGGGCAGCTAAAATATAGATTTTCAGCATGTTTTAGACCTGTATTTTGAAAATACTCTAACACGGAGTATGCATGTACACATTGCTTTTGGGACCCAAAAATATTGTATATTCGGGTGTTTTGAGTCTAAATTTGAGATATAAACGGGTACAGAAGATGCATGCACATATCGACTTTGGGCACCCAAAATATCGATTTTGAGCATGTTTTGGGCCTGTATTTTTAAAATACTCTAACACTGAGTAGACACGTACAGATCGCTTCAGGAACCCAAACAAATCGAATTTTAGGGTGTTCTGAGCCTGAATTTGAGATATAAACGGGTACAGAAGATGCATGCACATATCGACTTTGGCACCCAAAATATCGATTTTCAGTATGTTTTCGGCGTATAATTTGAAAATATTCTAGCACTGAGTAGGCATGTACAGATCGCTTCTGGGACCCAAAAATATCGATTTTTCGGGGGTTTTGAGCCAGAATTTGGGATATAACCTGGTACAGAGGATGCATGCACATATCGACTTTTTGCACCTAAAATATCGATTTTGAGCATGTTTTGGGTCTGTATCTTGAAAAAATTCTAGCAAGGAGTAGGCATTTACAGATCGCTTCTGGTACCCAAAAATACCGAATTTTCTGGTGTTTTGAACCTGAATTTGGGATATAGACGGGTACAGAAGATGCATACACATATTGACTTTGGGCACCTAATATATAGATTTTCAGCATGTTTTGGGCTTGTATTTTGAAAATACATTAACACGGAGTAGGCATGTACAGATCGCTTCTGGGACCCAAAAATATTGAATTTTCGGGTGTTTTGAGCCTGAATTTGAGATATAAACGGGTACAGAAGATGCATGCACATATCGAATTTGGACACCTAAAATATCGATTTATAGCATGTTTTAAGCCTGTATTTTAAAAACATTCTAGCACTGAGTAGGCATGTAAAGATTGCTTAAGGGACCCAAAAATATCGAATTTTCGGAGTTTTAAGCCTGAATTTGAGATAAAAACGGGTACAGAAGATGCATGCACATATCGACTTTTTGCACTTAAAACATCGATTTTGAGCATGTTTTTGGTCTGTATCTTGAAAACATTCTAGCAAGGAGTAGGCATGTACAGATCGCTTTTGGGACCCAAAAGTATCGAATTTTCTGGTGTTTTGAACTTGAATTAGGGATATACACGTGTCCAGAAGATGCATACACATATTGACTTTTGGCACATAAAATATCGATTTTCAGCATGTTTTGGGCCTGTATTTTAAAAACACTCTAACACGGAGTATGCACGTACAGATCGCTTCTGGGACCCAAAAATATTGAATTTTAGGGTGTTTTGAGCCTGAATTTGAGATATAAACGGGTACAGAAGATGCATGCACATATCGACTATAGGCACCTAAAATATCGATTTTTAGCATGTTCTGGGCCTGTATTTTAAAAATACTCTAACACGGAGTAGACATGTACAGATCGCTTCTGGAACCCAAATAAATCGAATTTTAGGGTGTTCTGAGCCTGAATTTGAGATATAAACGGGTACAAAAGATGCATGCACATATCGACTTTGGGCACCTAAAATATCGGTTTTGAGCATGTTTTGGGCCTGTATTTTGAAAATGCTATAGCACGGTGTAGACATGTACAGATCGCTTCTGGGACACAAAAATATCGATTTTCGGGTGTTTTGAGCCTGAATTTGAGATATAAACGGGTACAGAAGATGCATGCACATATCGACTTTGGCACCCAAAATAACGATTTTTAGAATATTTTCGGCGTATAATTTGAAAATATTCTAGCACTGAGTAGGCATGTACAGATCGCTTTTGGGACCCAAAAATATCGAAATTTCTGGAGTTTTGAGCCTGAATTTGAGATATAAACGGGTACAGAAGATGCATGCACATATCGAATTTGGACACCTAAAATATCGATTTATAGCATGTTTTAAGCCTGTATTTTAAAAACATTCTAGCACTGAGTAGGCATGTAAAGATTGCTTAAGGGACCCAAAAATATCGAATTTTCGGAGTTTTAAGCCTGAATTTGAGATAAAAACGGGTACAGAAGATGCATGCACATATCGACTTTTTGCACTTAAAACATCGATTTTGAGCATGTTTTTGGTCTGTATCTTGAAAACATTCTAGCAAGGAGTAGGCATGTACAGATCGCTTTTGGGACCCAAAAGTATCGAATTTTCTGGTGTTTTGAACTTGAATTAGGGATATACACGTGTCCAGAAGATGCATACACATATTGACTTTTGGCACATAAAATATCGATTTTCAGCATGTTTTGGGCCTGTATTTTAAAAACACTCTAACACGGAGTATGCACGTACAGATCGCTTCTGGGACCCAAAAATATTGAATTTTAGGGTGTTTTGAGCCTGAATTTGAGATATAAACGGGTACAGAAGATGCATGCACATATCGACTATAGGCACCTAAAATATCGATTTTTAGCATGTTCTGGGCCTGTATTTTAAAAATACTCTAACACGGAGTAGACATGTACAGATCGCTTCTGGAACCCAAATAAATCGAATTTTAGGGTGTTCTGAGCCTGAATTTGAGATATAAACGGGTACAAAAGATGCATGCACATATCGACTTTGGGCACCTAAAATATCGGTTTTGAGCATGTTTTCGGCCTGTATTTTGAAAATGCTATAGCACGGTGTAGACATGTACAGATCGCTTCTGGGACACAAAAATATCGATTTTCGGGTGTTTTGAGCCTGAATTTGAGATATAAACGGGTACAGAAGATGCATGCACATATCGACTTTGGCACCCAAAATAACGATTTTTAGAATATTTTCGACGTATAATTTGAAAATATTCTAGCACTGAGTAGGCATGTACAGATCGCTTTTGGGACCCAAAAATATCGAAATTTCTGGAGTTTTGAGCCTGAATTTGAGATATAAACGGGTACAGAAGATGCATGCACATATCGACTTTTTGCACATAAAATATCGATTTTGAGCATGTCTTGGGTTTGTATCTTAAAAAATTCTAGCAAGGAGTAGGCATGAACAGATCGCTTCTGGGACCCAAAAATATCGAATTTTCGGGTGTTTTGAACCTGAATTTGGGATATAGACGGATACAGAAGATGCATGCACATATCGACTTTGGGCACCTAAAATATCGATTTTGAGCATGTTTTGGGCCTGTATTTTGAAAAAACTATAACACGGAGTAGGCATGTACAGATCGCTTCGGGGACCCAAAAATATCGAATTTTCGGGTGTTTTGAGCCTGAATTTGAGATATAAACGGGTACAGAAGATGCATGCACATTTCGACTTTTTGCACCTAAAATATCGATTTTGAGCATGTTTTGGGTCTGTATCTTGAAAACATTCTAGCAAGAAGTAGGCATGTACAGATTGCTTCTGGGACCCAAAAATATCGAATTTTCGAGTGTTTTGAACCTGAATTTGGGATATCGACGGGTACAGAAGATACATACACATATTGACTTTGGGCAGCTAAAATATAGATTTTCAGCATGTTTTAGACCTGTATTTTGAAAATACTCTAACACGGAGTATGCATGTACACATTGCTTTTGGGACCCAAAAATATTGAATATTCGGCTGTTTTCAGTCTGAATTTGAGATATAAACGGGTACAGAAGATGCATGCACATATCGACTTTGGGCACCCAAAATATCGATTTTGAGCATGTTTTGGGCCTGTATTTTTAAAATACTCTAACACTGAGTAGACACATACAGATCGCTTCTGGAACCCAAATAAATCGAATTTTAGGGTGTTCTGAGCCTGAATTTGAGATATAAACGGGTACAAAAGATGCATGCACATATCGACTTTGGCACCCAAAATATCGATTTTTAGTATGTTTTCAGCGTATAATTTGAAAATATTCTAGCACTTAGTAGGCATGTACAGATCGCTTTTGGGACCCAAAAATATCGATTTTTCGGGGGTTTTGAGCCAGAATTTGGGATATAACCTGGTACAGAGGATGCATGCACATATCGACTTTTTGCACCTAAAATATCGATTTTGAGCATGTTTTGGGTCTGTATCTTGAAAAAATTCTAGCAAGGAGTAGGCATGTACAGATTGCTTCTGGGACCCAAAAATACCGAATTTTCAGGTGTTTTGAACCTGAATTTGGGATATAGACGGGTACAGAAGATGCATACACATATTGACTTTGGGCACCTAAAATATCGATTTATAGCATGTTTTAAGCCTTTATTTTAAAAACATTCTAGCACTGAGTAGGCATGTGCAGATTGCTTAAGGGACCCAAAAATATCAAATTTTCGGAGTTTTAAGCCTGAATTTGAGATATAAACGGGTACAGAAGATGCATGCACATATCGACTTTTTGCACTTAAAATATCGATTTTGAGCATGTTTTTGGTCTGTATCTTGAAAACATTCTAGCAAGGAGTAGGCATGTACAGATCGCTTTTGGGACCCAAAAGTATCGAATTTTCTGGTGTTTTGAACTTGAATTAAGGATATACACGTGTCCAGAAGATGCATGCACATATCGAGTTTGGGCACTTAAAATATCGATTTTGAGCATGTTTTGGGCCTGTATTTTGAAAAAACTATAACACGGAGTAGGCATGTACAGATCGCTTCGGGGACCCAAAAATATCGAATTTTCGGGTGTTTTGAGCCTGAATTTGAGATATAAACGGGTACAGAAGATGCATGCACATTTCGACTTTTTGCACCTAAAATATCGATTTTGAGCATGTTTTGGGTCTGTATCCTGAAAACATTCTAGCAAGAAGTAGGCATGTACAGATTGCTTCTGGGACCCAAAAATATCGAGTTTTCGAGTGTTTTGAACCTGAATTTGGGATATCGACGGGTACAGAAGATACATACACATATTGACTTTGGGCAGCTAAAATATAGATTTTCAGCATGTTTTAGACCTGTATTTTGAAAATACTCTAACACGGAGTATGCATGTACACATTGCTTTTGGGACCCAAAAATATTGTATATTCGGGTGTTTTGAGTCTAAATTTGAGATATAAACGGGTACAGAAGATACATGCACATATCGACTTTAGGCACCCAAAATATCGATTTTGAGCATGTTTTGGGCCTGTATTTTTAAAATACTCTAACACTGAGTAGACACGTACAGATCGCTTCAGGAACCCAAACAAATCGAATTTTAGGGTGTTCTGAGCCTGAATTTGAGATATAAACGGGTACAGAAGATGCATGCACATATCGACTTTGGCACCCAAAATATCGATTTAAAGTATGTTTGCGGCGTATAATTTGAAAATATTCTAGCACTGAGTAGGCATGTACAGATCGCTTCTGGGACCCAAAAATATCGATTTTTCGGGGGTTTTGAGCCAGAATTTGGGATATAACCTGGTACAGAGGATGCATGCACATATCGACTTTTTGCACCTAAAATATCGATTTTGAGCATGTTTTGGGTCTGTATCTTGAAAAAATTCTAGCAAGGAGTAGGCATGTACAGATTGCTTCTGGGACCCAAAAATATCGAGTTTTCGAGTGTTTTGAACCTGAATTTGGGATATCGACGGGTACAGAAGATGCATACACATATTGACTTTGGGCACCTAATATATAGATTTTCAGCATGTTTTGGGCCTGTATTTTGAAAATACATTAACACGGAGTAGGCATGTACAGATCGCTTCTGGGACCCAAAAATATTGAATTTTCGGGTGTTTTGAGCCTGAATTTGAGATATAAACGGGTACAAAAGATGCATGCACATATCGACTTTGGGCACCTAAAATATCGGTTTTGAGCATGTTTTGGGCCTGTATTTTGAAAATGCTATAGCACGGTGTAGACATGTACAGATCGCTTCTGGGACACAAAAATATCGATTTTCGGGTGTTTTGAGCCTGAATTTGAGATATAAACGGGTACAGAAGATGCATGCACATATCGACTTTGGCACCCAAAATAACGATTTTTAGAATATTTTCGGCGTATAATTTGAAAATATTCTAGCACTGAGTAGGCATGTACAGATCGCTTTTGGGACCCAAAAATATCGAAATTTCTGGAGTTTTGAGCCTGAATTTGAGATATAAACGGGTACAGAAGATGCATGCACATATCGACTTTTTGCACATAAAATATCGATTTTGAGCATGTCTTGGGTTTGTATCTTAAAAAATTCTAGCAAGGAGTAGGCATGAACAGATCGCTTCTGGGACCCAAAAATATCGAATTTTCGGGTGTTTTGAACCTGAATTTGGGATATAGACGGATACAGAAGATGCATGCACATATCGACTTTGGGCACCTAAAATATCGATTTTGAGCATGTTTTGGGCCTGTATTTTGAAAAAACTATAACACGGAGTAGGCATGTACAGATCGCTTCGGGGACCCAAAAATATCGAATTTTCGGGTGTTTTGAGCCTGAATTTGAGATATAAACGGGTACAGAAGATGCATGCTCATTTCGACTTTTTGCACCTAAAATATCGATTTTGAGCATGTTTTGGGTCTGTATCTTGAAAACATTCTAGCAAGAAGTAGGCATGTACAGATTGCTTCTGGGACCCAAAAATATCGAATTTTCGAGTGTTTTGAACCTGAATTTGGGATATCGACGGGTACAGAAGATACATACACATATTGACTTTGGGCAGCTAAAATATAGATTTTCAGCATGTTTTAGACCTGTATTTTGAAAATACTCTAACACGGAGTATGCATGTACACATTGCTTTTGGGACCCAAAAATATTGAATATTCGGCTGTTTTCAGTCTGAATTTGAGATATAAACGGGTACAGAAGATGCATGCACATATCGACTTTGGGCACCCAAAATATCGATTTTGAGCATGTTTTGGGCCTGTATTTTTAAAATACTCTAACACTGAGTAGACACATACAGATCGCTTCTGGAACCCAAATAAATCGAATTTTAGGGTGTTCTGAGCCTGAATTTGAGATATAAACGGGTACAAAAGATGCATGCACATATCGACTTTGGCACCCAAAATATCGATTTTTAGTATGTTTTCAGCGTATAATTTGAAAATATTCTAGCACTTAGTAGGCATGTACAGATCGCTTTTGGGACCCAAAAATATCGATTTTTCGGGGGTTTTGAGCCAGAATTTGGGATATAACCTGGTACAGAGGATGCATGCACATATCGACTTTTTGCACCTAAAATATCGATTTTGAGCATGTTTTGGGTTTGTATCTTGAAAAAATTCTAGCAAGGAGTAGGCATGTACAGATTGCTTCTGGGACCCAAAAATACCGAATTTTCTGGTGTTTTGAACCTGAATTTGGGATATAGACGGGTACAGAAGATGCATACACATATTGACTTTGGGCACCTAAAATATCGATTTATAGCATGTTTTAAGCCTTTATTTTAAAAACATTCTAGCACTGAGTAGGCATGTGCAGATTGCTTAAGGGACCCAAAAATATCGAATTTTCGGAGTTTTAAGCCTGAATTTGAGATATAAACGGGTACAGAAGATGCATGCACATATCGACTTTTTGCACTTAAAATATCGATTTTGAGCATGTTTTTGGTCTGTATCTTGAAAACATTCTAGCAAGGAGTAGGCATGTACAGATCGCTTTTGGGACCCAAAAGTATCGAATTTTCTGGTGTTTTGAACTTGAATTAAGGATATACACGTGTCCAGAAGATGCATGCACATATCGAGTTTGGGCACTTAAAATATCGATTTTGAGCATGATTTGGGCCTGTATTTTGAAAAAACTATAACACGGAGTAGGCATGTACAGATCGCTTCGGGGACCCAAAAATATCGAATTTTCGGGTGTTTTGAGCCTGAATTTGAGATATAAACGGGTACAGAAGATGCATGCACATTTCGACTTTTTGCACCTAAAATATCGATTTTGAGCATGTTTTGGGTCTGTATCCTGAAAACATTCTAGCAAGAAGTAGGCATGTACAGATTGCTTCTGGGACCCAAAAATATCGAGTTTTCGAGTGTTTTGAACCTGAATTTGGGATATCGACGGGTACAGAAGATACATACACATATTGACTTTGGGCAGCTAAAATATAGATTTTCAGCATGTTTTAGACCTGTATTTTGAAAATACTCTAACACGGAGTATGCATGTACACATTGCTTTTGGGACCCAAAAATATTGTATATTCGGGTGTTTTGAGTCTAAATTTGAGATATAAACGGGTACAGAAGATACATGCACATATCGACTTTAGGCACCCAAAATATCGATTTTGAGCATGTTTTGGGCCTGTATTTTTAAAATACTCTAACACTGAGTAGACACGTACAGATCGCTTCAGGAACCCAAACAAATCGAATTTTAGGGTGTTCTGAGCCTGAATTTGAGATATAAACGGGTACAGAAGATGCATGCACATATCGACTTTGGCACCCAAAATATCGATTTAAAGTATGTTTGCGGCGTATAATTTGAAAATATTCTAGCACTGAGTAGGCATGTACAGATCGCTTCTGGGACCCAAAAATATCGATTTTTCGGGGGTTTTGAGACAGAATTTGGGATATAACCTGGTACAGAGGATGCATGCACATATCGACTTTTTGCACCTAAAATATCGATTTTGAGCATGTTTTGGGTCTGTATCTTGAAAAAATTCTAGCAAGGAGTAGGCATGTACAGATTGCTTCTGGGACCCAAAAATATCGAGTTTTCGAGTGTTTTGAACCTGAATTTGGGATATCGACGGGTACAGAAGATGCATACACATATTGACTTTGGGCACCTAATATATAGATTTTCAGCATGTTTTGGGCCTGTATTTTGAAAATACATTAACACGGAGTAGGCATGTACAGATCGCTTCTGGGACCCAAAAATATTGAATTTTCGGGTGTTTTGAGCCTGAATTTGAGATATAAACGGGTACAGAAGATGCATGCACATATCGAATTTGGACACCTAAAATATCGATTTATAGCATGTTTTAAGCCTGTATTTTAAAAACATTCTAGCACTGAGTAGGCATGTGCAGATTGCTTAAGGGACCCAAAAATATCGAATTTTCGGAGTTTTAAGCCTGAATTTGAGATATAAACGGGTACAGAAGATGCATGCACATATCGACTTTTTGCACTTAAAATATCAATTTTGAGCATGTTTTTGGTCTGTATCTTGAAAACATTCTAGCAAGGAGTAGGCATGTACAGATCGCTTTTGGGACCCAAAAGTATCGAATTTTCTGGTGTTTTGAACTTGAATTAGGGATATACACGTGTCCAGAAGATGCATACACATATTGACTTTTGGCACATAAAATATCGATTTTCAGCATGTTTTGGGCCTGTATTTTAAAAACACTCTAACACGGAGTATGCACGTACAGATCGCTTCTGGGACCCAAAAATATTGAATTTTTGGGTGTTTTGAGCCTGAATTTGAGATATAAACGGGTACAGAAGATGCATGCACATATCGACTTTAGGTACCTAAAATATCGATTTTTAGCATGTTTTGGGCCTGTATTTTAAAAATACTCTAACACGGAGTAGACATGTACAGATCGCTTCTGGAACCCAAATAAATCGAATTTTAGGGTGTTCTGAGCCTGAATTTGAGATATGAACGGGTACAGATGATGCATGCACATATCGACTTTGGGCACCTAAAATATCGGTTTTGAGCATGTTTTGGGCCTGTATTTTGAAAATGCTATAGCACGGTGTAGACATGTACAGATCGCTTCTTGGACACAAAAATATCGATTATTTGGGTGTTTTGAGCCTGAATTTGAGATATAAACGGGTACAGAAGATGCATGCACATATCGACTTTGGCACCCAAAATAACGATTTTTAGAATATTTTCGGCGTATAATTTGAAAATATTCTAGCACTGAGTAGGCATGTACAGATCGCTTTTGGGACCCAAAAATATCGAAATTTCTGGTGTTTTGAGCCTGAATTTGAGATATAAACGGGTACAGAAGATGCATGCACATATCGACTTTTTGCACATAAAATATCGATTTTGAGCATGTCTTGGGTTTGTATCTTAAAAAATTCTAGCAAGGAGTAGGCATGTACAGATCGCTTCTGGGACCCAAAAATATCGAATTTTAGGGTGTTTTGAGCCTGAATTTGAGATATATACGGGTACAGAAGATGCATACACATTTCGACTTTTTGCAGCTAAAATATCGATTTTGAGCATGTTTTGGGTCTGTATCTTGAAAACATTCTAGCAAGAAGTAGGCATGTACAGATTGCTTCTGGGACCCAAAAATATCGAATTTTCGAGTGTTTTGAACCTGAATTTGGGATATCGACGGGTACAGAAGATACATACACATATTGACTTTGGGCAGCTAAAATATAGATTTTCAGCATGTTTTAGACCTGTATTTTGAAAATACTCTAACACGGAGTATGCATGTACACATTGCTTTTGGGACCCAAAAATATTGAATATTCGGGTGTTTTCAGTCTGAATTTGAGATATAAACGGGTACAGAAGATGCATGCACATATCGACTTTGGGTACCCAAAATATCGATTTTGAGCATGTTTTTGGTCTGTATCTTGAAAACATTCTAGCAAGGAGTAGGCATGTACAGATCGCTTTTGGGACCCAAAAGTATCGAATTTTCTGGTGTTTTGAACTTGAATTAGGGATATACACGTGTACAGAAGATGCATACACATATTGACTTTTGGCACATAAAATATCGATTTTCAGCATGTTTTGGGCCTGTATTTTAAAAACACTCTAACACGGAGTATGCACGTACAGATCGCTTCTGGGACCCAAAAATATTGAATTTTCGGGTGTTTTGAGCCTGAATTTGAGATATAAACGGGTACAGAAGATGCATGCACATATCGACTTTAGGCACCTAAAATATCGATTTTTAGCATGTTTTGGGCCTGTACTTTAAAAATACTCTAACACGGAGTAGACATGTACAGATCGCTTCTGGAACCCAAATAAATCGAATTTTAGGGTTTTCTGAGCCTGAATATGAGATATGAACGGGTACAGATGATGCATGCACATATCGACTTTGGGCACCTAAAATATCGGTTTTGAGCATGTTTTGGGCCTGTATTTTGAAAATGCTATAGCACGGTGTAGACATGAACAGATCGCTTCTGGGACACAAAAATATCGATTTTTTGGGTGTTTTGAGCCTGAATTTGAGATATAAACGGGTACAGAAGATGCATGCACATATCGACTTTGGCACCCAAAATAACGATTTTTAGAATATTTTCGGCGTATAATTTGAAAATATTCTAGCACTGAGTAGGCATGTACAGATCGCTTTTGGGACCCAAAAATATCGAAATTTCGGGTGTTTTGAACCTGAATTTGGGATATAGACGGATACAGAAGATGCATGCACATATCGACTTTGGGCACCTAAAATATCGATTTTGAGCATGTTTTGGGCCTGTATTTTGAAAAATACTATAACACGGAGTAGGCATGTACAGATCGCTTCGGGAACCCAAAAATATCGAATTTTCGGGTGTTTTGAGCCTGAATTTGAGATATAAATGGGTACAGAAGATGCATGCACATTTCGACTTTTTGCACCTAAAATATCGATTTTGAGCATGTTTTGGGTCTGTATATTGAAAACATTCTAGCAAGAAGTAGGCATGTACAGATTGCTTCTGGGACCCAAAAATATCGAATTTTCGAGTGTTTTGAACCTGAATTTGGGATATCGACGGGTACAGAAGATACATACACATATTGACTTTGGGCAGCTAAAATATAGATTTTCAGCATGTTTTAGACCTGTATTTTGAAAATACTCTGACACGGAGTATGCATGTACACATTGCTTTTGGGACCCAAAAATATTGAATATTCGGGTGTTTTGAGTCTGAATTTGAGATATAAACGGGTACAGAAGATGCATGCACATATCGACTTTGGGCACCCAAAATATCGATTTTGAGCATGTTTTGGGCCTGTATTTTTTAAAATACTCTAACACTGAGTAGACACATACAGATCGCTTCTGGAAACCAAATAAATCGAATTTTAGGGTGTTCTGAGCCTGAATTTGAGATATAAACGGGTACAAAAGATGCATGCACATATCGACTTTGGCACCCAATATATCGATTTTTAGTATGTTTTCGGCGTATAATTTGAAAATATTCTAGCACTTAGTAGGCATGTACAGATCGCTTCTGGGACCCAAAAATATCGATTTTTCGGGGGTTTTGAGCCAGAATTTGGGATATAACCTGGTACAGAGGATGCATGCACATATCGACTTTTTGCACCTAAAATATCGATTTTGAGCATGTTTTGGGCCTGTAACTTGAAAAATTTTTAGCAAGGAGTAGGCATGTACAGATCGCTTCGGGGACCCAAAAATACCGAATTTTCTGGTGTTTTGAACCTGAATTAGGGATATAGACGGGTACAGAAGATGCATACACATATTGACTTTGGGCACCTAAAATATCGATTTATAGCATGTTTTAAGCCTGTATTTTAAAAACATTCTAGCACTGAGTAGGCAGGTGCAGATTACTTAAGGGACCCAAAAATATCGAATTTTCGGAGTTTTAAGCCTGAATTTGAGATATAAACGGGTACAGAAGATGCATGCACATATCGACTTTTTGCACTTAAAATATCGATTTTGAGCATGTTTTTGGTCTGTATCTTGAAAACATTCTAGCAAGGAGTAGGCATGTACAGATCGCTTTTGGGACCCAAAAGTATCGAATTTTCTGGTGTTTTGAACTTGAATTAGGGATATACACGTGTCCAGAAGATGCATACACATATTGACTTTGGGCACATAAAATATCGATTTTCAGCATGTTTTGGGCCTGTATTTTAAAAACACTCTAACACGGAGTATGCACGTACAGATCGCTTCTGGGACCCAAAAATATTGAATTTTCGGGTGTTTTGAGCCTGAATTTGAGATATAAACGGGTACAGAAGATGCATGCACATATCGACTTTAGGCACCTAAAATATCGATTTTTAGCATGTTTTGGGCCTGTATTTTAAAAATACTCTAACACGGAGTAGACATGTACAGATCGCTTCTGGAACCCAAATAAATCGAATTTTAGGGTGTTCTGAGCCTGAATTTGAGATATGAACGGGTACAGATGATGCATGCACATATCGACTTTGGGCACCTAAAATATCGGTTTTTAGTATGTTTTCGGCGTATAATTTGAAAATATTCTAGCACTGAGTAGGCATGTACAGATCGCTTCTGGGACCCAAAAATATCGATTTTTCGGTGGTTTTGAGCCAGAATTTGGGATATAACCTGGTACAGAGGATGCATGCACATATCGACTTTTTGCACCTAAAATATCGATTTTGAGCATGTTTTGGGTCTGTATCTTGAAAAAATTCTAGCAAGGAGTAGGCATGTACAGATAGCTTCTGGGACCCAAAAATACCGAATTTTCGGGTGTTTTGAACCTGAATTTGGGATATAGACGGGTACAGAAGATGCATACACATATTGACTTTGGGCACCTAATATATAGATTTTCAGCATGTTTTAGACCTGTAATTTGAAAATACTCTAACACGGAGTATGCATGTACACATTGCTTTTGGGACCCAAAAATATTGTATATTCGGGTGTTTTCAGTCTAAATTTGAGATATAAACGGGTACAGAAGATGCATGCACATATCGACTTTGGGCACCCAAAATATCGATTTTGAGCATGTTTTGGGCCTGTATTTTGAAAATACTCTAACACTGAGTAGACACGTACAGATCGCTTCAGGAACCCAAACAAATCGAATTTTAGGGTGTTCTGAGCCTAAATTTGAGATATAAACGGGTACAGAAGATGCATGCACATATCGACTTTGGCACCCAAAATATCGATTTTCAGTATGTTTTCGGCGTATAATTTGAAAATATTCTAGCACTGAGTAGGCATGTACAGATCGCTTCTGGGACCCAAAAATATCGATTTATTGGGGGTTTTGAGCCAGAATTTGGGATATAACCTGGTACAGAGGATGCATGCACATATCGACTTTTTGCACCTAAAATATCGATTTTGAGCATGTTTTGGGTCTGTATCTTGAAAAAATTCTAGCAAGGAGTAGGCATGTACAGATCGCTTCTGGGACCCAAAAATACCGAATTTTCTGGTGTTTTGAACCTGAATTTGGGATATAGACGGGTACAGAAGATGCATACACATATTGACTTTCGGCACCTAATATATAGATTTTCAGCATGTTTTGGGCCTGTATTTTGAAAATACATTAGCACGGAGTAGGCATGTACAGATCGCTTCTGGGACCCAAAAATATTGAATTTTCGGGTGTTTTGAGCCTGAATTTGAGATATAAACGGGTACAGAAGATGCATGCACATATCGAATTTGGACACCTAAAATATCGATTTATAGCATGTTTTAAGCCTGTATTTTAAAAACATTCTAGCACTGAGTAGGCATGTGCAGATTGCTTAAGGGACCCAAAAATATCGAATTTTCGGAGTTTTAAGCCTGAATTTGAGATATAAACGGGTACAGAAGATGCATGCACATATCGACTTTTTGCACTTAAAATATCGATTTTGAGCATGTTTTTGGTCTGTATCTTGTAAAAACATTCTAGCAAGGAGTAGGCATGTACAGATCGCTTTTGGGACCCAAAAGTATCGAATTTTCTGGTGTTTTGAACTTGAATTAAGGATATACACGTGTCCAGAAGATGCATGCACATATCGACTTTGGGCACCTAAAATATCGATTTTGAGCATGTTTTGGGCCTGTATTTTGAAAAAACTATAACACGGAGTAGGCATGTACAGATCGCTTCGGGGACCCAAAAATATCTAATTTTCGGGTGTTTTGAGCCTGAATTTGAGATATAAACGGGTACAGAAGATGCATGCACATTTCGACTTTTTGCACTTAAAATATCGATTTTGAGCATGTTTTGGGTCTGTAACTTGAAAACATTATAGCAAGAAGTAGGCATGTACAGATTGCTTCTGGGACCCAAAAATATCGAGTTTTCGAGTGTTTTGAACCTGAATTTGGGATATCGACGGGTACAGAAGATACATACACATATTGACTCTGGGCAGCTAAAATATAGATTTTCAGCATGTTTTAGACCTGTATTTTGAAAATACTCTAACACGGAGTATGCATGTACACATTGCTTTTGGGACCCAAAAATATTGTATATTCGGGTGTTTTGAGTCTAAATTTGAGATATAAACGGGTACAGAAGATGCATGCACATATCGACTTTGTGCACCCAAAATATCGATTTTGAGCATGTTTTGGGCCTGTATTTTTAAAATACTCTAACACTGAGTAGACACGTACAGATCGCTTCAGGAACCCAAACAAATCGAATTTTAGGGTGTTCTGAGCCTGAATTTGAGATATAAACGGGTACAGAAGATGCATGCACATATCGACTTTGGCACCCAAAATATCGATTTTCAGTATGTTTTCGGCGTATAATTTGAAAATATTCTAGCACTGAGTAGGCATGTACAGATCGCTTCTGGGACCCAAAAATATCGATTTATTGGGGGTTTTGAGCCAGAATTTGGGATATAACCTGGTACAGAGGATGCATGCACATATCGACTTTTTGCACCTAAAATATCGATTTTGAGCATGTTTTGGGTCTGTATCTTGAAAAAATTCTAGCAAGGAGTAGGCATGTACAGATCGCTTCTGGGACCCAAAAATACCGAATTTTCTGGTGTTTTGAACCTGAATTTGGGATATAGACGGGTACAGAAGATGCATACACATATTGACTTTCGGCACCTAATATATAGATTTTCAGCATGTTTTGGGCTTGTATTTTGAAAATACATTAACACGGAGTAGGAATGTACAGATCGCTTCTGGGACCCAAAAATATTGAATTTTCGGGTGTTTTGAGCCTGAATTTGAGATATAAACGGGTACAGAAGATGCATGCACATATCGAATTTGGACACCTAAAATATCGATTTATAGCATGTTTTAAGCCTGTATTTTAAAAACATTCTAGCACTGAGTAGGCATGTGCAGATTGCTTAAGGGACCCAAAAATATCGAATTTTCGGAGTTTTAAGCCTGAATTTGAGATAAAAACGGGTACAGAAGATGCATGCACATATCGACTTTTTGCACTTAAAATATCGATTTTGAGCATGTTTTTGTTCTGTATCTTGAAAACATTCTAGCAAGGAGTAGGCATGTACAGATCGCTTTTGGGACCCAAAAGTATCGAATTTTCTGGTGTTTTGAACTTGAATTAGGGATATACACGTGTCCAGAAGATGCATACACATATTGACTTTTGGCACATAAAATATCGATTTTCAGCATGTTTTGGGCCTGTATTTTAAAAACACTCTAACACGGAGTATGCACGTACAGATCGCTTCTGGGACCCAAAAATATTGAATTTTCGGGTGTTTTGAGCCTGAATTTGAGATATAAACGGGTACAGAAGATGCATGCACATATCGACTATAGGCACCTAAAATATCGATTTTTAGCATGTTCTGGGCCTGTATTTTAAAAATACTCTAACACGGAGTAGACATGTACAGATCGCTTCTGGAACCCAAATAAATCGAATTTTAGGGTGTTCTGAGCCTGAATTTGAGATATGAACGGGTACAGATGATGCATGCACATATCGACTTTGGGCACCTAAAATATCGGTTTTGAGCATGTTTTGGGCCTGTATTTTGAAAATGCTATAGCACGGTGTAGACATGTACAGATCGCTTCTGGGACACAAAAATATCGATTTTTTGGGTGTTTTGAGCCTGAATTTGAGATATAAACGGGTACAGAAGATGCATGCACATATTGACTTTGGCACCCAAAATAACGATTTTTAGAATATTTTCGGCGTATAATTTGAAAATATTCTAGCACTGAGTAGGCATGTACAGATCGCTTTTGGGACCCAAAAATATCGAAATTTCTGGAGTTTTGAGCCTGAATTTGAGATATAAACGGGTACAGAAGATGCATGCACATATCGACTTTTTGCACATAAAATATCGATTTTGAGCATGTCTTGGGTTTGTATCTTAAAAAATTCTAGCAAGGAGTAGGCATGAACAGATCGCTTCTGGGACCCAAAAATATCGAATTTTCGGGTGTTTTGAACCTGAATTTGGGATATAGACGGATACAGAAGATGCATGCACATATCGACTTTGGGCACCTAAAATATCGATTTTGAGCATGTTTTGGGCCTGTATTTTGAAAAAACTATAACACGGAGTAGGCATGTACAGATCGCTTCGGGGACCCAAAAATATCGAATTTTCGGGTGTTTTGAGCCTGAATTTGAGATATAAACGGGTACAGAAGATGCATGCACATTTCGACTTTTTGCACCTAAAATATCGATTTTGAGCATGTTTTGGGTCTGTATCTTGAAAACATTCTAGCAAGAAGTAGGCATGTACAGCTTGCTTCTGGGACCCAAAAATATCGAATTTTCGAGTGTTTTGAACCTGAATTTGGGATATCGACGGGTACAGAAGATACATACACATATTGACTTTGGGCAGCTAAAATATAGATTTTCAGCATGTTTTAGACCTGTATTTTGAAAATACTCTAACACGGAGTATGCATGTACACATTGCTTTTGGGACCCAAAAATATTGAATATTCTGGTGTTTTCAGTCTGAATTTGAGATATAAACGGGTACAGAAGATGCATGCACATATCGACTTTGGGCACCCAAAATATCGATTTTGAGCATGTTTTTGGTCTGTATCTTGAAAACATTCTAGCAAGGAATAGGCATGTACAGATCGCTTTTGGGACCCAAAAGTATCGAATTTTCTGGTGTTTTGAACTTGAATTAGGGATATACACGTGTACAGAAGATGCATACACATATTGACTTTTGGCACATAAAATATCGATTTTCAGCATGTTTTGGGCCTGTATTTTAAAAACACTCTAACACGGAGTATGCACGTACAGATCGCTTACGGGACCCAAAAATATTGAATTTTCGGGTGTTTTGAGCCTGAATTTGAGATATAAACGGGTACAGAAGATGCATGCACATATCGACTTTAGGCACCTAAAATATCGATTTTTAGCATGTTTTGGGCCTGTATTTTAAAAATACTCTAACACGGAGTAGACATGTACAGATCGCTTCTGGAACCCAAATAAATCGAATTTTAGGGTGTTCTGAGCCTGAATATGAGATATGAACGGGTACAGATGATGCATGCACATATCGACTTTGGGCACCTAAAATATCGGTTTTGAGCATGTTTTGGGCCTGTATTTTGAAAATGCTATAGCACGGTGTAGACATGTACAGATCGCTTCTGGGACACAAAAATATCGATTTTTTGGGTGTTTTGAGCCTGAATTTGAGATATAAACGGGTACAGAAGATGCATGCACATATCGACTTTGGCACCCAAAATAACGATTTTTAGAATATTTTCGGCGTATAATTTGAAAATATTCTAGCACTGAGTAGGCATGTACAGATCGCTTTTGGGACCCAAAAATATCGAAATTTCTGGTGTTTTGAGCCTGAATTTGAGATATAAACGGGTACAGAAGATGCATGCACATATCAACTTTTTGCACATAAAATATCGATTTTGAGCATGTCTTGGGTTTGTATCTTAAAAAATTCTAGCAAGGAGTAGGCATGTACAGATCGCTTCTGGGACCCAAAAATATCGAATTTTCGGGTGTTTTGAACCTGAATTTGGGATATAGACGGATACAGAAGATGCATGCACAAATCGACTTTGGGCACCTAAAATATCGATTTTGAGCATGTTTTGGGCCTGTATTTTGAAAAAAACTATAACACGGAGTAGGCATGTACAGATCGCTTCGGGAACCCAAAAATATCGAATTTTCGGGTGTTTTGAGCCTGAATTTGAGATATAAACGGGTACAGAAGATGCATGCACATTTCGACTTTTTGCACCTAAAATATCGATTTTGAGCATGTTTTGGGTCTGTATATTGAAAACATTCTAGCAAGAAGTAGGCATGTACAGATTGCTTCTGGGACCCAAAAATATCGAATTTTCGAGAGTTTTGAACCTGAATTTGGGATATCGACGGGTACAGAAGATACATACACATATTGACTTTGGGCAGCTAAAATATAGATTTTCAGCATGTTTTAGACCTGTATTTTGAAAATACTCTGACACGGAGTATGCATGTACACATTGCTTTTGGGACCCAAAAATATTGAATATTCGGGTGTTTTGAGTCTGAATTTGAGATATAAACGGGTACAGAAGATGCATGCACATATCGACTTTGGGCACCCAAAATATCGATTTTGAGCATGTTTTGGGCCTGTATTTTTTAAAATACTCTAACACTGATTAGACACATACAGATCGCTTCTGGAAACCAAATAAATCGAATTTTAGGGTGTTCTGAGCCTGAATTTGAGATATAAACGGGTACAAAAGATGCATGCACATATCGACTTTGGCACCCAAAATATCGATTTTTAGTATGTTTTCGGCGTATAATTTGAAAATATTCTAGCACTTAGTAGGCATGTACAGATCGCTTCTGGGACCCAAAAATATCGATTTTTCGGGGGTTTTGAGCCAGAATTTGGGATATAACCTGGTACAGAGGATGCATGCACATATCGACTTTTTGCACCTAAAATATCGATTTTGAGCATGTTTTGGGTCTGTAACTTGAAAAAATTCTAGCAAGGAGTAGGCATGTACAGATCGCTTCTGGGACCCAAAAATACCGAATTTTCTGGTGTTTTGAACCTGAATTTGGGATATAGACGGGTACAGAAGATGCATACACATATTGACTTTTGGCACCTAAAATATCGATTTATAGCATGTTTTAAGCCTGTATTTTAAAAACATTCTAGCACTGAGTAGGCATGTGCAGATTACTTAAGGGACCCAAAAATATCGAATTTTCGGAGTTTTAAGCCTGAATTTGAGATATAAACGGGTACAGAAGATGCATGCACATATCGACTTTTTGCACTTAAAATATCGATTTTTAAGAATGTTTTTGGTCTGTATCTTGAAAACATTCTAGCAAGGAGTAGGCATGTACAGATCGCTTTTGGGACCCAAAAGTATCGAATTTTCTGGTGTTTTGAACTTGAATTAGGGATATACACGTGTCCAGAAGATGCATACACATATTGACTTTGGGCACATAAAATATCGATTTTCAGCATGTTTTGGGCCTGTATTTTAAAAACACTCTAACACGGAGTATGCACGTACAGATCGCTTCTGGGACCCAAAAATATTGAATTTTCGGGTGTTTTGAGCCTGAATTTGAGATATAAACGGGTACAGAAGATGCATGCACATATCGACTTTAGGCACCTAAAATATCGATTTTTAGCATGTTTTGGGCCTGTATTTTGAAAATACTATAGCACTGTGTAGACATGTACAGATCGCTTCTGGGACACAAAAATATCGATTTTTTGGGTATTTTGAGCGTGAATTTGAGATATAAACGGGTACAGAATATGCATGCACATATCGACTTTGGCACCCAAAATATCGATTTTTAGTATGTTTTCGGCGTATAATTTGAAAATATTCTAGCACTGAGTAGGCATGTACAGATCGCTTCTGGGACCCAAAAATATCGATTTTTCGGGGGTTTTGAGCCAGAATTTGGGATATAACCTGGTACAGAGGATGCATGCACATATCGACTTTTTGCACCTAAAATATCGATTTTGAGCATGTTTTGGGTATGTATCTTGAAAAAATTCTAGCAAGGAGTAGGCATGTACAGATTGCTTCTGGGACCCAAAAATACCGAATTTTCTGGTGTTTTGAACCTGAATTTGGGATATAGACGGGTACAGAAGATGCATACACATATTGACTTTGGGCACCTAATATATAGATTTTCAGCATGTTTTGGGCCTGTTTTTTGAAAATACATTAACACGGAGTAGGCATGTACAGATCGCTTCTGGGACCCAAAAATATTGAATTTTTGGGTGTTTTGAGCCTGAATTTGAGATATAAACGGGTACAGAAGATGCATGCACATATCGACTTTAGGCACCTAAAATATCGATTTTGAGCATGTTTTGGGCCTGTATTTTAAAAATACTCTAACACGTAGTAGACATGTACAGATCGCTTCTGGAACCCAAATAAATCGAATTTTAGGGTGTTCTGAGCCTGAATTTGAGATATGAACGGGTACAGATGATGCATGCACATATCGACTTTGGGCACCTAAAATATCGGTTTTGAGCATGTTTTGGGCCTGTATTTTGAATATGCTATAGCACTTTGTAGACATGTACAGATCGCTTCTGGGACACAAAAATATCGATTTTTTGGGCGTTTTGAGCCTGAATTTGAGATATAAACGGGTACAGAAGATGCATGCACATATCGACTTTGGCACCCAAAATAACGATTTTTAGAATATTTTCGGCGTATAATTTGAAAATATTCTAGCACTGAGTAAGCATGTACAGATCGCTTTTGGGACCCAAAAATATCGAATTTTCTGGTGTTTTGAGCCTGAATTTGAGATATAAACGGGTACAGAAGAAGCATGCACATATCGACTTTGGGCACCTAAAATAAAGGTTTTGAGCATGTTTTGGGCCTGTATTTTGAAAATGCTATAGCATGGTGTAGACATGTACAAATCGCTTTTGGGACCCAAAAATATCGAATTTTCTGGTGTTTTGAGCCTGAATTTGAGATATAAACGGGTACAGAAGATGCATGCACATATCGACTTTTTGCACCTAAAATATCGATTTTGAGCATGTTTTAGGTTTGTATCTTGAAAAAATTCTAGCAAGGAGTAGGCAGGTACAGATCGCTTCTGGGACCCAAAAATATCGAATTTTCAGGTGTTTAAAACCTGAATTTGGGATATAGACGGATACAGAAGATGCATTCACATTTCGACTTTGGGCACCTAAAATATCGATTTTGAGCATGTTTTGGGCCTGTATTTTGAAAATACTCTAACACGGAGTAGGCATGTACAGATCGCTTCGGGGACCCAAAAATATCGAATTTTCGGGTGTTTTGAACCTGAATTTGGGATATAGACGGATACAGAAGATGCATGCACATATCGACTTTGGGCACCTAAAATATCGATTTTGAGCATGTTTTGGGCCTGTATTTTGAAAATACTCTAACACGGAGTAGGCATGTAAAGATCGCTTCGGGGACCCAAAAATATCGAATTTTCGGGTGTTTTGAACCTGAATTTGGGATATAGACGGGTACAGAATATGCATACACATATTGACTTTGGGCAGCTAATATATCGATTTTCAGGATGTTTTAGGCCTGTACTTTGAAAATACTCTAACACGGAGTATGCATGTACACATTGCTTTTGGGACCCAAAAATATCGAATATTCGGGTCTTTTGAGTCTGAATTTGAGATATAAACGGGTACAGAAGATGCATGCACATATCGACTTTAGGCACCCAAAATATTGATTTTGAGCATGTTTTGGGCCTGTATTTTTAAAAATACTCTAACACTGAGTAGACACGTACAGATCGCTTCTGGAACCCAAATAAATCGAATTTTAGGGTGTTCTAAGCCTGAATTTGTGATATGAACGGGTACTGAAGATGCATGCACATATCGACTTTGGGCACCTAAAATATCGATTTTGAGCATGTTTTGGGCCTGTATTTTGAAAATACTATAGCACGGTGTAGACATGTACAGATCGCTTCTGGGACACAAAAATATCGATTTTTTGGGTATTTTGAGCGTGAATTTGAGATATAAACGGGTACAGAATATGCTTGCACATATCGACTTTGGCACCCAAAATATCGATTTTTAGTATGTTTTCGGCGTATAATTTGAAAATATTCTAGCACTGAGTAGGCATGTACAGATCGCTTCTGGGACCCAAAAATATCGATTTTTCGGGGGTTTTGAGCCAGAATTTGGGATATAACCTGGTACAGAGGATGCATGCACATATCGACTTTTTGCACCTAAAATATCGATTTGAGCATGTTTTGGGTATGTATCTTGAAAAAATTCTAGCAAGGAGTAGGCATGTACAGATTGCTTCTGGGACCCAAAAATACCGAATTTTCTGGTGTTTTGAACCTGAATTTGGGATATAGACGGGTACAGAAGATGCATACACATATTGACTTTGGGCACCTAATATATAGATTTTCAGCATGTTTTGGGCCTGTTTTTTGAAAATACATTAACACGGAGTAGGCATGTACAGATCGCTTCTGGGACCCAAAAATATTGAATTTTCGGGTGTTTTGAGCCTGAATTTGAGATATAAACGGGTACAGAAGAAGCATGCACATATCGAATTTGGACACCTAAAATATCGATTTATAGCATGTTTTAAGCCTGTATTTTAAAAACATTCTAGCACTGAGTAGGCATGTGCAGATTGCTTAAGGGACCCAAAAATATCGAATTTTCGGAGTTTTAAGCCTGAATTTGAGATATAAACGGGTACAGAAGATACATGCACATATCGACTTTTTGCACTTAAAATATCTATTTTGAGCATGTTTTTGGTCTGTATCTTGAAAACATTCTAGCAAGGAGTAGGCATGTACAGATCGCTTTTGGGACCCAAAAGTATCGAATTTTCTGGTGTTTTGAACTTGAATTAGGGATATACACGTGTCCAGAAGATGCATACACATATTGACTTTTGGCACATAAAATATCGATTTTCAGCATGTTTTGGGCCTGTATTTTAAAAACACTCTAACACGGAGTATGCATGTACAGATCGCTTCTGGGATCCAAAAATATTGAATTTTTGGGTGTTTTGAGCCTAAATTTGAGATATAAACGGGTACAGAAGATGCATGCACATATCGACTTTAGGCACCTAAAATATCGATTTTGAGCATGTTTTGGGCCTGTATTTTAAAAATACTCTAACACGGAGTAGACATGTACAGATCGCTTCTGGAACCCAAATAAATCGAATTTTAGGGTGTTCTGAGCCTGAATTTGAGATATGAACGGGTACAGATGATGCATGCACATATCGACTTTGGGCACCTAAAATATCGGTTTTGAGCATGTTTTGGGCCTGTATTTTGAATATGCTATAGCACTTTGTAGACATGTACAGATCGCTTCTGGGACACAAAAATATCGATTTTTTGGGCGTTTTGAGCCTGAATTTGAGATATAAACGGGTACAGAAGATGCATGCACATATCGACTTTGGCACCCAAAATAACGATTTTTAGAATATTTTCGGCGTATATTTTGAAAATATTCTAGCACTGAGTAAGCATGTACAGATCGCTTTTGGGACCCAAAAATATCGAATTTTCTGGTGTTTTGAGCCTGAATTTGAGATATAAACGGGTACAGAAGAAGCATGCACATATCGACTTTGGGCACCTAAAATAAAGGTTTTGAGCATGTTTTGGGCCTGTATTTTGAAAATGCTATAGCATGGTGTAGACATGTACAAATCGCTTTTGGGACCCAAAAATATCGAATTTTCTGGTGTTTTGAGCCTGAATTTGAGATATAAACGGGTACAGAAGATGCATGCACATATCGACTTTTTGCACCTAAAATATCGATTTTGAGCATGTTTTAGGTTTGTATCTTGAAAAAATTCTAGCAAGGAGTAGGCAGGTACAGATCGCTTCTGGGACCCAAAAATATCGAATTTTCGGGTGTTTAAAACCTGAATTTGGGATATAGACGGATACAGAAGATGCATTCACATTTCGACTTTGGGCACCTAAAATATCGATTTTGAGCATGTTTTGGGCCTGTATTTTGAAAATACTCTAACACGGAGTAGGCATGTACAGATCGCTTCGGGGACCCAAAAATATCGAATTTTCGGGTGTTTTGAACCTGAATTTGGGATATAGACGGATACAGAAGATGCATGCACATATCGACTTTGGGCACCTAAAATATCGATTTTGAGCATGTTTTGGGCCTGTATTTTGAAAAAAACTATAACACGGAGTAGGCATGTACAGATCGCTTCGGGGACCCAAGAATATCGAATTTTCGGGTGTTTTGAGCCTGAATTTGAGATATAAACGGGTACAGAAGATGCATGCACATTTCGACTTTTTGCACCTAAAATATCGATTTTGAGCATGTTTTGGGTCTGTATCTTGAAAACATTCTAGCAAGAAGTAGGCATGTACAGATTGCTTCTGGGACCCAAAAATATCGAATTTTCGAGTGTTTTGAACCTGAATTTGGGATATCGACGGGTACAGAAGATACATACACATATTGACTTTGGGCAGCTAAAATATAGATTTTCAGCATGTTTTAGACCTGTATTTTGAAAATACTCTGACACGGAGTATGCATGTACACATTGCTTTTGGGACCCAAAAATATTGAATATTCGGGTGTTTTGAGTCTGAATTTGAGATATAAACGGGTACAGAAGATGCATGCACATATCGACTTTGGGCACCCAAAATATCGATTTTGAGCATGTTTTGGGCCTGTATTTTTTAAAATACTCTAACACTGAGTAGACACATACAGATCGCTTCTGGAACCCAAATAAATCGAATTTTATGGTGTTCTGAGCCTGAATTTGAGATATAAACGGGTACAAAAGATGCATGCACATATCGACTTTGGCACCCAAAATATCGATTTTTAGTATGTTTTCGGCGTATAATTTGAAAATATTCTAGCACTTAGTAGGCATGTACAGATCGCTTCTGGGACCCAAAAATATCGATTTTTCGGGGGTTTTGAGCCAGAATTTGGGATATAACCTGGTACAGAGGATGCATGCACATATCGACTTTTTGCACCTAAAATATCGATTTTGAGCATGTTTTGGGTCTGTAACTTGAAAAAATTCTAGCAAGGAGTAGGCATGTACAGATCGCTTCTGGGACCCAAAAATACCGAATTTTCTGGTGTTTTGAACCTGAATTTGGGATATAGACGGGTACAGAAGATGCATACACATATTGACTTTGGGCACCTAAAATATCGATTTATAGCATGTTTTAAGCCTGTATTTTAAAAACATTCTAGCACTGAGTAGGCATGTGCAGATTACTTAAGGGACCCAAAAATATCGAATTTCCGGAGTTTTAAGCCTGAATTTGAGATATAAACGGGTACAGAAGATGCATGCACATATCGACTTTTTGCACTTAAAATATCGATTTTGAGCATGTTTTTGGTCTGTATCTTGAAAACATTCTAGCAAGGAGTAGGCATGTACAGATCGCTTTTGGGACCCAAAAGTATCGAATTTTCTGGTGTTTTGAACTTGAATTAGGGATATACACGTGTCCAGAAGATGCATACACATATTGACTTTGGGCACATAAAATATCGATTTTGAGCATGTTTTGGGCCTGTATTTTAAAAACACTCTAACACGGAGTATGCACGTACAGATCGCTTCTGGGACCCAAAAATATTGAATTTTCGGGTGTTTTGAGCCTGAATTTGAGATATAGACGGGTACAGAAGATGCATACACATATTGACTTTGGGCAGCTAATATATCGATTTTCAGGATGTTTTAGGCCTGTACTTTGAAAATACTCTAACACGGAGTATGCATGTACACATTGGTTTTGGGACCCAAAAATATCGAATATTCGGGTCTTTTGAGTCTGAATTTGAGATATAAACGGGTACAGAAGATGCATGCACATATCGACTTTAGGCACCCAAAATATCGATTTTGAGCATGTTTTGGGCCTGTATTTTTAAAAATACTCTAACACTGAGTAGACACGTACAGATCGCTTCTGGAACCCAAATAAATCGAATTTTAGGGTGTTCTGAGCCTGAATTTGTGATATGAACGGGTACTGAAGATGCATGCACATATCGACTTTGGGCACCTAAAATATCGATTTTGAGCATGTTTTGGGACTGTATTTTGAAAATACTATAGCACGGTGTAGACATGTACAGATCGCTTCTGGGACACAAAAATATCGATTTTTTGGGTATTTTGAGCGTGAATTTGAGATATAAACGGGTACAGAATATGCATGCACATATCGACTTTGGCACCCAAAATATCGATTTTTAGTATGTTTTCGGCGTATAATTTGAAAATATTCTAGCACTGAGTAGGCATGTACAGATCGCTTCTGGGACCCAAAAATATCGATTTTTCGGGGGTTTTGAGCCAGAATTTGGGATATAACCTGGTACAGAGGATGCATGCACATATCGACTTTTTGCACCTAAAATATCGATTTTGAGCATGTTTTGGGTATGTATCTTGAAAAAATTCTAGCAAGGAGTAGGCATGTACAGATTGCTTCTGGGACCCAAAAATACCGAATTTTCTGGTGTTTTGAACCTGAATTTGGGATATAGACGGGTACAGAAGATGCATACACATATTGACTTTGGGCACCTAATATATAGATTTTCAGCATGTTTTGGGCCTGTTTTTTGAAAATACATTAACACGGAGTAGGCATGTACAGATCGCTTCTGGGACCCAAAAATATTGAATTTTCGGGTGATTTGAGCCTGAATTTGAGATATAAACGGGTACAGAAGAAGCATGCACATATCGAATTTGGACACCTAAAATATCGATTTATAGCATGTTTTAAGCCTGTATTTTAAAAACATTCTAGCACTGAGTAGGCATGTGCAGATTGCTTAAGGGACCCAAAAATATCGAATTTTCGGAGTTTTAAGCCTGAATTTGAGATATAAACGGGTACAGAAGATACATGCACATATCGACTTTTTGCACTTAAAATATCTATTTTGAGCATGTTTTTGGTCTGTATCTTGAAAACATTCTAGAAAGGAGTAGGCATGTACAGATCGCTTTTGGGACCCAAAAATACCGAATTTTCTGGTGTTTTGAACTTGAATTAGGGATATACACGTGTCCAGAAGATGCATACACATATTGACTTTGGGCACATAAAATATCGATTTTCAGCATGTTTTGGGCCTGTATTTTAAAAACACTCTAACACGGAGTATGCATGTACAGATCGCTTCTGGGACCCAAAAATATTGAATTTTTGGGTGTTTTGAGCCTGAATTTGAGATATAAACGGGTACAGAAGATGCATGCACATATCGACTTTAGGCACCTAAAATATCGATTTTGAGCATGTTTTGGGCCTGTATTTTAAAAATACTCTAACACGGAGTAGACATGTACAGATCGCTTCTGGAACCCAAATAAATCGAATTTTAGGGTGTTCTGAGCCTGAATTTGAGATATGAACGGGTACAGATGATGCATGCACATATCGACTTTGGGCACCTAAAATATCGGTTTTCAGCATGTTTTGGGCCTGTATTTTGAAAATACTATAGCACGGTGTAGACATGTACAGATCGCTTCTGGGACACAAAAATATCGGTTTTTTGGGTGTTTTGAGCCTGAATTTGAGATATAAACGGGTACAGAAGATGCATGCACATATCGACTTTTTGCACCTAAAATATCGATTTTGAGCATGTTTTAGGTTTGTATCTTGAAAAAATTCTAGCAAGGAGTAGGCAGGTACAGATCGCTTCTGGGACCCAAAAATATCGAATTTTCGGGTGTTTAAACCTGAATTTGGGATATAGACGGATACAGAAGATGCATTCACATATCGACTTTGGGCACCTAAAATATCGATTTTGAGCATGTTTTGGGCCTGTATTTTGAAAATACTCTAACACGGAGTAGGCATGTAAAGATCGCTTCGGGGACCCAAAAATATCGAATTTTCGGGAGTTTTGAACCTGAATTTGGGATATAGACGGGTACAGAAGATGCATACACATATTGACTTTGGGCAGCTAAAATATCGATTTTCAGCTTGTTTTAGGCCTGTACTTTGAAAATACTCTAACACGGAGTATGCATGTACACATTGCTTTTGGGACCCAAAAATATCGAATATTCGGGTCTTTTGAGTCTGAATTTGAGATATAAACGGGTACAGAAGATGCATGCACATATCGACTTTTGGCCCCCAAAATATCGATTTTGAACATGTTTTGGGCCTGTGTTTTTAAAAATACTCTAACACTGAGTAGACACGTACAGATCGCTTCTGGAACCCAAATAAATAGAGTTTTAGGATGTTCTGAGCCTGAATTTGTGATATGAACGGGTACTGAAGATGCATGCACATATCGACTTTGGGCACATAAAATATCGATTTTGAGCATGTTTTGGGCCTGTATTTTGAAAATACTATAGCACGGTGTAGACATGTACAGATCGCTTCTGGGACACAAAAATATCGATTTTTTGGGTATTTTGAGCGTGAATTTGAGATATAAACGGGTACAGAATATGCATGCACATATCGACTTTGGCACCCAAAATATCGATTTTTAATATGTTTTCGGCGTATAATTGGAAAATATTCTAGCACTGAGTAGGCATGTACAGATCGCTTTTGGGACCCAAAAATATCGAATTTTCGGGGGTTTTGAGCCAGAATTTGGGATATAACCGGGTACAGAGGATGCATGCACATATCGACTTTTTGCACCTAATATATCGATTTTGAGCATGTTTTAGGTTTGTATCTTGAAAAAATTCTAGCAAGGAGTAGGAAGGTACAGATCGCTTCTGGGACCCAAAAATATCGAATTTTCGGGTGTTTTGAGCCTGAATTTGAGATATAAACGGATTCAGAAGATGCATGCACATATCGACTTTGGACACCTAAAATATTGAGTTTTAGCATGTTTTGGGCCTGCATTTTAAAAATGCTCAAACACGGAGTAGAAATGTACAGATCGCTTTTGGAACCCAAAAATATCGAATTTTCGGGTGTTTTGAGCCTGAATTTGAGATATAAACGGGTACAGAAGATGCATGCACATATCGACTTTGGGCACCCAAAATATCGATTTTGAGCATGTTTTGGGCCTGTATCTTTAAAATACTCTAACACTGAGTAGACACGTACAGATCGCTTCTGGGACCCAAATAAATTGAATTTTTGGGTGTTCTGAACCTGAATTTGAGATATGAACGGGTACAGAAGATGCATGCACATATCGACTTTGGGCACCTAAAATTTCGATTTTGAGCATGTTTTTGGCCTGTATTTTGAAGATACTCTAACACGGTGTAGACATGTACAGGTCGCTTCTGGGACACAAAAATATCGGTTTTTTGGGTGTTTTGAGCCTGAATTTGAGATATAAACGGGTACAGAAGATGCATGCACATAACGACTTTGGCACCCAAAATATCGATTTTTAGTATGTTTTGGGCGTATAATTTGAAAATATTCTAGCACTGAGTAGGCATGTACAGATCGCTTCTGGGACCCAAAAATATCGAATTTTCGGGGGTTTTGAGCAAGAATTTGGGATATAACCGGGTACTGAGGATGCATGCACATATCGACTTTGGGAACCTAAAATATATATTTTGAGCATGTTTTGGGCCTGTATTTTGAAAATACTCTAACTCGGAGAAGGCATGTACAGATCGTTTCTGGGACACAAAAATATTGATTTGTTGGGTGTTTTGAGCCTGAATTTGAGATATAAACGGGTACAGAAGATGCATGCACATATCGACTTTGGACACCTAAAATATCGATTTATAGCATGTTTTAAGCCTGTATTTTAAAAACAATCTACCACTGAGTAGGCATCTGCAGATTGCTTAAAGGTCCCAAAAATATCGAATTTTCGGAGTTTTGAGCCTGAATTTGAGATATAAACGGGTAGAGAAGATGCATGCACATATCGACTTTTTGCACTTAAAATATCGATTTTGAACATGTTTTGGGCCTGTATTTTGAAAATACTAAAACACGGTGTAGACATGTACAGATTGCTTCTGGGACACAAAAATATCGATTATTTGGGTGTTTTGAGCCTGAATTTGAGATATAAACGGGTACAGAAGATGCATGCACATATCGACTTTGGCACCCAAAATATCGATTTTTAGCATGTTTTAGGTCTGTATTTTAAAAATACTCTAACACGGAGTAGACATCTGCAGATCGCTTTTGGGACCAAAAAATATCGAATTTTCGGGTTTTTTGAGCCTGAATTTGAGATATAAACGGGAACAGAAGATGCATGCACATATCGACTTTGGGCACCTAAAATAACGATTTTTAGTAAGTTTTGGGCCTGTATTTTAAAAATACTCTAACACGGAGTAGACATGTACAGATCGCTTTTGGGACCCAAAAATATCGAATTTTCGTGTTTTTTGAGCCTGAATTTGAGATATAAACGGGTACAGAAAATGCATGCACATGTCGACTTTTTGCACTTAAAATATCGATTTTGAGCATGTTTTGGGTTTTGTATCTTGAAAATACTCAAAAACGGTGTAGACATGTACAGATCGCTTCTGGGACACAAAAATATCGATTTTTTGGGTGTTTTGAGCCCAAATTTGAGATATAAACGGGTACAGAAGATGCATGCACATATCGACTTTGGCACCCAAAATATCGATTTTTAGTATGTTTTGGGCGTATAATTTGTAAATATTCTAGCACTAAGTAGGCATGTACAGATTGCTTCAGGGACCCAAATAAATCGAATTTTCGGGTGTTCTGAGCCTGAATTTGAGATATGAACGGGTACAGAAGATGCATGCACATATCGACTTTTTGCACCTAAAATATCGATTTTGAGCATGTTTTGGGCCTGTATTTTGAAAATACTCAAACACCGTGTAGACATGTACAGATCGCTTCTGGGACACAAAAATATCGAATTTTCGGGCGTTTTGAGCCTGAATTTGAGATATAAACGGGTACAGTAGATGCATGCACATATCGACTTTGAACACCTAAAATATCGATTTTTAGCATGTTTTGAACCTATATTTTGAAAACATTATAGCACTGAGTATGCATGTACAGATCGCTTAAGGGACCCAAAAATATGGAATATTCGGGTGTTTTGAGCCTGAATTTGAGATATAAACGGGTACAGAAGATGCATGCACATATCGACTTTTTGCACCTAAAATATCGATTTTGAGCATGTTTTGGGTTTGTATCTTGAAAAAATTCTAGCAAAGAGTAGGCATGTACAGATCGCTTCTGGGACCCAAAAATATCGAATTTTCTGGTGTTTTGAACCTGAATTTGGGATATAGACGGATACAGAAGATGCATGCACATATCGACTTTGGGCACATAAAATATCGATTTTGAGCATGTTTTAGGTCTGTATTTTAAAAATACTCTAACACGGAGTAGACATCTGCAGATCTCTTTTGGGACCAAAAAATATCGAATTTTCGGGTGTTTTGAGCCTGAATTTGAGATATAAACGGGAACAGAAGATGCATGCACATATCGACTTTGGGCACCTATAATAACGATTTTTAGTAAGTTTTGGGCCTGTATTTTAAAAATACTCTAACACGGAGTAGACATGTACAGATCGCTTTTGGGACCCAAAAATATCGAATTTTCGGGTTTTTTGAGCCTGAATTTGAGATATAAACGGGTACAGAAAATGCATGCACATGTCGACTTTTTGCACTTAAAATATCGATTTTGAGCATGTTTTGGGTTTTGTATCTTGAAAATACTCAAAAACGGTGTAGACATGTACAGATCGCTTCTGGGACACAAAAATATCGATTTTTTGGGTGTTTTGAGCCCAAATTTGAGATATAAACGGGTACAGAAGATGCATGCACATATCGACTTTGGCACCCAAAATATCGATTTTTAGTATGTTTTGGGCGTATAATTTGTAAATATTCTAGCACTAAGTAGGCATGTACAGATTGCTTCAGGGACCCAAATAAATCGAATTTTCGGGTGTTCTGAGCCTGAATTTGAGATATGAACGGGTACAGAAGATGCATGCACATATCGACTTTTTGCACCTAAAATATCGATTTTGAGCATGTTTTGGGCCTGTATTTTGAAAATACTCAAACACCGTGTAGACATGTACAGATCGCTTCTGGGACACAAAAATATCGAATTTTCGGGCGTTTTGAGCCTGAATTTGAGATATAAACGGGTACAGTAGATGCATGCACATATCGACTTTGAACACCTAAAATATCGATTTTTAGCATGTTTTGAACCTATATTTTGAAAACATTATAGCACTGAGTATGCATGTACAGATCGCTTAAGGGACCCAAAAATATGGAATATTCGGGTGTTTTGAGCCTGAATTTGAGATATAAACGGGTACAGAAGATGCATGCACATATCGACTTTTTGCACCTAAAATATCGATTTTGAGCATGTTTTGGGTTTGTATCTTGAAAAAATTCTAGCAAAGAGTAGGCATGTACAGATCGCTTCTGGGACCCAAAAATATCGAATTTTCTGGTGTTTTGAACCTGAATTTGGGATATAGACGGATACAGAAGATGCATGCACATATCGACTTTGGGCACATAAAATATCGATTTTGAGCATGTTTTGGGCCTGTATTTTGAAAATACTCTAACACGGAGTAGGCATGTACAGATTGCTTCTGGGACACAAAAATACCGAATTTTCTGGTGTTTTGAACCTGAATTTGGGATATAGACGGGTACAGAAGATGCATACACATATTGACTTTGGGCACCTAAAATATAGATTTTCAGCATGTTTAGGGCCTGTATTTTGAAAATACATTAACACGGAGTAGGTATGTACAGATCGCTTCTGGGACCCAAAAATATCGATTTTTCGGGTGTTTTGAGCCTGAATTTGAGATATAAACGGATTCAGAAGATGCATGCACATATCGACTTTGGACACCTAAAATATCGATTTTTAACATGTTTTGGGCATGTATTTTAAAAATACTCTAACACGGAGTAGGCATGTACAGATCGCTTCTGGGACCCAAAAAAATCGAATTTTCGGGTGTTTTGAGCCTGAATTTGAGATATAAACGGGTTCAGAAGATGCATGCACATATCGACTTTGGACACCTAAAATATCGATTTATAGTATGTTTTAAACCTGTATTTTAAAAACATTCTAGCACTGAGTAGGCAGGTGCAGATTGCTTAAGGGACCAAAAAATATCGAATTTTCGGAGTTTTGAGCCTGAATTTGAGATATAAAAGGGTACAGAAGATGCATGCACATATCGACTTTTTGCACTTAAAATATCGATTTTTAACATGTTTTGGGTCTGTATCTTGAAAACATTCTAGCAAGGAGTAGGCATGTACAGATCGCTTCTGGGACCCAAAAAAATCGAATTTTCTGGTGTTTTGAACCTGAATTTGGGATATAGACGGGTACAGAAGATGCATACACATATTGACTTTGGGCACATAAAATATCGATTTTCAGCATGTTTTAGGCCTGTATTTATAGAATACTCTAACACGGAGTATGCATGTACACATTGCTTTTGGGACCCAAAAATATCGAATATTCGGGTGTTTTGAGTTTGAATTTAAGATATAAACGGGTACAGAAGATGCATGCACATATCGACTTTGGGCACCCAAAATATCGATTTTGAGCATGTTTAGGGCCTGTATCTTTAAAATACTCTAACACTGAGTAGACACGTACAGATCGCTTCTGGGACCCAAATAAATCGAATTTTCGGGTGTTCTGAACCTGAATTTGAGATATGAACGGGTACAGAAGATGCATGCACATATCGACTTTGGGCACCTAAAATATCGATTTTGAGCATGTTTTGGGCCTGTATTTTGAAAATACTCTAACACGGTGTAGACATGTACAGATCGCTTCGGGGACACAAAAATATCGATTTTTTGGGTGTTTTGAGCCTGAATTTGAGATATAAACGGGCACAGAAGATGCATGCACATATAGACTTTGGCACCCAAAATATCGATTTTTAGTATGTTTTGGGCCTATAATTTGAAAATATTCTAGCACTGAGTAGGCATGTACAGATCGCTTCTGGGACCCAAAAATATCGAATTTTCGGGGGTTTTGAGCGAGAATTTGGGATATAACCGGGTACAGAAAATGCATGCACATATCGACTTTGGCACCCAAAATATAGATTTTTAGTATGTTTTGGGCCTGTATTTTAAAAATACTCTAACACGGAATAGACATGTACAGATCGCTTTTGGGACCCAAAAATATCGAATTTTCGGGGGTTTTGAGCGAGAATTTGAGATATAAACGGGTACAGAAAATGCATGCACATATCGACTTTTGCACTTAAAATATCGATTTTGAGCATGTTTTGGGTTTTGTATCTTGAAAATACTCAAAAACGGTGTAGACATGTACAGATCGCTTCTTGGACACAAAAATATCGATTTTTTGGGTGTTTTGAGCCCGAATTTGAGATATAAACGGGTACAGAAGATGCATGCACATATCGACTTTGGCACCCAAAATATCGATTTTTAGTATGTTTTGGGCGTATAATTTGTAAATATTCTAGCACTAAGTAGGCATGTACAGATTGCTTCAGGGACCCAAATAAATCGAATTTTCGGGTGTTCTGAGCCTGAATTTGAGATATGAACGGGTACAGAAGATGCATGCACATATCGACTTTTTGCACCTAAAATATCGATTTTGAGCATGTTTTGGGCCTGTATTTTGAAAATACTCAAACACCGTGTAGACATGTACAGATCGCTTCTGGGACACAAAAATATCGAATTTTCGGGCGTTTTGAGCCTGAATTTGAGATATAAACGGGTACAGTAGATGCATGCACATATCGACTTTGAACATCTAAAATATCGATTTTTAGCATGTTTTGAACCTATATTTTGAAAACATTATAGCACTGAGTATGCATGTACAGATCGCTTAAGGGACCCAAAAATATGGAATATTCGGGTGTTTTGAGCCTGAATTTGAGATATAAACGGGTACAGAAGATGCATGCACATATCGACTTTTTGCACCTAAAATATCGATTTTGAGCATGTTTTGGGTTTGTATCTTGAAAAAATTCTAGCAAAGAGTAGGCATGTACAGATCGCTTCTGGGACCCAAAAATATCGAATTTTCTGGTGTTTTGAACCTGAATTTGGGATATAGACGGATACAGAAGATGCATGCACATATCGACTTTGGGCACATAAAATATCGATTTTGAGCATGTTTTGGGCCTGTATTTTGAAAATACTCTAACACGGAGTAGGCATGTACAGATTGCTTCTGGGACACAAAAATACCGAATTTTCTGGTGTTTTGAACCTGAATTTGGGATATAGACGGGTACAGAAGATGCATACACATATTGACTTTGGGCACCTAAAATATAGATTTTCAGCATGTTTAGGGCCTGTATTTTGAAAATACATTAACACGGAGTAGGTATGTACAGATCGCTTCTGGGACCCAAAAATATCGATTTTTCGGGTGTTTTGAGCCTGAATTTGAGATATAAACGGATTCAGAAGATGCATGCACATATCGACTTTGGACACCTAAAATATCGATTTTTAACATGTTTTGGGCATGTATTTTAAAAATACTCTAACACGGAGTAGGCATGTACAGATCGCTTCTGGGACCCAAAAAAATCGAATTTTCGGGTGTTTTGAGCCTGAATTTGAGATATAAACGGGTTCAGAAGATGCATGCACATATCGACTTTGGACACCTAAAATATCGATTTATAGTATGTTTTAAACCTGTATTTTAAAAACATTCTAGCACTGAGTAGGCAGGTGCAGATTGCTTAAGGGACCAAAAAATATCGAATTTTCGGAGTTTTGAGCCTGAATTTGAGATATAAAAGGGTACAGAAGATGCATGCACATATCGACTTTTTGCACTTAAAATATCGATTTTTAACATGTTTTGGGTCTGTATCTTGAAAACATTCTAGCAAGGAGTAGGCATGTACAGATCGCTTCTGGGACCCAAAAAAATCGAATTTTCTGGTGTTTTGAACCTGAATTTGGGATATAGACGGGTACAGAAGATGCATACACATATTGACTTTGGGCACATAAAATATCGATTTTCAGCATGTTTTAGGCCTGTATTTATAGAATACTCTAACACGGAGTATGCATGTACACATTGCTTTTGGGACCCAAAAATATCGAATATTCGGGTGTTTTGAGTTTGAATTTAAGATATAAACGGGTACAGAAGATGCATGCACATATCGACTTTGGGCACCCAAAATATCGATTTTGAGCATGTTTAGGGCCTGTATCTTTAAAATACTCTAACACTGAGTAGACACGTACAGATCGCTTCTGGGACCCAAATAAATCGAATTTTCGGGTGTTCTGAGCCTGAATTTGAGATATGAACGGGTACAGAAGATGCATGCACATATCGACTTTGGGCACCTAAAATATCGATTTTGAGCATGTTTTGGGCCTGTATTTTGAAAATACTCTAACACGGTGTAGACATGTACAGATCGCTTCGGGGACACAAAAATATCGATTTTTTGGGTGTTTTGAGCCTGAATTTGAGATATAAACGGGCACAGAAGATGCATGCACATATAGACTTTGGCACCCAAAATATCGATTTTTAGTATGTTTTGGGCCTATAATTTGAAAATATTCTAGCACTGAGTAGGCATGTACAGATCGCTTCTGGGACCCAAAAATATCGAATTTTCGGGGGTTTTGAGCGAGAATTTGGGATATAACCGGGTACAGAAAATGCATGCACATATCGACTTTGGCACCCAAAATATAGATTTTTAGTATGTTTTGGGCCTGTATTTTAAAAATACTCTAACACGGAATAGACATGTACAGATCGCTTTTGGGACCCAAAAATATCGAATTTTCGGGGGTTTTGAGCGAGAATTTGAGATATAAACGGGTACAGAAAATGCATGCACATATCGACTTTTGCACTTAAAATATCGATTTTGAGCATGTTTTGGGTTTTGTATCTTGAAAATACTCAAAAACGGTGTAGACATGTACAGATCGCTTCTGGGAAACAAAAATATCGATTTTTTGGGTGTTTTGAGCCCGAATTTGAGATATAAACGGGTACAGAAGATGCATGCACATATCGACTTTGGCACCCAAAATATCGATTTTTAGTATGTTTTGGGCGTATAATTTGAAAATATTCTAGCACTAAGTAGGCATGTACAGATTGCTTCAGGGACCAAAAAATATCGAATTTTCGGGTGTTCTGAGCCTGAATTTGAGATATGAACGGGTACAGAAGATGCATGCACATATCGACTTTTTGCACCTAAAATATCGATTTTGAGCATGTTTTGGGCCTGTATTTTGAAAATACATTAACACGGAGTAGGTATGTACAGATCGCTTCTGAGACCCAAAAATATCGATTTTTCGGGTGTTTTGAGCCTGAATTTGAGATATAAACGGATTCAGAAGATGCATGCACATATCGACTTTGGACACCTAAAATATCGATTTTTAACATGTTTTGGGCATGTATTTTAAAAATACTCTAACACAGAGTAGGCATGTACAGATCGCTTCTGGGACCCAAAAAAATCGAATTTTCTGGTGTTTTGAGCCTGAATTTGAGATATAAACGGGTTCAGAAGATGCATGCACATATCGACTTTGGACACCTAAAATATCGATTTATAGTATGTTTTAAACCTGTATTTTAAAAACATTCTTGCACTGAGTAGGCAGGTGCAGATTGCTAAAGGGACCAAAAAATATCGAATTTTTGGAGTTTTGAGCCTGAATTTGAGATATAAAAGGGTACAGAAGATGCATGCACATATCGACTTTTTGAACTTAAAATATCAATTTTTAACATGTTTCGGGTCTGTATCTTTAAAACATTCTAGCAAGGAATTGGCATGTACAGATCGCTTCTGGGACCCAAAAAAATCGAATTTTCTGGTGTTTTGAACCTGAATTTGGGATATAGACGGGTACAGAAGATGCATACACATATTGACTTTGGGCACATAAAATATCGATTTTCAGCATGTTTTAGGCCTGTATTTATAGAATACTCTAACACGGAGTATGCATGTACACATTGCTTTTGGGACCCAAAAATATCGAATATTCGGGTGTTTTGAGTTTGAATTTAAGATATAAACGGGTACAGAAGATGCATGCACATATCGACTTTGGGCACCCAAAATATCGATTTTGAGCATGTTTTGGGCCTGTATCTTTAAAATACTCTAACACTGAGTAGACACATACAGATCGCTTCTGGGACCCAAATAAATCGAATTTTCGGGTGTTCTGAGCCTGAATTTGAGATATGAACGGGTACAGAAGATGCATGCACATATCGACTTTGGGCACCTAAAATATCGATTTTGAGCATGTTTTGGGCCTGTATTTTGAAAATACTCTAACACGGTGTAGACATGTACAGATCGCTTCGGGGACACAAAAATATCGATTTTTTGGGTGTTTTGAGCCTGAATTTGAGATATAAACGGGCACAGAAGATGCATGCACATATAGACTTTGGCACCCAAAATATCGATTTTTAGTATGTTTTGGGCCTATAATTTGAAAATATTCTAGCACTGAGTAGGCATGTACAGATCGCTTCTGGGACCCAAAAATATCGAATTTTCGGGGGTTTTGAGCCAGAATTTGGGATATAACCGGGTACAGAAAATGCATGCACATATCGACTTTGGCACCCAAAATATAGATTTTTAGTATGTTTTGGGCGTATAATTTGAAAATATTCTAGCACTGAGTAGGCATGTACAGATTGCTTCTGGGACCCAAAAATATCGAATTTTCGGTGTTTTGAGCCAGAATTTGGGATATAACCGTGTACAGAGGATGCATGCACATATCGACTTTTTGCACCTAAAATATCGATTTTGAGCATGTTTTGGGTCTGTATCTTGATAAAATTCTAGCAAGAAGTAGGCATGTACAGATCGCTTCTGGGACCAAAAAATACAGAATTTTCTGGTGTTTTGAAACTGAATTTGGGATATAGACGGGTACAGAAGATGCATACACATATTGACTTTGGGCACCTAAAATATAGATTTTGACCATGTTTTGTGCCTGTATTTTGAAAATACTTTAACACTGAGTAGGCATGTACAGATCGCTTCTGGGACCCAAAAATATCGAATTTTCGGGTGTTATGAGCCTGAATTTGAGATATAAACGGGAACAGAAGAAGCATGCACATTTCTACTTTTTGCACCTAAAATATCGATTTTGAGCATGTTTTGGGTCTGTATCTTGAAAACATTCTAACAAGAAGTAGACATGTACAGATTGCTTCTGGGACCCAAAAATATCGAATTTTCGAGTGTTTTGAGCCTGAATTTGAGATATGAACGGGTACAGAAGATGCATGCACATATCGACTTTGGGCACCTAAAATATCGATTTTGAGCATGTTTTGGGCCTGTATTTATAGAATACTCTAACACGGAGTATGCATGTACACATTGCTTTTGGGACCCAAAAATATCGAATATTCGGGTGTTTTGAGTTTGAATTTGAGATATAAACGGGTACAGAAGATGCATGCACATATCGACTTTGGGCACCCAAAATATCGATTTTGAGCATGTTTTGGGCCTGTATCTTTAAAATACTCTAACACTGAGTAGACACGTACAGATCGCTTCTGGGACAAAAAATATCGATTTTTTGGGTGTTTTGAGCCTGAATTTGAGATATAAACGTGCACAGAAGATGCATGCACATATCGACTTTGGCACCCAAAATATCGATTTTTAGTATGTTTTTGGCGTATAATTTGAAAATATTCTAGCACTGAGTAGGCATGTACAGATCGCTTTTGGGACCCAAAAATATCGAATTTTCGGGGGTTTTGAGCCAGAATTTGGGATATAACCGGGTACAGAGGATGCATGCACATATCGACTTTTTGCACCTTAAATATCGATTTTGAGCATGTTTTGGGTCTGTATATTGAAAACATACTAGCAAGGAGTAGGCATGTACAGATCGCTTCTGGGACCCAAAAATACCGAGTTTTCTGGTGTTTTGAACCTGAATTTGCGATATACACGGGTACAGAAGATGCATACACATATTGACTTTGGGCACCTAAAATATAGATTTTGAGCATGTTTTGGGCCTGTATTTTGAAAATAATTTAACACGGAGTAGGCATGTACAGATCGCTTCTGGGACCCAAAAATATCGAATTTTCGATTGTTTTGAGCCTAATTTTGAGATATAAACGGGTACAGAAGATGCATGCACATATCTACTTTGGGCACCTAAAATATCGATTTTGAGCATGTTTTGGGCCTGTATTTTGAAAATACTCTTACTCGGAGTAGGCATGTACAGATCGCTTCTGGGTCACAAAAATATTGATTTGTTGGGTGTTTTGAGCCTGAATTTGAGATATAAACGGGTACAGAAGATGCATGCACATATTGACTTGGCACCCAAAATATCGATTTTTAGCATGTTTTGGGCCTGTATTTTAAAAATACTCTAACACAGAGTAGACATGTACAGATCGCTTTTGGGACCCAAAAATATCGAATTTTCGGGTGTTTTGAGCCTGAATTTGAGATATAAACGGGTACAGTAGATGCATGCACATATCGACTTTGGCACCCAAAATATCGATTTTTAGTATGTTTTGGGCGTATAATTTGAAAATATTCTAGCACTGAGTAGGCATGTACAGATAGCTTCTGGGACCCAAAAATATCGAATTTTCGGGGGTTTTGAGCCAGAATTTGGGATATAACCGTGTACAGAGGATGCATGCACATATCGACTTTTTGCACCTAAAATTTCGATTTTGAGCATGTTTTGGGTCTGTATCTTGAAAACATTCTAGCAAGAAGTAGGCATGTACAGATCGCTTCTGGGACCCAAAAATACCGAATTTTCTGGTGTTTTGAACCTGAATTTGGGATATAGACGGGTACAGAAGATGCATACACATATTGACTTTGGGCACCTAAAATATAGATTTTCACCATGTTTTATGCCTGTATGTTGAAAATACTTTAACACGGAGTAGGCATGTGCAGATTGCTTAAGGGACCCAAAAATATCGAATTTTCGGAGTTTTGAGCCTGAATTTGAGATATAAACGTGTACAGAAGATGCATGCACATATCAACTTTTTGCACTTAAAATATCGATTTTGAGCATGTTTTGGGTCTGTATCTTGAAAACATTCTAGCAAAGAGTAGGCATGTACAGATTGCTTCTGGGAACCAAAAATATAGAATTTTCTGGTGTTTTGAACCTGAATTAGGGATATACACGGGTACAGAAGATGCATACACATATTGACTTTGGGCATATAAAATATTGATTTTTAGCAAGTTATGGGCCTATATCTTAAAAACACTCTAACACGGAGTATGCACGTACAGATCGCTTCTGGGACCCAAAAATATTGAATTTTCTGGTGTTTTGAGCCTGAATTTGAGATATAAACGGGTACAGAAGATGCATGCACATATCGACTTTTTGCACCTAAAATATCGATTTTGAGCATGTTTTGGGCCTATATTTTGAAGATACTCTAACACGGTGTAGACATGTACAGGTCGCTTCTGGAACACAAAAATATCGGTTTTTTGGGTGTTTTGAGCCTGAATTTGAGATATAAACGGGTACAGAAGATCCATGCACATAACGACTTTGGCACCTAAAATATCGATTTTTAGTATGTTTTTGGCGTATAATTTGAAAATATTCTAGCACTGAGTAGGCATGTACAGATCGCTTTTGGGACCCAAAAATATCGAATTTTCGGGGGTTTTGAGCCAGAATTTGGGATATAACCGTTTACAGAGGATGCATGCACATATCGACTTTTTGCACCTTAAATATCGATTTTGAGCATGTTATGGGTCTGTATAGTGAAAACATTCTAGCAAGGAGTAGGCATGTACAGATCGCTTCTGGGACCCAAAAATACCGAATTTTCTGGTGTTTTGAACCTGAATTTGGGATATAGACGGGTACAGAAGATGCATACACATATTGACTTTGGGCACCTAAAATATAGATTTTGAGCATGTTTTGGGCCTGTTTTTTTTAAATACTTTAACACGGAGTAGGCATGTACAGATCGCTTCTGGGACCCAAAAATATCGAATTTTCGGTTGTTTTGAGCCTGAATTTGAGATATAAACGGGTACAGAAGATGCATACACATATCGACTTTGCGCACCTAAAATATCGATTTTGAGCATGTTTTGGGCCTGTATTTTGAAAATACTCTAACTCGGAGTAGGCATGTACAGATTGCTTCTGGGACACAAAAATATTGATTTGTTGGGTGTTTTGAGCCTGAATTTGAGATATAAACGGGTACAGAAGATGCATGCACATATTGACTTTGGCACCCAAAATATCGATTTTTAGCATGTTTTGGGCCTGTATTTTAAAAATACTCTAACACAGAGTAGACATGTACAGATCGCTTTTGGGACCCAAAAATATCGAATTTTTGGGGGTTTTGAGCCTGAATTTGAGATATAAAAGGGTACAGTAGATGCATGCACATATCGACTTTGGACACCTAAAATATTGATTTTTAGCATGTTTTGAACCTATATTTTGAAAACATTATAGCACTGAGTATGCATGTACAGATCGCTTAAGGGACCCAAAAATATGGAATTTTCGGGTGTTTTGAGCCTGAATTTGAGATATAAACGGGTACAAAAGATGCATGCACATATCGACTTGTTGCACCTAAAATATCGATTTTGAGCCTGTTTTGGGTCTGTATCTTGAAAAAATTCTAGCAAGGAGTAGGCATGTACAGATCGCTTCTGCAACCCAAAAATATCGAATTTTCGGGTGTTTTGAACCTGAATTTGGGATATAGACGGATACAGAAGATGCATGCATATATCGACTTTGGGCAACTAAAATATCGATTTTGAGCATGTTTTGGGCCTGTATTTATAGAATACTCTAACACGGAGTATGCATGTACACATTGCTTTTGGGACCCAAAAATATCGAATATTCGGGTGTTTTGAGTTTGAATTTGAGATATAAACGGGTACAGAAGATGCATGCACATATCGACTTTGGGCACCCAAAATATCGATTTTGAGCAAGTTTTGGGCCTGTATCTTTAAAATGCTCTAACACTGAGTAGACACGTACAGATCACTTCTGGGACCCAAATAAATCGAATTTTCGGGTGTTCTGAGCCTGAATTTGAGATATGAACGGGTACAGAAGATGCATGAACATATCGACTTTGGGCACCTAAAATATCGATTTTGAGCATGTTTTAGGCCTGTAATTTGAAAATACTCTAACACGGTGTAGACATGTACAGATCGCTTCGGGGACACAAAAATATCGAATTTTCGGGGGTTTTGAGCGAGAATTTGGGATATAAACGGGTGCAGTAGATGCATGCACATATCGACTTTGGACACCTAAAATATCGATTTTTAGCATGTTTTGAACCTATATTTTGAAAACATTATAGCACTGAGTATGCATGTACAGATCGCTTAAGGGACCCAAAAATATGGAATTTTCGGGTGTTTTGAGCGTGAATTTGAGATATAAACGGGTACAGAAGATGCATGCACATATCGACTTTTTGCACCTAAAATATCGATTTTGAGCATGTTTTGGGTCTGTATCTTGAAAAAATTCTAGCAAGGAGTAGGCATGTACAGATTGCTTCTGGGACCCAAAAATATCGAATTTTCGGGTGTTTTGAGCCTGAATTTGGGATATAGACGGATACAGAAGATGCATGCACATATCGACTTTGGGCACCTAAAATATCGATTTTGAGCATGTTTTGGGCCTGTATTTTGAAAATACTCTAACACGGAGTAGGCATGTACAGATTGCTTCTGGGACCCAAAAATACCGAATTTTCTGGTGTTTTGAACCTGAATTTGGGATATAGACGGGTACAGAAGATGCATACACATATTGACTTTGGGCACCTAAAATATAGATTTTCAGCATGTTTTGGGCCTGTATTTTGAAAATACATTAACACGGAGTAGGTATGTACAGATCGCTTCTGAGACCCAAAAATATCGATTTTTCGGGTGTTTTGAGCCTGAATTTGAGATATAAACGGATTCAGAAGATGCATGCACATATCGACTTTGGACACCTAAAATATCGATTTTTAACATGTTTTGGGCATGTATTTTAAAAATACTCTAACACGGAGTAGGCATGTACAGATCGCTTCTGGGACCCAAAAAAATCGAATTTTCTGGTGTTTTGAGCCTGAATTTGAGATATAAACGGGTTCAGAAGATGCATGCACATATCGACTTTGGACACCTAAAATATCGATTTATAGTATGTTTTAAACCTGTATTTTAAAAACATTCTAGCACTGAGTAGGCAGGTGCAGATTGCTTAAGGGATCAAAAAATATCGAATTTTCGGAGTTTTGAGCATGAATTTGAGATATAAAAGGGTACAGAAGATGCATGCACATATCGACTTTTTGAACTTAAAATATCAATTTTTAACATGTTTCGGGTCTGTATCTTTAAAACATTCTAGCAAGGAATAGGCATGTACAGATCGCTTCTGGGACCCAAAAAAATCGAATTTTCTGGTGTTTTGAACCTGAATTTGGGATATAGACGGGTACAGAAGATGCATACACATATTGACTTTGGGCACATAAAATATCGATTTTCAGCATGTTTTAGGCCTGTATTTATAGAATACTCTAACACGGAGTATGCATGTACACATTGCTTTTGGGACCCAAAAATATCGAATATTCGGGTGTTTTGAGTTTGAATTTAAGATATAAACGGGTACAGAAGATGCATGCACATATCGACTTTGGGCACCCAAAATATCGATTTTGAGCATGTTTTGGGCCTGTATCTTTAAAATACTCTAACACTGAGTAGACACGTACAGATCGCTTCTGGGACCCAAATAAATCGAATTTTCGGGTGTTCTGAGCCTGAATTTGAGATATGAACGGGTACAGAAGATGCATGCACATATCGACTTTGGGCACCTAAAATATCGATTTTGAGCATGTTTTGGGCCTGTATTTTGAAAATACTCTAACACGGTGTAGACATGTACAGATCGCTTCGGGGACACAAAAATATCGATTTTTTGGGTGTTTTGAGCCTGAATTTGAGATATAAACGGGCACAGAAGATGCATGCACATATAGACTTTGGCACCCAAAATATCGATTTTTAGTATGTTTTGGGCCTATAATTTGAAAATATTCTAGCACTGAGTAGGCATGTACAGATCGCTTCTGGGACCCAAAAATATCGAATTTTCGGGGGTTTTGAGCGAGAATTTGGGATATAACCGGGTACAGAAAATGCATGCACATATCGACTTTGGCACCCAAAATATCGATTTTTAGTATGTTTTGGGCCTATAATTTGAAAATATTCTAGCACTGAGTAGGCATGTACAGATTGCTTCTGGGACCCAAAAATATCGAATTTTCGGTGTTTTGAGCCAGAATTTGGGATATAACCGTGTACAGAGGATGCATGCACATATCGACTTTTTGCACCTAAAATATCGATTTTGAGCATGTTTTGGGTCTGTATCTTGATAAAATTCTAGCAAGAAGTAGGCATGTACAGATCGCTTCTGGGACCAAAAAATACCGAATTTTCTGGTGTTTTGAACCTGAATTTGGGATATAGACGGGTACAGAAGATGCATACACATATTGACTTTGGGCACCTAAAATATAGATTTTGAGCATGTTTTGTGCCTGTATTTTGAAAATACTTTAACACTGAGTAGGCATGTACAGATCGCTTCGGGGACCCAAAAATATCGAATTTTCGGGTGTTATGAGCCTGAATTTGAGATATAAACGGGAACAGAAGAAGCATGCACATTTCTACTTTTTGCACCTAAAATATCGATTTTGAGCATGTTTTGGGTCTGTATCTTGAAAACATTCTAGCAAGAAGTAGACATGTACAGATTGCTTCTGGGACCCAAAAATATCGAATTTTCGAGTGTTTTGAGCCTGAATTTGAGATATGAACGGGTACAGAAGATGCATGCACATATCGACTTTGGGCACCTAAAATATCGATTTTGAGCATGTTTTGGGCCTGTATTTATAGAATACTCTAACACGGAGTATGCATGTACACATTGCTTTTGGGACCCAAAAATATCGAATATTCGGGTGTTTTGAGTTTGAATTTGAGATATAAACGGGTACAGAAGATGCATGCACATATCGACTTTGGGCACCCAAAATATCGATTTTGAGCATGTTTTGGGCCTGTATCTTTAAAATACTCTAACACTGAGTAGACACGTACAGATCGCTTCTGGGACAAAAAATATCGATTTTTTGGGTGTTTTGAGCCTGAATTTGAGATATAAACGTGCACAGACGATGCATGCACATATCGACTTTGGCACCCAAAATATCGATTTGTAGTATGTTTTGGGCCTATAATTTGAAAATATTCTATCACTGAGTAGGCATGTACAGATCGCTTCTGGGACCCAAAAATATCGATTTTTCGGGTGTTTTGAGCCAGAATTTGGGATATAACCGGGTACAGAAAATGCATGCACATATCGACTTTGGCACCCAAAATATCGATTTTTCGTATGTTTTTGGCGTATAATTTGAAAATATTCTAGCACTGAGTAGGCATGTACAGATCGCTTTTGGGACCCAAAAATATCGAATTTTCGGGGGTTTTGAGCCAGAATTTGGGATATAACCGGGTACAGAGGATGCATGCACATATCGACTTTTTGCACCTTAAATATCGATTTTGAGCATGTTTTGGGTCTGTATATTGAAAACATTCTAGCAAGGAGTAGGCATGTACAGATCGCTTCTGGGACCCAAAAATACTGAGTTTTCTGGTGTTTTGAACCTGAATTTGCGATATACACGGGTACAGAAGATGCATACACATATTGACTTTGGGCACCTAAAATATAGATTTTGAGCATGTTTTGGGCCTGTATTTTGAAAATAATTTAACACGGAGTAGGCATGTACAGATCGCTTCTGGGACCCAAAAATATCGAATTTTCGATTGTTTTGAGCCTGAATTTGAGATATAAACGGGTACAGAAGATGCATGCACATATCTACTTTGGGCACCTAAAATATAGATTTTGAGCATGTTTTGGGCCTGTATTTTGAAAATACTCTAACTCGGAGTAGGCATGTACAGATCGCTTCTGGGTCACAAAAATATTGATTTGTTGGGTGTTTTGAGCCTGAATTTGAGATATAAACGGGTACAGAAGATGCATGCACATATTGACTTGGCACCCAAAATATCGATTTTTAGCATGTTTTGGGCCTGTATTTTAAAAATACTCTAACACAGAGTAGACATGTACAGATCGCTTTTGGGACCCAAAAATATCGAATTTTCGGGTGTTTTGAGCCTGAATTTGAGATATAAACGGGTACAGTAGATGCATGCACATATCGACTTTGGCACCCAAAATATCGATTTTTAGTATGTTTTGGGCGTATAATTTGAAAATATTCTAGCACTGAGTAGGCATGTACAAATAGCTTCTGGGACCCAAAAATATCGAATTTTCGGGGGTTTTGAGCCAGAATTTGGGATATAACCGTGTACAGAGGATGCATGCACATATCGACTTTTTGCACCTAAAATTTCGATTTTGAGCATGTTTTGGGTCTGTATCTTGAAAACATTCTAGCAAGAAGTAGGCATGTACAGATCGCTTCTGGGACCCAAAAATACCGAATTTTTTGGTGTTTTGAACCTGAATTTGGGATATAGACGGGTACAGAAGATGCATACACATATTGACTTTGGGCACCTAAAATATAGATTTTCACCATGTTTTATGCCTGTATGTTGAAAATACTTTAACACGGAGTAGGCATGTGCAGATTGCTTAAGGGACCCAAAAATATCGAATTTTCGGAGTTTTGAGCCTGAATTTGAGATATAAACGTGTACAGAAGATGCATGCACATATCAACTTTTTGCACTTAAAATATCGATTTTGAGCATGTTTTGGGTCTGTATCTTGAAAACATTCTAGCAAGGAGTAGGCATGTACAGGTTGCTTCTGGGAACCAAAAATATAGAATTTTCTGGTGTTTTGAACCTGAATTAGGGATATACACGGGTACAGAAGATGCATACACATATTGACTTTGGGCATATAAAATATTGATTTTTAGCAAGTTATGGGCCTATATTTTAAAAACACTCTAACACGGAGTATGCACGTACAGATCGCTTCTGGGACCCAAAAATATTGAATTTTCTGGTGTTTTGAGCCTGAATTTGAGATATAAACGGGTACAGAAGATGCATGCACATATCGACTTTTTGCACCTAAAATATCGATTTTGACCATGTTTTGGGCCTATATTTTGAAGATACTCTAACACGGTGTAGACATGTACAGGTCGCTTCTGGAACACAAAAATATCGGTTTTTTGGGTGTTTTGAGCCTGAATTTGAGATATAAACGGGTACAGAAGATCCATGCACATAACGACTTTGGCACCTAAAATATCGATTTTTAGTATGTTTTTGGCGTATAATTTGAAAATATTCTAGCACTGAGTAGGCATGTACAGATCGCTTTTGGGACCCAAAAATATCGAATTTTCGGGGGTTTTGAGCCAGAATTTGGGATATAACCGGGTACAGAGGATGCATGCACATATCGACTTTTTGCACCTTAAATATCGATTTTGAGCATGTTATGGGTCTGTATATTGAAAACATTCTAGCAAGGAGTAGGCATGTACAGATCGCTTCTGGGACCCAAAAATACCGAATTTTCTGGTGTTTTGAACCTGAATTTGGGATATAGACGGGTACAGAAGATGCATACACATATTGACTTTGGGCACCTAAAATATAGATTTTGAGCATGTTTTGGGCCTGTTTTTTGAAAATACTTTAACACGGAGTAGGCATGTACAGATCGCTTCTGGGACCCAAAAATATCGAATTTTCGGTTGTTTTGAGCCTGAATTTGAGATATAAACGGGTACAGAAGATGCATACACATATCGACTTTGCGCACCTAAAATATCGATTTTGAGCATGTTTTGGGCCTGTATTTTGAAAATACTCTAACTCGGAGTAGGCATGTCAGATCGCTTCTGGGACACAAAAATATTGATTTGTTGGGTGTTTTGAGCCTGAATTTGAGATATAAACGGGTACAGAAGATGCATGCACATATTGACTTTGGCACCCAAAATATCGATTTTTAGCATGTTTTGGGCCTGTATTTTAAAAATACTCTAACACAGAGTAGACATGTACAGATCGCTTTTGGGACCCAAAAATATCGAATTTTCGGGTGTTTTGAGCCTGAATTTGAGATATAAAAGGGTACAGTAGATGCATGCACATATCGACTTTGGCACCCAAAATATCGATTTTTAGTATGTTTTGGGCGTATAATTTGAAAATATTCTAGCACTGAGTAGGCATGTACAGATAGCTTCTGGGACCCAAAAATATCGAATTTTCGGGGGTTTTGAGCCAGAATTTGGGATATAATCGTGTACAGAGGATGCATGCACATATCGACTTTTTGCACCTAAAATTTCGATTTTGAGCATGTTTTGGGTCTGTATCTTGAAAACATTCTAGCAAGAAGTAGGCATGTACAGATCGCTTCTGGGACCCAAAAATACCGAATTTTTTGGTGTTTTGAACCTGAATTTGGGATATAGACGGGTACAGAAGATGCATACACATATTGACTTTGGGCACCTAAAATATAGATTTTCACCATGTTTTATGCCTGTATGTTGAAAATACTTTAACACGGAGTAGGCATGTGCAGATTGCTTAAGGGACCCAAAAATATCGAATTTTCGGAGTTTTGAGCCTGAATTTGAGATATAAACGTGTACAGAAGATGCATGCACATATCAACTTTTTGCACTTAAAATATCGATTTTGAGCATGTTTTGGGTCTGTATCTTGAAAACATTCTAGCAAGGAGTAGGCATGTACAGGTTGCTTCTGGGAACCAAAAATATAGAATTTTCTGGTGTTTTGAACCTGAATTAGGGATATACACGGGTACAGAAGATGCATACACATATTGACTTTGGGCATATAAAATATTGATTTTTAGCAAGTTATGGGCCTATATTTTAAAAACACTCTAACACGGAGTATGCACGTACAGATCGCTTCTGGGACCCAAAAATATTGAATTTTCTGGTGTTTTGAGCCTGAATTTGAGATATAAACGGGTACAGAAGATGCATGCACATATCGACTTTTTGCACCTAAAATATCGATTTTGACCATGTTTTGGGCCTATATTTTGAAGATACTCTAACACGGTGTAGACATGTACAGGTCGCTTCTGGAACACAAAAATATCGGTTTTTTGGGTGTTTTGAGCCTGAATTTGAGATATAAACGGGTACAGAAGATCCATGCACATAACGACTTTGGCACCTAAAATATCGATTTTTAGTATGTTTTTGGCGTATAATTTGAAAATATTCTAGCACTGAGTAGGCATGTACAGATCGCTTTTGGGACCCAAAAATATCGAATTTTCGGGGGTTTTGAGCCAGAATTTGGGATATAACCGGGTACAGAGGATGCATGCACATATCGACTTTTTGCACCTTAAATATCGAGTTTGAGCATGTTATGGGTCTGTATATTGAAAACATTCTAGCAAGGAGTAGGCATGTACAGATCGCTTCTGGGACCCAAAAATACCGAATTTTCTGGTGTTTTGAACCTGAATTTGGGATATAGACGGGTACAGAAGATGCATACACATATTGACTTTGGGCACCTAAAATATAGATTTTGAGCATGTTTTGGGCCTGTTTTTTGAAAATACTTTAACACGGAGTAGGCATGTACAGATCGCTTCTGGGACCCAAAAATATCGAATTTTCGGTTGTTTTGAGCCTGAATTTGAGATATAAACGGGTACAGAAGATGCATACACATATCGACTTTGCGCACCTAAAATATCGATTTTGAGCATGTTTTGGGCCTGTATTTTGAAAATACTCTAACTCGGAGTAGGCATGTACAGATCGCTTCTGGGACACAAAAATATTGATTTGTTGGGTGTTTTGAGCCTGAATTTGAGATATAAACGGGTACAGAAGATGCATGCACATATTGACTTTGGCACCCAAAATATCGATTTTTAGCATGTTTTGGGCCTGTATTTTAAAAATACTCTAAAACAGAGTAGACATGTACAGATCGCTTTTGGGACCCAAAAATATCGAATTTTCGGGGGTTTTGAGCCTGAATTTGAGATATAAAAGGGTACAGTAGATGCATGCACATATCGACTTTGGACACCTAAAATATCGATTTTTAGCATGTTTTGAACCTATATTTTGAAAACATTATAGCACTGAGTATGCATGTACAGATCGCTTAAGGGACCCAAAAATATGGAATTTTCGGGTGTTTTGAGCCTGAATTTGAGATATAAACGGGTACAGAAGATGCATGCACATATCGACTTGTTGCACCTAAAATATCGATTTTGAGCATGTTTTGGGTCTGTATCTTGAAAAAATTCTAGCAAGGACTAGGCATGTACAGATCGCTTCTGCGACCCAAAAATATCGAATTTTCGGGTGTTTTGAACCTGAATTTGGGATATAGACGGATACAGAAGATGCATGCATATATCGACTTTGGGCACCTAAAATATCGATTTTTAGTATGTTTTGGGCCTGTATTTATAGAATACTCTAACACGGAGTATGCATGTACACATTGCTTTTGGGACCCAAAAATATCGAATATTCGGGTGTTTTGAGTTTGAATTTGAGATATAAACGGGTACAGAAGATGCATGCACATATCGACTTTGGGCACCCAAAATATCGATTTTGAGCATGTTTTGGGCCTGTATCTTTAAAATGCTCTAACACTGAGTAGACACGTACAGATCACTTCTGGGACCCAAATAAATCGAATTTTCGGGTGTTCTGAGCCTGAATTTGAGATATGAACGGGTACAGAAGATGCATGAACATATCGACTTTGGGCACCTAAAATATCGATTTTGAGCATGTTTTAGGCCTGTATTTTGAAAATACTCTAACACGGTGTAGACATGTACAGATCGCTTCGGGGACACAAAAATATCGATTTTTTGGGTGTTTTGAGCCTGAATTTGAGATATAAACGGGCACAGAAGATGCATGCACATATCGACTTTGGCACACAAAATATAGATTTTGAGCATGTTTTGGGTCTGTATCTTGAAAACATTCTAGCAAGAAGTAGACATGTACAGATTGCTTCTGGGACCCAAAAATATCGAATTTTCGAGTGTTTTGAGCCTGAATTTGAGATATGAACGGGTACAGAAGATGCATGCACATATCGACTTTGGGCACCTAAAATATCGATTTTGAGCATGTTCTGGGCCTGTATTTATAGAATACTCTAACACGGAGTATGCATGTACACATTGCTTTTGGGACCCAAAAATATCGAATATTCGGGTGTTTTGAGTTTGAATTTGAGATATAAACGGGTACAGAAGATGCATGCACATATCGCCTTTGGGCACCCAAAATATCGATTTTGAGCATGTTTTGGGCCTGTATCTTTAAAATACTCTAACACTGAGTAGACACGTACAGATCGCTTCTGGGACAAAAAATAAATCTAATTTTCGGGGGTTCTGAGCCTGAATTTGAGATATGAACGGGTACAGAAGATGCATGCACATATCGACTTTGGGCACACAAAATATCGATTTTGAGCATGTTTTGGGCCTGTATTTTGAAAATACTCAAACACGGTGTAGACATGTACAGATCGCTTCGAGGACACAAAAATATCGATTTTTTGGGTGTTTTGAGCCTGAATTTGAGATATAAACGTGCACAGAAGATGCATGCACATATCGACTTTGGCACCCAAAATATCGATTTGTAGTATGTTTTGGGCCTATAATTTGAAAATATTCTAGCACTGAGTAGGCATGTACAGATCGCTTCTGGGACCCAAAAATATCGAATTTTCGGGGGTTTTGAGCAAGAATTTGGGATATAACCGGGTACAGAAAATGCATGCACATATCGACTTTGGCACCCAAAATATCGATTTTTAGTATGTTTTGGGCGTATAATTTGAAAATATTCTAGCACTGAGTAGGCATGTACAGATAGCTTCTGGGACCCAAAAATATCGAATTTTCGGGGGTTTTGAGCCTGAATTTGGGATATAACCGTGTACAGAGGATGCATGCACATATCGACTTTTTGCACCTAAAATTTCGATTTTGAGCATGTTTTGGGTCTGTATCTTGAAAACATTCTAGCAAGAAGTAGGCATGTACAGATCGCTTCTGTGACCAAAAAATACCGAATTTTCTGGTGTTTTGAACCTGAATTTGGGATATAGACGGGTACAGAAGATGCATACACACTTTGGGCACCTAAAATATAGATTTTCACCATGTTTAATGCCTGTATGTTGAAAATACTTTAACACGGAGTAGGCATGTACAGATCGCTTTTGGGAACCAAAAATATCGAATTTTCGGATGTTTTGAGCCTGAATTTGAGATATCAACGGGTACAGAAAATGCATGCACATATCGACTTTGGACACCTAAAATATCGATTTATAGCATGTTTTAAGCCTGTATTTTAAAACATTCTAGCACTGAGTAGGCATGTGCAGATTGCTTAAGGGACCCAAAAATATCGAATTTTCGGAGTTTTGAGCCTGAATTTGAGATATAAACGGGTACAGAAGATGCATGCACATATCGACTTTTTGCACCTTAAATATCGATTTTTAGTATGTTTTGGGCGTATAATTTGAAAATATTCTAGCACTGAGTAGGCATGTACAGATAGCTTCTGGGACCCAAAAATATCGAATTTTCGGGGGTTTTGAGCCAGAATTTGGGATATAACCGTGTACAGAGGATGCATGCACATATCGACTTTTTGCACCTAAAATTTCGATTTTGAGCATGTTTTGGGTCTGTATCTTGAAAACATTCTAGCGAGGAGTAGGCATGTACAGATTGCTTCCGGGAACCAAAAATATAGAATTTTCTGGTGTTTTGAACCTGAATTAGGGATATACACGGGTACAGAAGATGTATACACATATTGACTTTGGGCATATAAAATATTGATTTTTAGCAAGTTATGGGCCTGTATTTTAAAAACACTCTAACACGGAGTATGCACGTACAGATCGCTTCTGGGACCCAAAAATATTGAATTTTCTGGTGTTTTGAGCCTGAATTTGAGATATAAACGGGTACAGAAGATGCATGCACATATCGACTTTTTGCACCTAAAATATCGATTTTGAGCATGTTTTGGGCCTATATTTTGAAGATACTCTAACACGGTGTAGACATGTACAGGTCGCTTCTGGAACACAAAAATATCGGTTTTTTGGGTGTTTTGAGCCTGAATTTGAGATATAAACCGGTACAGAAGATCCATGCACATAACGACTTTGGCACCTAAAATATCGATTTTTAGTATGTTTTTGGCGTATAATTTGAAAATATTCTAGCACTGAGTAGGCATGTACAGATCGCTTTTGGGACCCAAAAATATCGAATTTTCGGGGGTTTTGAGCCAGAATTTGGGATATAACCGGGTACAGAGGATGCATGCACATATCGACTTTTTGCACCTTAAATATCGATTTTGAGCATGTTTTGGGTCTGTATATTGAAAACATTCTAGCAAGGAGTAGGCATGTACAGATCGCTTCTGGGACACAAAAATACCGAATTTTCGGGTGTTTTGAGCCTGAATTTGAGATATAAACGGGTACAGAAGATTCATACACATATCGACTTTGCGCACCTAAAATATCGATTTTGAGCATGTTTTGGGCCTGTATTTTGAAAATACTCTAACTCGGAGTAGTCATGTACAGATCGCTTCTGGGACACAAAAATATTGATTTGTTGGGTGTTTTGAGCCTGAATTTGAGATATAAACGGGTACAGAAGATGCATGCACATATTGACTTTGGCACCCAAAATATCGATTTTTAGCATGTTTTGGGCCTGTATTTTAAAAATACTCTAACACAGAGTAGACATGTACAGATCGCTTTTGGGACCCAAAAATATCGAATTTTCGGGTGTTTTGAGCCTGAATTTGAGATATAAAAGGGTACAGTAGATGCATGCACATATCGACTTTGGACACCTAAAATATCGATTTTTAGCATGTTTTGAACCTATATTTTGAAAACATTATAGCACTGAGTATGCATGTACAGATCGCTTAAGGGACCCAAAAATATGGAATTTTCGGGTGTTTTGAGCCTGAATTTGAGATATAAACGGGTACAGAAGATGAATGCACATATCGACTTGTTGCACCTAAAATATCGATTTTGAGCCTGTTTTGGGTCTGTATCTTGAAAAAATTCTAGCAAGGAGTAGGCATGTACAGATCGCTTCTGCGACCTAAAAATATCGAATTTTCGGGTGTTTTGAACCTGAATTTGGGATATAGACGGATACAGAAGATGCATGCATATATCGACTTTGGGCACCTAAAATATCGATTTTGAGCATGTTTTGGGCCTGTATTTATAGAATACTCTAACACGGAGTATGCATGTACACATTGCTTTTGGGACCCAAAAATATCGAATATTCGGGTGTTTTGAGTTTGAATTTGAGATATAAACGGGTACAGAAGATGCATGCACATATCGACTTTGGGCACCCAAAATATCGATTTTGAGCATGTTTTGGGCCTGTATCTTTAAAATGCTCTAACACTGAGTAGACACGTACAGATCACTTCTGGGACCCAAATAAATCGAATTTTCGGGTGTTCTGAGCCTGAATTTGAGATATGAACGGGTACAGAAGATGCATGCACATATCGACTTTGGGCACCTAAAATATCGATTTTGAGCATGTATTGGGCCTGTATTTTGAAAATACTCTAACACGGTGTAGACATGTACAGATCGCTTCGGGGACACAAAAATATCGATTTTTTGGGTGTTTTGAGCCTGAATTTGAGATATAAACGGGCACAGAAGATGCATGCACATATCGACTTTGGCACCCAAAATATAGATTTTTAGTATGTTTTGGGCGTATAATTTGAAAATATTCTAGCACTGAGTAGGCATGTACAGATCGCTTCTGGGACCCAAAAATATCGAATTTTCGGTGTTTTGAGCCAGAATTTGGGATATAACCGTGTACAGAGGATGCATGCACATATCGACTTTTTGCACCTAAAATATCGATTTTGAGCATGTTTTGGGTCTGTATCTTGAAAACATTCTAGCAAGAAGTAGGCATGTACAGATCGCTTCTGGGACCAAAAAATACCGAATTTTCGGGTGTTTTGAACCTGAATTTGGGATATAGACGGGTACAGAAGATGCATACACATATTGACTTTGGGCACCTAAAATATAGATTTTGAACATTTTTTGTGCCTGTTTTTGAAAATACTTTAACACTGAGTATGCATGTACAGATCGCTTACGGGACCCAAAAATATGGAATTTTCGAGTGTTTTGAGCCTGAATTTGAGATATGAACGGGTACAGAAGATGCATGCACATATCGACTTTGGGCACCTAAAATATCGATTTTGAGCATGTTTTGGGCCTGTATTTATAGAATACTCTAACACGGAGTATGCATGTACACATTGCTTCTAGGACCCAAAAATATCGAATATTCGGGTGTTTTGAGTTTGAATTTGAGATATAAACGGGTACAGAAGATGCATGCACATATCGACTTTGGGCACCCAAAATATCGATTTTAAGCATGTTTTATGCCTGTATCTTTAAAATACTCTAACACTGAGTAGACACGTACAGATCGTTTCTGGGACCCAAATAAATCGAATTTTCGGGTGTTCTGAGCCTGAATTTGAGATATGAACGGGTACAGAAGATGCATGCACATATCGACTTTGTGCACCTAAAATATCAATTTTGAGCTTGTTTTGGGCCTGTATTTTGAAAATACTCTAACACGGTGTAGACATGTACATATCGCTTCGGGGACACAAAAATATCGATTTTTTGGGTGTTTTGAGCCTGAATTTGAGATATAAACGTGCACAGAAGATGCATGCACATATCGACTTTGGCATCCAAAATATCGATTTTTAGTATGTTTTGGGCCTATAATTTGAAAATATTCTAGCACTGAGTAGGAATGTACAGATCGCTTCTGGGACCCAAAAATATCGAATTTTCGGGGTTTTTGAGCCAGAATTTGGGATATAACCGGGTACAGAAAATGCATGCACATATCGACTTTGGCACCCAAAATATCGATTTTTAGTATCTTTTGTGCGTATAATTTGAAAATATTCTAGCACTGAGTAGGCATGTACAGATCGCTTCTGGGACCCAAAAATATCGAATTTTCGGTGTTTTGAGCCAGAATTTGGGATATAACCGTGTACAGAGGATGCATGCACATATCGACTTTTTGCACCTAAAATATCGATTTTGATCATGTTTTGGGTCTGTATCTTGAAAACATTCTAGCAAGAAGTAGGCATGTACAGATCGCTTCTGGGACCAAAAAATATCGAATTTTCTGGTGTTTTGAACCTGAATTTGGGATATAGACGGGTACAGAAGATGCATACACAATTGACTTTGGGCACCTAAAATATAGATTTTCACAATGTTTTGTGCCTGTATGTTGAAAATACTTTAACACGGAGTAGGCATGTACAGATCGCTTCTGGGACCCAAAAATATCGAATTTTCTGTTGTTTTGAGCCTAAATTTGAGATATCAACGGGTACAGAAGATGCATGCACATATCGACTTTGGACACTTAAAATATCGATTTATAGCATGTTTTAAGCCTGTATTTTAAAAACATTCTAGCACTGAGTAGGCATGTGCAGATTGCTTAAGGGACCCAATAATATCGAATTTTTGGAGTTTTGAGCCTAAATTTGAGATATAAACGGGTACAGAAGATGCATGCACATATCGACTTTTTGCACTTAAAATATCGATTTTGAGCATGTTTTGGGTTTTGTATCTTGAAAATACTCTAACACGGTGTAGGCATGTACAGATCGCTTCTGGGACCCAAATAAATCGAATTTTCGGGTGTTTTGAGACTGAATTTGAGATATGAACGGGTACAGAAGATGCATGCACATATTGACTTTGGGCACCTAAAATATCGATTTCGAGCATCTTTTAAGCCTGTAATTTGAAAATACTCAAACACGGTGTAGACATGTACAGATCGCTTCTGGGACCCAAAAATATCGAATTTTCGGGTGTTTTGAGCCTGAATTTGAGATATAAACGGATACAGAAGATGCATGCACATATCGACTTTGGGCACCTAAAATATCGATTTTGAGCATGTTTTGGGCCTGTATTTTGAAAATACTCTAACACGGAGTAGGCATGTACAGATCGCTTCTGGGACACAAAAATATCGATTTTTTGAGTGTTTTGAGCCTGAATTTGAGATATAAACGGGTACAGAAGATGCAAGCACATATCGACTTTGGACACCTAAAATATCGATTTATAGCATGTTTTAAGCCTGTATTTTAAAAACATTCTATCACTGAGTAGGCATGTGCAGATTGCTTAAGGGACCCATAAATATTGAATTTTCGGTATTTTGAGCCTGAATTTGAGATATAGACGGATACAGAAGATGCATGCACATATCGACTTTTTTAATTTAAAATATCGATTTTGAGCATGTTTTGGGTCTGTATCTTGAAAACATTCTAGCAAAGGAGTAGGCATGTTCAGATCGCTTCTGGGACCCAAAAATATCGAATTTTCTGGTGTTTTGAACCTGAATTAGGGATATACACGGGTACAGAAGATGCATACACATATTGAGTTTGGGCACATAAAATATCGATTTTCAGCATGTTTTGTGCCTGTATTTTAAAAACACTCTAACACGGAGTATGCACGTACAGATCGCTTCTGGGACCCAAAAATATTGAATTTTCGGGTGTTCTGAGCCTGAATTTGAGATATAAACGGGTACAGAAGATGCATGCACATATCGTCTTTTTGCACCTAAAATATCAATTTTGATCATGTTTTGGGTCTGTATCTTGAAAAAATTCTAGCAAGGAGTAGGCATGTACAGATCGCTTCTGGGACCCAAAAATATAGAATTTTCGGGTGTTTTGAACCTGAATTTGGGATATAGACGGATACAGAAGATGCATGCACATATCGACTTTGGGCACCTAAAATATTGATTTTGAGCATGTTTTGGGCCTGTATTTTGAAAATACTCTAATACGGAGTAGGCATGTACAGATCGCTTCGGGGACCCAAAAATATCGAATTTTCGGGTGTTTTGAGCGTGAATTTGAGATATAAACGGGTACAGAAGATGCATGCACATATCGACTTTGGGCAGCTAAAATATCGATTTTCAGCATGTTTTAGGCCTGTATTTTGAAAATACTCTAACACGGAGTATGCATGTACAGATGGCTTTTGGGACCCAAAAATATCGAATATTCGGGTGTTTTGAGTCTGAATTTAAGATATAAACAGGTACAGAAGATGCATGCACATATCGACTTTGGGCACACAAAATATCGATTTTGAGCATGTTTTGGGACTGTATTTTGAAAATACTCTAACACGGAGTAGACACGTACAGATCGCTTTTGGGACCCAAAAATATCGAATATTCGGGTGTTTTGAGTCAGAATTTGAGATATAAACAGGTACAGAAGATGCATGCACATATCGACTTTGGGCACACAAAATATCGATTTTGAGCATGTTTTGGGCCTGTATTCTGAAAATACTCTAACACGGTGTAGACATGTACAGATCGCTTCTGGGACACAAAAATATCCATTTTTGTGGGTGTTTTACGCCTGAATTTGAGATATAAACGGGTACCGAAGATGCATGCACATATCGACTTTGTCACCCAAAACATCGATTTTTAGTATGTTTTGGGCGTATAATTTGAAAATATTCTAGCACTGAGTAGGCATGTACAGATCGCTTCTGGGACCCAAAAATATCGAATCTTCGGGGGTTTTGAGCCCGAATTTGGGATATAACCGGGTACAGAGGATGCATGCACATATCGACTTTTTTCACCTAAAATATCGATTTTGAGCATGTTTTGGGTCTGTATATTGAAAAAATTCTAGCAAGGAGTAGGCATGTACAGATCGCTTCTGGGACACAAAAATACCGAATTTTCTGGTGTTTTGATCCTGAATTTGGGATATAGACGGGTACAGAAGATGCATACACATATTGACTTTGGGCACCGAAAATATAGATTTTCAGCATGTTTTGTGCCTGTATTTTAAAAATACTTTAACACGGAGTAGGCATGTACAGATCGCTTCTGGGACCCATAAATATCGAATTTTCGGGTGTTTTGAGCCTGAATTTGAGATATAAACGGATACAGAAGATGCATGCACATATCGACTTTGGGCACCTAAAATATCGATTTTGAGCATGTTTTGGGCCTGTATTTTGAAAATACTCTAATACGGAGTAGGCATGTACAGATCGCTTCTGGGACCCAAAAATATCGAATTTTCGGGTGTTTTGAGCGTGAATTTGAGATACAAACGGGTACAGAAGATGCATGCACATATCGACTTTTTGCACTTAAAATATCGATTTTGAGCATGTTTTGGGCCTGTATTTTAAAAACACTCTAACACGGAGTATGCACGTACAGATCGCTTCTGGGACCCAAAAACATTGAATTTTCGGGTGTTTTGAGCCTGAATTTGAGATATAAACGGATACAGAAGATGCATGCACATATCGAATTTGGGCACCTAAAATATCGATTTTGAGCATCTTTTGGGCCTGTAATTTGAAAATACTCAAACACGGTGTAGAGATGTACAGATCGCTTCTGGGACCCAAAAATATCGAATTTTCGGGGGTTTTGAGCCTGAATTTGAGATATAAACGGGTACAGAAGATGCATGCACATATCGACTTTTTGAATTTAAAATATCGATTTTGAGCATGTTTTGGGTCTGTATCTTGAAAACATTCTAGCAAGGTGTAGGCATGTACAGATCGCTTCTGGGACACAAAAATATCGAATTTTCTGGTGTTTTGAACCTAAATTAGGGATATACACGGGTACAGAAGATGCATGCACATATTGAGTTTGTGCACATAAAATATCGATTTTCAGCATGTTTTGGGCCTGTATTTTAAAAACACTCTAACACGGAGTATGCACGTACAGATCGCTTCTGGGACCCAAAAATATTGAATATTCGGGTGTTTTGAGTCAGAATTTGAGATATAAACAGGTACAGAAGATGCATGCACATATCGACTTTGGGCACACAAAATATCGATTTTGAGCATGTTTTGGGCCTGTATTCTGAAAATACTCTAACACGGTGTAGACATGTACAGATCGCTTCTGGGACACAAAAATATCCATTTTTGTGGGTGTTTTACGCCTGAATTTGAGATATAAACAGGTACCGAAGATGCATGCACATATCGACTTTGTCACCCAAAACATCGATTTTTAGTATGTTTTGGGCGTATAATTTGAAAATATTCTAGCACTGAGTAGGCATGTACAGATCGCTTCTGGGACCCAAAAATATCGAATCTTCGAGGGTTTTGAGCCCGAATTTGGGATATAACCGGGTACAGAGGATGCATGCACATATCGACTTTTTTCACCTAAAATATCGATTTTGAGCATGTTTTGGGTCTGTATATTGAAAAAATTCTAGCAAGGAGTAGGCATGTACAGATCGCTTCTGGGACACAAAAATACCGAATTTTCTGGTGTTTTGATCCTGAATTTGGGATATAGACGGGTACAGAAGATGCATACACATATTGACTTTGGGCACCGAAAATATAGATTTTCAGCATGTTTTGTGCCTGTATTTTAAAAATACTTTAACACGGAGTAGGCATGTACAGATCGCTTCTGGGACCCATAAATATCGAATTTTCGGGTGTTTTGAGCCTGAATTTGAGATATAAACGGATACAGAAGATGCATGCACATATCGACTTTGGGCACCTAAAATATCGATTTTGAGCATGTTTTGGGCCTGTATTTTGAAAATACTCTAATACGGAGTAGGCATGTACAGATCGCTTCTGGGACCCAAAAATATCGAATTTTCGGGTGTTTTGAGCGTGAATTTGAGATATAAACGGGTACAGAAGATGCATGCACATATCGACTTTTTGCACTTAAAATATCGATTTTGAGCATGTTTTGGGCCTGTATTTTAAAAACACTCTAACACGGAGTATGCACGTACAGATCGCTTCTGGGACCCAAAAACATTGAATTTTCGGGTGTTTTGAGCCTGAATTTGAGATATAAACGGATACAGAAGATGCATGCACATATCGAATTTGGGCACCTAAAATATCGATTTTGAGCATCTTTCGGGCCTGTAATTTGAAAATACTCAAACACGGTGTAGTGATGTACAGATCGCTTCTGGGACCCAAAAATATCGAATTTTCGGGGGTTTTGAGCCTGAATTTGAGATATAAACGGATACAGAAGATGCATGCACATATCGACTTTGGGCACCTAAAATATCGATTTTGAGCATGTTTTGGGCCTGTATTTTGAAAATACTCTAACACGGAGTAGGCATGTACAGATCGCTTCTGGGACACAAAAATATCGATTTTTTTAGTGTTTTGAGCCTGAATTTGAGATATAAACGGGTACAGAAGATGCATGCACATATCGACTTTGGACACCTAAAATATCGATTTATAGCATGTTTTAAGCCTGTATTTTAAAAATATTCTATCACTGAGTAGGCATGTGCAGATTGCTTAAGGGACCCAAAAATATCGAATTTTCGGTGTTTTGAGCCTGAATTTGAGATATAAACGGGTACAGAAGATGCATGCACATATCGACTTTTTGAATTTAAAATATCGATTTTGAGCATGTTTTGGGTCTGTATCTTGAAAACATTCTAGCAAGTTGTAGGCATGTACAGATCGCTTCTGGGACACAAAAATATCGAATTTTCTGGTGTTTTGAACCTGAATTAGGGATATACACGGGTACAGAAGATGCATGCACATATTGAGTTTGTGCACATAAAATATCGATTTTCAGCATGTTTTGGGCCTGTATTTTAAAAACACTCTAACACGGAGTATGCACGTACAGATCGCTTCTGGGACCCAAAAATATTGAATTTTCGGGTGTTCTGAGCCTGAATTTGAGATATAAACGGGTACAGAAGATGCATGCACATATCGACTTTGGGCACCTAAAATATCAATTTTGATCATGTTTTGGGTCTGTATCTTGAAAAAATTCTAGCAAGGAGTAGGCATGTACAGATCGCTTCTGGGACCCAAAAATATCGAATTTTCGGGTGTTTTGAGCCTGAATTTGAGATATAATCGGGTACAGAAGATGCATGCACATATCGACTTTGGGCACCTAAAATATTGATTTTGAGCATGTTTTGGGCCTGTATTTTGAAAATACTCTAACACGGAGTAGGCATGTACAGATCGCTTCGGGGACCCAAAAATATTGAATTTTCGGGTGATTTGAGCCTGAATTTGAGAGATAAATGTGTACAGAAGATGCATGCACATATCGACTTTTTGCACCTAAAATATCGATTTTGAGAATGTTTTGTGTCTGTATCTTGAAAACATTCTAGAAAGAAGTAGGCCTGTACAGATTGCTTCTGGGACCCAAAAATATCGCATTTTCGAGTGTTTTGAACCTGAATTTGGGATATAGACGGGTACAGAAGATGCATACACATATTGACTTTGGGCAGCTAAAATATCGATTTTCAGCATGTTTTAGGCCTGTATTTTGAAAATACTCTAACACGGAGTATGCATGTACAGATGGCTTTTGGGACCCAAAAATATCGAATATTCGGGTGTTTTGAGACTGAATTTGAGATATAAACAGGTACAGAAGATGCATGCACATATCGACTTTGGGCACACAAAATATCGATTTTGAGCTTGTTTTGGGCCTGTATTTTTAAAATACTCTAACACGGAGTAGACACGTACAGATCGCTTCTGGGACACAAAAATATCGAATATTTGGGTGTTTTGAGCATGAATTTGAGATATAAACGGGTACAGAAGATGCATGCACATATCGACTTTGGGCACTCAAAATATCGATTTTTAGCATGTTCTGAGCCTCTATTTTGAAAACATTCTAGCACTGAGTAGGCATGTACAGATCGCTTCTGGGACCCAAAAATATTGAATTTTCGGGAGTTTTGAGCCTGAATTTGAGATATAACCGGGTACAGAAAATGCATACACATATTGACTTTGTGCACCTAACATATCAATTTTCAGCATGTTTTGGGCCTGTATTTTAAAAACACTCTAACACGGAGTATGCATGTACAGATTGCTTCTGGGACACAAAATATCGAATTTTCGGAGTTTTGAGCCTGAATTTGAGATATAAACGGGTACAGAAGACGCATGCACATATCGACTTTGGGCACCCAAAATATCGATTTTAAGCATGTTTTGGGCCTGTATCTTTCAAATACTCTAACACTAAGTAGACACGTACAGATCGCTTCTGGGACCCAAATAAATCGAATTTTCGGGTGTTCTGAACCTGAATTTGATATATGAACGTGTACAGAAGATGCATGCACATATCGACTTTGGGCACCTAAAATATCGATTTTGAGCATGTTTTGGGCCTGTATTTTGAAAATACTCAAACACGGTGTAGACATGTACAGATCGCTTCTGTGACACAAAAATATCGATTTTTTGGGTGTTTTGAGCATGAATTTGAGATATAAACGGGCACAGAAGATGCATGCACATATCGACTTTGGCACCCAAAATATCGATTTTTAGTATGTTTTGGGCGTATAATTTGAAAATATTCTAGCACTGAGTAGGCATGTACACATCGCTTCTGGGACCCAAAAATATCGAATTTTCGGAGTTTTGAGCCTGAATTTGAGATATAACTTTTTGAACCTAAAATATCGATTTTGAGCATGTTTTGGGTCTGTATCTTGAAAACATTCTAGCAAGAAGTAGGCATGTACAGATCGCTTAAGGGACCCAAAAATATCGAATTTTCGGAGTTTTGAGCCTGAATTTGAGATATAAACGGGTACAGAAGAAGCATGCACATATCGACTTTTTGCACTTAAAATATCGATTTTGAGCATGTTTTGGGTCTGTATCTTGAAAACATTCTAGCAAAGAGTAGGTATGTACATATCGCTTCTGGGACCCAAAAATATCGAATTTTCTGGTGTTATGAACCAGAATTAGGGATATACACGGGTACAGAAGATGCATACACATATTGACTTTGGGCACATAAAATATCGATTTTTAGCATGTTTTGGGCCTGTATTTTAAAAACACTCTAACACGGAGTATGCACGTACAGATCGCTTCTGGGACCCAAAAACAATGAATTTTCGGGTGTTTTGAGCCTGAATTTGAGATATAAACGGCTACAAAATGTGCATTCACATATCGAATTTGTGCACCTAAAATATCGATTTTGAGCATCTTTTGGGCCTGTATTTTGAAAATACTCAAACTCGGTGTAGACATGTACAGATCGCTTCTGGGACCCAAAAATATCGAATTTTCGGGTGTTTTGAGCCTAAATTTGAGATATAAACGGATACAGAAGATGCATGCACATATCGACTTTGGGCACCTAAAATATCGATTTTGAGCATGTTTTGGGCCTGTATTTTGAAAATACTCTAACACGAAGTAGGCATGTACAGATCGCTTCTGGGACACAAAAATATCGATTTTTTGAGGGTTTTGAGCCTGAATTTGAGATATAAACGGGTACAGAAGATGCATGCACATATCGACTTTTTGCACCTAAAATATCAATTTTGATCATGTTTTGGGTCTGTAACTTGAAAAAATTCTAGCAAGGAGTAGGCATGTACAGATCGCTTCTGGGACACAAAAATATCGAATTTTTGGGTGTTTTGAGCCTGAATTTGAGATATAAACGGGTACAGAAGATGCATGCACATATCGACTTTGGGCACCCAAAATATCGATTTTTAGCATGTTCTGAGCCTCTATTTTGAAAACATTCTAGCACTGAGTAGGCATGTACAGATCGCTTCTGGGACCCAAAAATATCGAATTTTCGGGTGTTTTGAGCCTGAATTTGAGATATAACCGGGTACAGAAAATGCATACACATATTGACTTTGTGCAACTAAAATATCAATTTTCTGCATGTTTTGGACCAGTATTTTTAAAACACTCTAACACGGAGTATGCATGTACAGATCGCTTCTGGGACACAAAATATCTAATTTTCGGAGTTTTGAGCCTGAATTTGAGATATAAACGGGTACAGAAGATGCATGCACATATCGACTTCATGCACCTAAAATATCGATTTTGAGCATGTTTTGGGTCTGTATCTTGAAAACATTCTAGCAAGAAGTAGGCATGTACAGATTGCTTCTGGGACCCAAAAATATCGAATTTTCGAGTGTTTTGAACCTGAATTTGGGATATAGACGGGTACAGAAGATGCATACACATAATGACTTTGGGCAGCTAAAATATCGATTTACAGCACGTTTTAGGCCTGTATTTTGAACATACTCTAACACGGAGTATGCATGTACAGATGGCTTTTGGGACCCAAAAATATCGAATATTCGGGTGTTTTGAGTCTGAATTTGGGATAAAAATGGGTACAGAAGATGCATGCACATATCGACTTTGGGCACCTAAAATATCGATTTTGAGCATGTTTTCGGCGTATAAATTGAAAATATTCTAGCACTGCGTAAGCATGTCCAGATCGCTTCTGGTACCCAAAAATATCGAATTTTCGGGTGTTTTGAGCCCGAATTTGAGATATAAACGGGTACAGAAGATGCATGCACATATCGACTTTTGCAACCAAAATATCGATTTTTAGTATGTTTTGGGCCTATATTTTGAAAATATTCTAGCACTGAGTAGGCATGTACAGATCGCTCCTGGGATTCAAAAATATTGAATTTTCGGGTGTTTTGAGCCTGAATTTGAGATATAAACTGGTACTGAAGATGCATGCACATATCGACTTTGGGCAACTAAAATATCGATTTTCAGCATGTTTTGGGGATATATTTTGAAAATATTCCAGCTCTGAGAAGGCATGTACAGATCGCTTTTGGGACCCAAAAATATTGAATTTTTGGGTGTTTTGAGCCTGAATTTGGGATATAACCGGGTACAGAGGATGCATGCTCATATCGACTTTTTACACCTAAAATATCGATTTTGAGCATGTTTTAGGTTTGTATCTTGAAAACATTCTAGCAAGGAGTAGGCATGTACAGATCGCTTCTGGGACCCAAAAATATCGAATTTTAGGGGGTTTTGAACCAGAATTAGGGATATACACGGGTACAGAAGATGCATACACATATTGACTTTGGGCACATAAAATATCGATTTTCAGCATGTTTTGGGCCTGTATTTTAAAAACACTCTAACACGGAGTATGCACGTACAGATCGCTTCTGGGACCCAAAAATATCGATTTTTCGAGTGTTTTGAGCCTGAATTTGAGATATAAACGGGTACAGAAGATGCATGCACATATCGACTTTGGGCACCTAAAATATCGATTTTGAGCATGTTTTGAGCCTATAGTTTGAAAACATTCTAGTACTGAGTATGCATGTACAGATCGCTTAAGGGACCCAATAATATGGAATTTTCCAGTGTTTTGAGCCTGAATTTGAGATATAAACGGGTACAGAAGATGCATGCACATATCGACTTTTTGCACCTAAAATATCAATTTTGATCATGTTTTGGGTCTGTAACTTGAAAAAATTCTAGCTAGGAGTAAGCATGTACAGATCGCTTCTGGGACCCAAAAATATCGAATTTTCGGGTGTATTGAACCTGAATTTGGGATATAGACGGATACAGAAGATTCATGCACATATCGACTTTGGGCACCTCAAATATTGATTTTGAGCATGTTTTGGGCCTGTATTTTGAAAATACTCTAACACGGAGTAGGCATGTACAGATCGCTTCTGGGACACAAAAATATCGAATTTTTGAGTGTTTTGAGCCTGAATTAGAGGTATAAACGAGTACAGATGATGCATGCACATATCGACTTTGGGCACCTAAAATATCGATTTTTAGCATGTTTTGGGCCTGTATTTTAAAAATACTCTAACACGGAGTAGACATGTACAGATCGCTTTTGGGACCGAAAAATATCGAATTTTCGGGTGTTTTGAGCCTGAATTTGAGATATAAACGGGTACAGAAGATGCATACACATATTGACTTTGTGCAACTAAAATATCAATTTTCAGCATGTTTTGGGCCTGTTTTTTAAAAACACTCTAACACGGAGTATGCATGTACAGATCGCTTCTGGGACACAAAATATCTAATTTTCGAAGTTTTGAGCCTGAATTTGAGATATAAACGGGTACAGAAGATGCATGCACATATCGACTTTTTGCACCTAAAATATCGATTTTGAGCATGTTTTGGGTCTGTATCTTGAAAACATTCTAGCAAGAAGTAGGCCTCTACAGATTGCTTCTGGGACCCAAAAATATCGAATTTTCGAGTGTTTTGAACCTGAATTTGGGATATAGACGGGTACAGAAGATGCATACACATATTGACTTTGGGCAGCTAAAATATCGATTTTCAGCATGTTTTAGGCCTGTATTTTGAAAATACTCTAACACGGAGTATGCATGTACATATGGCTTTTGGGACCCAAAAATATCGAATATTCGGGTGTTTTGAGTCTGAATTTGAGATATAAACAGGTACAGAAGATGCATGCACATATCGACTTTGGGCACACAAAATATCGATTATGAGCATGTTTTGGGCCTGTATTTTTAAAATACTCTAACACGGAGTAGACACGTACAGATCGCTTCTGGGACACAAAAATATCGAATTTTTGGGTGTTTTGAGCATGAATTTGAGATATAAACGGGTACAGAAGATGCATGCACATATCGACTTTGGGCACTCAAAATATCGATTTTTAGCATGTTCTGAGCCTCTATTTTGAAAACATTCTAGCACTGAGTAGGCATGTACAGATCGCTTCTGGGACCGAAAAATATTGAATTTTCGGGTGTTTTGAGCCTGAATTTGAGATATAACCGGGTACAGAAAATGCATACATATATTGACTTTGTGCACCTAAAATATCAATTTTCAGCATGTTTGGGCCTGTATTTTAAAAACACTCTAACACGGAGTATGCATGTACAGATTGCTTCTGGGACACTAAATGTCGAATTTTCGGAGTTTTGAGCCTGAATTTGAGATATAACCGGGTATGCTTCCTCCCCTCAGGAGAGCATGCAACACTCGTCAAGCCTCTCATTCTCACCCCTTTTCTGTCCAACTCCCTAATGCAAGAGTTAACCGGTACTCTCAGTCTTTCATATACACAACTGGTCAACTCTGGAACACTCTACCTTCATCCATCTTTCCACCTTACTACGACTTATGTTCCTTCAAACGCAATATATCTAGGCATCTCGAACGAAATTGGACATGATTTTGGACACTTCTATTAATGACTATGCAGATGGGGACAGAGAGCGGGCCCGTGGCCTTTAGTCCCCATCTTTTTTTTTTAAATAGAAAAAAAAAAAAAAAAAAAAAAAAAAAACAGAGGAAGCATACACATATCGACTTTTTGCACCTAAAATAGCGATTTTGAGCATGTTTTGGGTCTGTATCTTGAAAACATTCTAGCAATGAGTAGGCATGTACATATCGCTTTTGGGACCCAAAAATATCGAATTTTCTGGTGTTATGAACCAGAATTAGGGATATACACGGGTACAGAAGATGCATACAGATATTGACTTTGGGCACCTAAAATATCGATTTTGAGCATGTTTTGGGCCTGTATTTTAAAAAAAAAACTCTAACACGGAGTATGCACGTACAGATCGCTTCTGGGACCCAAAAACATTGAATTTTCGGGTGTTTTGAGCCTGAATTTGAGATATAAACGGCTACAAAATGTGCATTCACATATCGAATTTGGGCACACAAAATATCGATTTTGAGCATCTTTTGGGCCTGTATTTTGAAAATACTCAAACACGGTGTAGACATGTACAGATCGCTTCTGGGACCCAAAAATATCGATTTTTTGGGTGTTTTGAGCATGAATTTGAGATATAAACGGGTACAGAAGATGCATGCACATATCGACTTTCGGCACCTAAAATATCGATTTTGAGCATGTTTTGAGCCTATAGTTTGAAAACATTCTAGTACTGAGTATGCATGTACAGATCGCTTAAGGGACCCAATAATATGGAATTTTCCAGTGTTTTGAGCCTGAATTTGAGATATAAACGGGTACAGAAGATGCATGCACATATCGACTTTTTGCACCTAAAATATCAATTTTGATCATGTTTTGGGTCTGTAACTTGAAAAAATTCTAGCAAGGAGTAGGCATGTACAGATCGCTTCTGGGACCCAAAAATATCGAATTTTTGGGTGTTTTGAACCTGAATTTGGGATATAGACGGATACATAAGATTCATGCACATATCGACTTTGGGCACCTCAAATATTGATTTTGAGCATGTTTTTCTGTCTGTAACTTGAAAAAATTCTAGCAAGGAGTAGGCATGTACAGATCGCTTCTGGGACACAAAAATATTGAATTTTTGGGTGTTTTGAGCCTGAATTAGAGATATAAACGGGTACAGAAGATGCATGCACATATCGACTTTGGGCACCCAAAATATCGATTTTTAGCATGTTCTGAGCCTCTATTTTGAAAACATTCTAGCACTGAGTAGGCATGTACAGATCGCTTCTGGGACACAAAAATATCGAATTTTCGGGTGTTTTGAGCCTGAATTTGAGATATAACCGGGTACAGAAAATGCATACACATATTGACTTTGTGCAACTAAAATATCAATTTTCAGCATGTTCTGGACCTGTATTTTAAAAACACTCTAACACGGAGTATGCATATACAGATCGCTTCTGGGACACAAAATATCTAATTTTCGGAGTTTTGAGCCTGAATTTGAGATATAAACGGGTACAGAAGATGCATGCACATATCGACTTTATGCACCTAAAATATCGATTTTGAGCATGTTTTGGGTCTGTATCTTGAAAACATTCTAGCAAGAAGTAGGCATGTACAGATTGCTTCTGGGACCCAAAAATATCGAATTTTCGAGTGTTTTGAACCTGAATTTGGGATATAGACGGGTACAGAAGATGCATACACATATTGACTTTGGGCAGCTAAAATATCGATTTACAGCACGTTTTAGGCCTGTATTTTGAACATACTCTAACACGGAGTATGCATGTACAGATGGCTTTTGGGACCCAAAAATATCGAATATTCGGGTGTTTTGAGTCTGAATTTGGGATAAAAATGGGTACAGAAGATGCATGCACATATCGACTTTGGGCACCTAAAATATCGATTTTGAGCATGTTTTCGGCGTATAAATTGAAAATATTCTAGCACTGAGTAGGCATGTCCAGATCGCTTCTGGTACCCAAAAATATCGAATTTTCGGGTGTTTTGAGCCCGAATTTGAGATATAAACGGGTACAGAAGATGCATGCACATATCGACTTTTGCAGCCAAAATATCGATTTTTAGTATGTTTTGGGCCTATATTTTGAAAATATTCTAGCACTGAGTAGGCATGTACAGATCGCTCCTGGGATTCAAAAATATTGAATTTTCGGGTGTTTTGAGCCTGAATTTGAGATATAAACGGGTACTGAAGATGCATGCACATATCGACTTTGGGCAACTAAAATATCGATTTTCAGCATGTTTTGGGGATATATTTTGAAAATATTCTAGCTCTGAGAAGGCATGTACAGATCGCTTTTGGGACCCAAAAATATTGAATTTTTGAGTGTTTTGAGCCTGAATTTGGGATATAACCGGGTACAGAGGATGCATGCACATATCGACTTTTTGCACCTAAAATATCGATTTTGAGCATGTTTTAGGTTTGTATCTTGAAAACATTCTAGCAAGGAGTAGGCATGTACAGATCGCTTCTGGGACCCAAAAATATCGAATTTTCGGGGGTTTTGAACCAGAATTAGGGATATACACGGGTACAGAAGATGCATACACATATTGACTTTGGGCACATAAAATATCGATTTTCAGCATGTTTTGGGCCTGTATTTTAAAAACACTCTAACACGGAGTATGCACGTACAGATCGCTTCTGGGACCCAAAAATATCGATTTTTTGGGTGTTTTGAGCCTGAATTTGAGATATAAACGGGTACAGAAGATGCATGCACATATCGACTTTGGGCACCTAAAATATCGATTTTGAGCATGTTTTGAGCCTATAGTTTGAAAACATTCTAGTACTGAGTATGCAAGTACAGATCGCTTAAGGGACCCAATAATATGGAATTTTCCAGTGTTTTGAGCCTGAATTTGAGATATAAACGGGTACAGAAGATGCATGCACATATCGACTTTTTGCACCTAAAATATCAATTTTGATCATGTTTTTGGTCTGTAACTTGAAAAAATTCTAGCAAGGAATAGGCATGTTCAGATCGCTTCTGGGATCCAAAAATATCGAATTTTCGGGTGTTTTGAACCTGAATTTGGGATATAGACGGATACAGAAGATTCATGCACATATCGACTTTGGGCACCTCAAATATTGATTTTGAGCATGTTTTGGGCCTGTATTTTGAAAATACTCTAACACGGAGTAGGCATGTACAGATCGCTTCTGGGACACAAAAATATCGAATTTTTGAGTGTTTTGAGCCTGAATTAGAGATATAAACGGGTACAGAAGATGCATGCACATATCGACTTTGGGCACCCAAAATATCGATTTTTAGCATGTTCTGAGCCTCTATTTTGAAAACATTCTAGCACTGAGTAGGCATGTTCAAATCGCTTCTGGGACCCAAAAATATGGAATTTTCGGGTGTTTTGAGCCTGAATTTGAGATATAACCGGGTACAGAAGATGCATACACATATTGACTTTGTGCAACTAAAATATCAATTTTCAGCATGTTTTGGGCCTGTATTTTAAAAACACTCTAACACGGAGTATGCATGTACAGATCGCTTCTGGGACACAAAATATCTAATTTTCGGAGTTTTACGCCTGAATTTGAGATATAAACGGGTACAGAAGATGCATGCACATATCGACTTTTTGCACCTAAAATATCGATTTTGAGCATGTTTTGGGTCTGTATCTTGAAAACATTCTAGCAAGAAGTAGGCATGTACAGATTGCTTCTGGGACCCAAAAATATCGAATTTTCGAGTGTTTTGAACCTGAATTTGGGATATAGACGGGTACAGAAGATGCATACACATATTGACTTTGGGCAGCTAAAATATCAATTTCCAGCACGTTTTAGGCCTGTATTTTGAACATACTCTAACACGGAGTATGCATGTACAGATTGCTTTTGGGACACAAAAATATCGAATATTAGGGTGTTTTGAGTCTGAATCTGGGATATAAATGGGTACAGAAGATGCATGCACATATCGACTTTGGGCACCTTAAATATCGATTTTGAGCATGTTTTCGGCGTATAAATTTAAAATATTCTAGCACTGAGTAGGCATGTACAGATCGCTCCTGGGATTCAAAAATATTGAATTTTCGGGTGTTTTGAGCCTGAATTTGAGATATAAACGGGTACTGAAGATTCATGCACATATCGACTTTGGGCACCTAAAATATCGATTTTCAGCATGTTTTGGGGATATATTTTGAAAATATTCTAGCACTGAGAAGGCATGTACAGATCGCTTTTGGGACCCAAAAATATCGAATTTTTGGGTGTTTTGAGCCTGAATTTGGGATATAACCGGGTACAGAGGATGCATGCACATGACTTTTTGAACCTAAAATATCGATTTTGAGCATGTTTTAGGTTTGTATCTTGAAAACATTCTAGCAAGGAGTAGGCATGTTCAGATCGCTTCTGGGACCCAAAAATATCGAATTTTCGGGGGTTTTGAACCAGAATTAGGGATATACACGGGTACAGAAGATGCATACACATATTGACTTTTTGCACATAAAATATCGATTTTAAGCATCTTTTGGGCCTGTATTTTGAAAATACTCAATCAAGGTGTAGACATGTACAGATCGCTTCTGGGACAAAAAAATATCGATTTTTTGGGTGTTTTGAGCCTGAATTTGAGATTTAAACGGGTACAGAAGATGCATTCACATATCGACTTTGGCACCCAAAATATCGATTTTTAGTATGTTTTGGGCGTATAATTTGAAAATATTCTAGCACTGAGTAGGCATGTACAGATCGCTTCTGGGACCCAAAAATATCGAATTTTTGGTGTTTTGAGCCTGAATTTGAGATATAAACGGGTACAAAAGATGCATGCACATATCGACTTTATGCACCTAAAATATCGATTTTGAGCATGTTTTGGGTCTGTATCTTGAAAACATTCTAGCAAGAAGTAGGCATGTACAGATTGCTTCTGGGACCCAAAAATATCGAATTTTCGAGTGTTTTGATCCTGAATTTGAGATATAAACGGGTACAGAAGATGCATGCACATATCGACTTTGGCACCCAAAATATCGATTTTTAGTATGTTTTGGGCGTATAATTTGAAAATATTCTAGCACTGAGTAGGCATGTACAGATCGCTTCTGGGACCCAAAAATATCGAATTTTCGGGGGTTTTGAGCCAGAATTTGGGATATATCCGGGTACAGAAGATGCATACACATATTGACTTTGAGCACCTAAAATATAGATTTTCAGCATGTTTTAAGCCTGTATTTTGAAAATACTTTAACACGGAGAAGGCATGTACAGATCGCATCTGGGACCCAAAAATATCGAATTTTCGGGTGTTTTGAGCATGAATTTGAGATATAAACGGATACAGAAGATGCATGCACATATCGACTTTAGGCACCTAAAATATCGATTTTGAGCATGTTTTGGGCCTGTATTCTGAAAATACTGTACCACGGAGTAGGCATGTACAGATCGCTTCTGGGACACAAAAATATGGATTTTTTGGGTGTTTTGAGCCTGAATTTGAGATATAAACGGGTACAGAAGATGCATGCACATATCGACTTTGGACACCTAAAATATCGATTTTTAGTATGTTTTAGGCCTGTATTTTAAAAATACTTTAACACGGAGTAGACATGTACAGATCGCTTTTGTGACCCAAAAATATCGAATTTTCGGGTGTTTTGAGCCTGAATTTGAGAGATAAATGGGTACAGAAGATGCATGCACATATCGACATTTTGCACCTAAAATATCGATTTTTATCTTGTTTTGGGTCTGTATCTTGAAAAAATTCTAGCAAGGAGTAGGCATGTACAGATTGCTTCTGGGACCCAAAAACATCGAATTTTCGAATGTTTTGAACCTGAATTTGGGATATAGACGGGTACAGAAGATGCATACACATATTGACTTTGGGCAGCTAAAATATCGATTTTCAGCATGTTTTAGGCTTGTATTTTGAAAATACTCTGACACGGAGTATGCATGTACAGATGGCTTTTGAGACCCAAAAATATCGAATATTCGGGTGTTTTGAGTCTGAATTTGAGATATAAACGGGTACAGAAGATGCATGCACATATCGACTTTGGGCACCCAATATATCGATTTTGACCATATTTTGGGCCTGTATTTTTAAAATACTCTAACACGGAGTAGACACGTACAGATCGCTTATGGCCACACAGAAATATCGAATTTTTGGGTGTTTTGAGCCTGAATTTGAGATATAAACGGGTACAGAAGATGCATGCACATATCGACTTTGGGCACCCAAAATATCGATTTTTAGCACGTTCTGAGCCTATATTTTTAAAATATTCAAACACTGAGTATGCACGTACAGATCGCTTCTGTGACCCAAAAACATTGAATTTTCGGGTGTTTTGAGCATGAATTTGAGATATAAACGGGTACAGAAGATGCATGCACATATCGACCTTTACACCTAAAATATCGATTTTGAGCATCTTTTGGGCCTGTATTTTGAAAAAACTCAAATACGGTGTAGACATGTAGAGATCGCTTCTGGGACACAAAAAAATCGATTTTTTGTGTGTTTTGAGCCTGAATTTAAAATATAGACGGGTACAGAAGATGCATACACATATTGACTTTGAGCACCTAAAATATAGATTTTCAGCATGTTTTAAGCCTGTATTTTGAAAATACTTTAACACGGAGAAGGCATGTACAGATCGCTTTTGTGACCCAAAAATATCGAATTTTCGGGTGTTTTGAGCCTGAATATGAGATATAAACGGATACAGAAGATGCATGCACATATCGACTTTAGGCACCTAAAATATCGATTTTGAGCATGTTTTGGGCCTGTATTCTGAAAATACTGTACCACGGAGTAGGCATGTACAGATCGCTTCTGGGACACAAAAATATGGATTTTTTGGGTGTTTTGAGCCTGAATTTGAGATATAAACGGGTACAGAAGATGCATGCACATATCGACTTTGGACACCTAAAATATCGATTTTTAGTATGTTTTAGGCCTGTATTTTAAAAATACTTTAACACGGAGAAGACATGTACAGATCGCTTTTGTGACCCAAAAATATCGAATTTTCGGGTGTTTTGAGCCTGAATTTGAGAGATAAATGGGTACAGAAGATGCATGCACATATTGACATTTTGCACCTAAAATATCGATTTTTATCTTGTTTTGGGTCTGTATCTTGAAAAAATTCTAGCAAGGAGTAGGCATGTACAGATTGCTTCTGGGACCCAAAAACATCGAATTTTCGAATGTTTTGAACCTGAATTTGGGATATAGACGGGTACAGAAGATGCATACACATATTGACTTTGGGCAGCTAAAATATCGATTTTCAGCATGTTTTAGGCTTGTATTTTGAAAATACTCTGACACGGAGTATGCATGTACAGATGGCTTTTGAGACCCAAAAATATCGAATATTCGGGTGTTTTGAGTCTGAATTTGAGATATAAACGGGTACAGAAGATGCATGCACATATCGACTTTGGGCACCCAATATATCGATTTTGACCATATTTTGGGCCTGTATTTTTAAAATACTCTAACACGGAGTAGACACGTACAGATCGCTTATGGCCACACAGAAATATCGAATTTTTGGGTGTTTTGAGCCTGAATTTGAGATATAAACGGGTACAGAAGATGCATGCACATATCGACTTTGGGCACCCAAAATATCGATTTTTAGCACGTTCTGAGCCTATATTTTTAAAATATTCAAACACTGAGTATGCACGTACAGATCGCTTCTTTGACCCAAAAACATTGAATTTTCGGGTGTTTTGAGCATGAATTTGAGATATAAACGGGTACAGAAGATGCATGCACATATCGACCTTTACACCTAAAATATCGATTTTGAGCATCTTTTGGGCCTGTATTTTGAAAATACTCTAACACGGAGTAGGCATGTACAGATCGCTTTTGGGACCCAAAAATATCGAATTTTCGGGTGTTTTGAGCCTGAATTTGAGATATAAACGGGTACAGAAGATGCATGCACATATCGACTTTTTGCACCTAAAATATCGATTTTGAGCATGTTTTGGGTCTGTATCTTGAAAACATTCTAGCAAGAAGTAGGCATGTACAGATTGCTTCTGGGACCCAAAAATATCGAATTTTCGAATGTTTTGAACCTGAATTTGGGATATAGACGGGTACAGAAGATGCATACACATATTGACTTTGGCAGCTAAAATATCGATTTTCAACATGTTTTAGGCTTGTAATTTGAAAAATACTGTAACACGGAGTAGGCATGTACAGATCGCTTCTGGGACACAAAAATATCGATTTTTTGGGTGTTTTGAGCCTGAATTTGATATATATACGGGTACTGAAGATGCATGCACATATCGACTTTGGACACCTAAAATATCGATTTATAGCATGTTTTGAGCCGGTTTTTTTAAAAACATTCTAGCACTGAGTAGGCATGTGCAGATTGCTTAAGGTACCAAAAAATATCGAATTTTCGGAGTTTTGAGCCTGAATTTGAGATATAAACGGGTACAGAAGATGCATGCACATATCGACTTTTTGCACTTAAAATATCGATTTTGAGCATGTTTTGGGTCTGTATCTTGAAAACATTCTAGCAAGGAGTAGGCATGTACAGATCGCTTCTGGGACCCAAAAATATCGAATTTTCTGGTGTTTTGAACCTGAATTAGGGATATACACGGATACAGAAGATGCATACACATATTGACTTTGGGCACATAAAATATCGATTTTTAGCATGTTTTGGGCTTGTATTTTAAAAACACTCTAACACGGAGTAAGCACGTACAGATCGCTTCTGGGACCCAAAAATATGGATTTTTTGGGTGTTTTGAGCCTGAATTTGAGATATAAACGGGTACAGAAGATGCATGCACATATCGACTTTGGACACCTAAAATATCGATTTTTAGTATGTTTTAGGCCTGTATTTTAAAAATACTTTAACACGGAGAAGACATGTACAGATCGCTTTTGTGACCCAATAATATCGAATTTTCGGGTGTTTTGAGCCTGAATTTGAGAGATAAATGGGTACAGAAGATGCATGCACGTATCGACTTTTTGCACCTAAAAGATCGATTTTGATCTTGTTTTGGGTTTGTATCTTGAAAAATTTCTAGCAAGGAGTAGGCATGTACAGATCGCTCCTGGGACCCAAAAATATCGAGTTTTCGGGTATTTTGAACCTGAATTTGGGATATAGACGGATACAGAAGATGCATGCACGTATCGACTTTGGGCACCTAAAATATCGATTTTGAGCATGTTTTGGATCTGTATTTTGAAAATACTCTAACACGGAGTAGGCATGTACAGATCGCTTTTGGGACCCAAAAATATCGAATTTTCGGGTGTTTTGAGCCTGAATTTGAGATATAAACGGGTACAGAAGATGCATGCACATATCGACTTTTTGCACCTAAAATATCGATTTTGAGCATGTTTTGGGTCTGTATCTTGAAAACATTCTAGCAAGAAGTAGGCATGTACAGATTGCTTCTGGGACCCAAAAATATTGAATTTTCGAATGTTTTGAACCTGAATTTGGGATATAGACGGGTACAGAAGATGCATACACATATTGACTTTGGCATCTAAAATATCGATTTTCAACATGTTTTAGGCTTGTATTTTGAAAATACTCTAACACGGAGTATGCATGTACAGATGGCTTTTGGGACCCAAAAATATCGAATTTTCTGGTGTTTTGATCCTGAATTTGAGATATAAACGGGTACAGAAGATGCATGCACATATCGACTTTGGCACCCAAAATATCGATTTTTAGTATGTTTTGGGCGTATAATTTGAAAATATTCTAGCACTGAGTAGGCATGTACAGATCGCTTCTGGGACCCAAAAATATCGAATTTTCGGGGGTTTTGAGCCAGAATTTGGGATATATCCGGGTACAGAGGATGCATACACATATCGACTTTTTGCACATAAAATATCGATTTTGAGCATGTTTTGGGTCTGTATCTTGAAAACATTCTAGCAAGGAGTAGGCATGTACAGATCGCTTCTGGGACCCAAAAATACCGAATTTTCGGGTGTTTTGAGCCTGAATTTGATATATATACGGGTACAGAAGATGCATGCACATATCGACTTTGGACACCTAAAATATCGATTTATAGCATGTTTTGAGCCGGTTTTTTAAAAACATTCTAGCACTGAGTAGGCATGTGCAGATTGCTTAAGGTACCAAAAAATATCGAATTTTCGGAGTTTTGAGCCTGAATTTGAGATATAAACGGGTACAGAAGATGCATGCACATATCGACTTTTTGCACTTAAAATATCGATTTTGAGCATGTTTTGGGTCTGTATCTTGAAAACATTCTAGCAAGGAGTAGGCATGTACAGATCGCTTCTGGGACAGAAAAATATCGAATTTTCTGGTGTTTTGAACCTGAATTAGGGATATACACGGATACAGAAGATGCATACACATATTGACTTTGGGCACATAAAATATCGATTTTTAGCATGTTTTGGGCTTGTATTTTAAAAACACTCTAACACGGAGTATGCACGTACAGATCGCTTCTGGGACCCAAAAATATTGAATTTTCGGGTGTTTTGAGCCTGAATTTGAGATATAAACGGGTACAGAAGATGCATGCACATATCGACTTTTGCACCTAAAATATCGATTTTTAGTATGTTTTGGGCCTGTATTTTAAAAATACTCTAACACGGAGTAGATAACGTACAGATCGCTTTTAGGACCCAAAAATATCGAATTTTCGGGTGTTTTGAGCCTGAATTTGAGATATAAACGGGTACAGAAGATGCATGCACATATCGACTTTTTGCACTTAAAATATCGATTTTGAGCATGTTTTGGGTCTGTATCTTGAAAATACTCAAACCCGGTGTAGACATGTACAGATCGCTTCTGGGACACAAAAATATCGATTTTTTGGGTGTTTTGAGCCTGAATTTGAGATATAAACGGGTACAGAAGATGCATGCACATATCGACTTTTGCACCCAAAATATCGATTTTTAGTATGTTTTGGGTCTGTATCTTGAAAAAATTCTAGCAAGGAGTAGGCATGTACAGATCGCTTCTGGGACCCAAAAATATCGAATTTTTGGGTGTTTTGAACCTGAATTTAGGATATAGACGGGTACATAAGATGCATACACATATTGACTTTGGGCACCTAAAATATAGATTTTCAGCATGTTTTGGGCCTGAATTTTGAAAATACTCTATCACGGAGTAGGCATGTACAGATCGCTTCTGGGACCCCAAAATATCGAATATTCGGGTGTTTTGAGCATGAATTTGAGATATAAACGGATACAGAAGATGCATGCACATATCGACTATGGGCACCTAAAATATCGATTTTTAGTATGTTTTGGGCCTGTATTTTAAAAAAACTCTAACACGGAGTAGACATATACAGATCGCTTTTGGGACCCAAAAATATCGATTTTTCGGGTGTTTTGAGCCTGAATTTGAGATTTAAACTGGTACAGAAGATGCATGCACATATCGACTTTGGACACCTAAAATATCGATTTTTAGCATGTTTTGAGCCTATATTTTGAAAACATTCTAGCACTGAGTATGCATGTACAGATCGCTTAAGGGACACAAAAATATGGAATTTTCGAGTGTTTTGAGCCTGAATTTGAAATATAAACGGGTACAGAGGATGCATGCACATATCGACTTTGGGCACCCAAAATATCGATTTTTAGCATGTTTTGGGCCTGTATTTTTAAAATACTCTAACACGGAGTAGACACGTACAGATCGCTTCTGGGACACAAAAATATCGAATTTTTGGGTGTTTTGAGCCTGAATTTGAGATATAAACGGGTACAGAGGATGCATGCATATATCGACTTTGGGAACCCCAAATATCGATTTTGAGCATGTTTTGGGCATGTATTTTTAAAACACTCTAACACGGAGTAGTCATGTACAGATTGCTTCTGAGACACAAAAATATTGATTTTTTGAGTGTTTTGAGCCTGAATTTGAGATATAAACGGGTACAGAAGATGCATGCACATATCGACTTTGGGCACCTAAAATATCGATTTTTAGCATGTTTTGAGCCTATATTTTGCAAACCTTCTAGCACTGAGTAGGCATGTACATATATCTTCTTGGACACAAAAATATCGAATTTTCGGGTGTTTCGAGCCTGAATTTGAGATATAAACGGGTACAAAAGATGTATGCACATATCGACTTTGGACACCTAAAATATCAATTTTTAGCATGTTTTGGGCCAATATTTTGAAATTATTCTAGCACTGCGTAGGCATCTACAGATCGCTTCTGGGACACAAAAATATTGAATTTTCGGGTGTTTTGAGACTGAATTTGAGATACAAACGGGTACAGTACAGAAGATGCATGCACATATCGACATTGGGCATCTAAAATATCGATTTTTAGCATGTTTTGGGTCTGTATCTTGAAAACATTCTAGCAAAAAGTAGGCATATACAGGTTGCTTCTGGGGCCAAAAAATATCAATTTTTCATGTGTTTTGAGCCTGAATTTGAGATATAAACGAGTACAGAAGATGCATGCACATATCGACTTGGGACACCTAAAATATAAATTTTTAGCATGTTTTAAACCTGTATTTTAAAAACATTCTAGCACTGAGTAAACATGTACAGATCGCTTCTGGAACCTAAAACTATTGAATATTCGGCTGTTTTGAGCCTGAATTTGAGATATAAACGGGTGCAGAAGATGCATGCACATATCGACTTTGGGCACCTAAAATATCGATTTTCAGCATGTTTTATGGCCTGTATTTTTAAATTACTCTAACACTGAGTAGGCATGTATACCAGATCGCTTCTGGGACCAAAAAATACCGAATTTTCGGGTGTTTAGAGCCTGAATTTAAGATATAAACGGGTACAGAAGATGCATGCACATATTGACTATGGGCAGCTAAAATATCGATTTTCAGCATGTTTTGGGCATGTCTTTTGAAAATACTTAGACACGGAGTAGGCATATACAGATTGCATCTAGGACCCAAAAATATCGAATTTTCTGGTGTTTTGAGCCTAAATTTGAGATATAAACTGATACAAAATATCTATGCACACATCGACTTGGGACACCTAAAATATCGATTTTTAGCATGTTTTGAGCCTATATTTTGCAAACATTCTAGCACTGAGTAGGCATGTACAGATCTCTTCTTCTACCCAAAAATATCGAATTTTTGGGTGTTTTGAGCCTGAATTTGAGATATAAACGTGTACAGAAGATGCATGCACATATCGACATTGGGAACCTAAAATATCGATTTTTAGCATGTATTGGGCTTTTATTTTGAAAATATTCTAGCATTGAGTAGGCATGCACAGATCGCTTCTGGGACCCAAAAATACCGAATTTTTGGGAGTTTTGAGCCTGAATTTGAGATATAAACTGGGACAGTACAGAAGTTGCATGAACATATCGACATTGGGCATCTAAAATATCGATTTTTAGCATGTTTTAGGTCTGTGTCTTGAAAACATTCTAGCATTGCGTAGGCATGTACAGATCGCTTCTGGGACCCAAAAATATCGAGTTTTCGGGTGTTTAGAGCCTGAATTTAAGATATAAACGGGTACAGAAGATGCATGCACATATTGACTGTGGGCAGCTAAAATATCGATTTTCAGCATGTTTTGGGCATGTATTTTAAAAATACTTAAACACGGAGTAGGCATATACAGATTGCATCGAGGACCCAAAAGTATCGAATTTTCGGGTGTTTTGAGCTTGAATTTGAGATATAAACGGGTACTGAATATGCATGCACATATCGACTTTTTGCACATAAAATATCGATTTTAAGCATGTTTTGGGTCTGTTTCTTGAAAATATTCTAGCGTGGAGTAGGTATATACAAGTCGCTTCTGGGACCAAAAAATATCGAATTTTCGCGTGTTTTGAGCCTGAATTTGAAATATAAACGGGTACAGAGGATGCATGCACATATCGACTTTGGGCACCCAAAATATCGACTTTTAGCATGTTTTGGGCCAATATTTTGAAATTGTTCTAGCACTGAGTAGGCATGTACAGATAGCTTCTGGGACCCAAAAATACTGAATTTTCGGGTGTTTTGAGCCTGAATTTGAGATATAAACGGGTACAGAAGATGCATGCACATATCGACTTTGGACACCAAAAATATCGATTATTAGCATGTTTTGAGTCTATATTTTGAAAACATTTTAGCACTGCGTAGGCATATACAGATCGCTTCTGGGACCCAAAAATATCGAATTTTCGGGGTTTTTGAGCCTGAATTTAAGATATAAACGGGTACTGAAGATGCATGCACATATCGACTTTTTCCACCTAAAATATTGATTTTGGGCATGTTTTGGGTCTGTATCTTGAAAACATTCTAGCATGGAGTAGGCATATACAGGTTGCTTCTGGGACCAAAAAATATCGAATTTTCGGGTGTTTTGAGCCTGAATTTGAGATATAAACTGGTACAGAATATCTATGCACACATCGACTTGGGACACCTAAAATATCGATTTTTAGCATATTTTGAGCCTATATTTTGCAAACATTCTAGCACTGAGTAGGCATGTATACCAGATCGCTTCTGGAACCCAAAAATACAGAATTTTCGGGTGTTTTGAGCCTGAATTTAGAAATATAAACGGGTACAGAAGATGCATGCACATATTGACTATGGGCTGCTAAAATATCGATTTTCAGCATGTTTTGGGCATGTATTTTGAAAATACTTAAACACGGAGTAGGCATATACAGATTGCATCAGGACCCGAAAACATCGAATTTTCGGGTGTTTTGAGCCTAAATTTGAGATATAAACTGGTACAGAATATCTATGCACACATCGACTTGGGACACCTAAAATATCGAGTTTTAGCATATTTTAAGCCTATATTTTGCAAACATTCTAGCACTGAGTAGGCATGTACAGATCTCTTCTTGGACCCAAAAATATCGAATTTTTGGGTGTTTTGAGCCTGAATTTGAGATATAAACGTGTACAGAAGATGAATGCACATATCGACATTGGGAACCTAAAATATCGATTTTTAGCATGTATTGGGCTTTTATTTTGAAAATATTCTAGCACGGAGTAGGCATGCACAGATCGCTTCTGGGACCCAAAAATATCGAATTTTCGGGTGTTTTGAGCCTGAATTTGAGATATAAACGGGTACAGTACAGAAGATGCATGCACATACCGACATTGGGCATCTAAAATATCGATTTTTAGCATGTTTTAGGTCTGTATCTTGAAAACATTCTAGCATTGCGTAGGCATGTACAGATCGCTTCTGGGACCCAAAAATATCGATTTTTCGGGTGTTTAGAGCCTGAATTTAAGATATAAACGGGTACAGAAGATGCATGCACATATTGACTATGGGCAGCTAAAATATCGATTTTCAGCATGTTTTGGGCATGTATTTTGAAAATACTTAAACACGGAGTAGGCATATACAGATTGCATCTAAAACCCAAAAATATCGAATTTTCGGGTGTTTTGAGCCTGAATTTGAGATATAAACGGTTACAGAGGATGCATGCACATATCGACTTTGAGCATCCAAAATATCGATTTTTAGCATGTTTTGGGCCAATATTTTGAAATTATTCTAGCACTGAGTAGGCATGTACAGATCGCTTCTGGGACCCAAAAATATTGAATTTGTAGGTGTTTTGAGCCTGAATTTGAGATATAAACGGGTACTGAAGATGCCAGCACATATCGACTTTTTGCACCTAAAATATCGATTTTTAGCATGTTTTAAGCCTATATTTTGAAAAAAAAATTCTAGCACTGAGTAGGCATGTACAGATCGCTTCTGGGACCCAAAAATACCGAATTTTCGGGTGTTTTGAGCCTGAATTTGAGATATAAACGGGTACAGGAGATGCATGCACATATCGACTTTGGGCACCCAAAATATCGATTTTGAGCATGTTTTGGGCCTATATTTTAAAAGTATTCTAACACGGAGTAGGCATGTACAGATCGCTTCTGGGACACAAAAATATCGAATTTTCGGGGTTTTTGAGCCTGAATTTAAGATATAAACGGGTACTGAAGATGCATGCACATATCGACTTTTTCCACCTAAAATATTGATTTTGGGCATGTTTTGGGTCTGTATCTTGAAAACATTCTAGCATGGAGTAGGCATATACAGGTTGCTTCTGGGACCAAAAAATATCGAATTTTCGGGTGTTTTGAGCCTGAATTTGAGATATAAACTGGTACAGAATATCTATGCACACATCGACTTGGGACACCTAAAATATCGATTTTTAGCATATTTTGAGCCTATATTTTGCAAACATTCTAGCACTGAGTAGGCATGTATACCAGATCGCTTCTGGAACCCAAAAATACAGAATTTTCGGGTGTTTAGAGCCTGAATTTAGAAATATAAACGGGTACAGAAGATGCATGCACATATTGACTATGGGCTGCTAAAATATCGATTTTCAGCATGTTTTGGGCATGTATTTTGAAAATACTTAAACACGGAGTAGGCATATACAGATTGCATCAGGACCCGAAAACATCGAATTTTCGGGTGTTTTGAGCCTAAATTTGAGATATAAACTGGTACAGAATATCTATGCACACATCGACTTGGGACACCTAAAATATCGAGTTTTAGCATATTTTAAGCCTATATTTTGCAAACATTCTAGCACTGAGTAGGCATGTACAGATCTCTTCTTGGACCCAAAAATATCGAATTTTGGGGGGTTTTGAGCCTGAATTTGAGATATAAACGTGTACAGAAGATGAATGCACATATCGACATTGGGAACCTAAAATATCGATTTTTAGCATGTATTGGGCTTTTATTTTGAAAATATTCTAGCACGGAGTAGGCATGAACAGATCGCTTCTGGGACCCAAAAATATCGAATTTTCGGGTGTTTTGAGCCTGAATTTGAGATATAAACGGGTACAGTACAGAAGATGCATGCACATACCGACATTGGGCATCTAAAATATCGATTTTTAGCATGTTTTAGGTCTGTATCTTGAAAACATTCTAGCATTGCGTAGGCATGTACAGATCGCTTCTGGGACCCAAAAATATCGATTTTTCGGGTGTTTAGAGCCTGAATTTAAGATATAAACGGGTACAGAAGATGCATGCACATATTGACTATGGGCAGCTAAAATATCGATTTTCAGCATGTTTTGGGCATGTATTTTGAAAATACTTAAACACGGAGTAGGCATATACAGATTGCATCTAAAACCCAAAAATATCGAATTTTCGGGTGTTTTGAGCCTGAATTTGAGATATAAACGGTTACAGAGGATGCATGCACATATCGACTTTGAGCATCCAAAATATCGATTTTTAGCATGTTTTGGGCCAATATTTTGAAATTATTCTAGCACTGAGTAGGCATGTACAGATCGCTTCTGGGACCCAAAAATATTGAATTTGTAGGTGTTTTGAGCCTGAATTTGAGATATAAACGGGTACTGAAGATGCCAGCACATATCGACTTTTTGCACCTAAAATATCGATTTTTAGCATGTTTTAAGCCTATATTTTGAAAAAAAAATTCTAGCACTGAGTAGGCATGTACAGATCGCTTCTGGGACCCAAAAATACCGAATTTTCGGGTGTTTTGAGCCTGAATTTGAGATATAAACGGGTACAGGAGATGCATGCACATATCGACTTTGGGCACCCAAAATATTGATTTTGAGCATGTTTTGGGCCTATATTTTAAAAGTATTCTAACACGGAGTAGGCATGTACAGATCGCTTCTGGGACACAAAAATATCGAATTTTCGGGGTTTTTGAGCCTGAATTTAAGATATAAACGGGTACTGAAGATGCATGCACATATCGACTTTTTCCACCTAAAATATTGATTTTGGGCATGTTTTGGGTCTGTATCTTGAAAACATTCTAGCATGGAGTAGGCATATACAGGTTGCTTCTGGGACCAAAAAATATCGAATTTTCGGGTGTTTTGAGCCTGAATTTGAGATATAAACTGGTACAGAATATCTATGCACACATCGACTTGGGACACCTAAAATATCGATTTTTAGCATATTTTGAGCCTATATTTTGCAAACATTCTAGCACTGAGTAGGCATGTATACCAGATCGCTTCTGGAACCCAAAAATACAGAATTTTCGGGTGTTTAGAGCCTGAATTTAGAAATATAAACGGGTACAGAAGATGCATGCACATATTGACTATGGGCTGCTAAAATATCGATTTTCAGCATGTTTTGGGCATGTATTTTGAAAATACTTAAACACGGAGTAGGCATATACAGATTGCATCAGGACCCGAAAACATCGAATTTTCGGGTGTTTTGAGCCTAAATTTGAGATATAAACTGGTACAGAATATCTATGCACACATCGACTTGGGACACCTAAAATATCGAGTTTTAGCATATTTTAAGCCTATATTTTGCAAACATTCTAGCACTGAGTAGGCATGTACAGATCTCTTCTTGGACCCAAAAATATCGAATTTTGGGGGGTTTTGAGCCTGAATTTGAGATATAAACGTGTACAGAAGATGAATGCACATATCGACATTGGGAACCTAAAATATCGATTTTTAGCATGTATTGGGCTTTTATTTTGAAAATATTCTAGCACGGAGTAGGCATGAACAGATCGCTTCTGGGACCCAAAAATATCGAATTTTCGGGTGTTTAGAGCCTGAATTTAGAAATATAAACGGGTACAGAAGATGCATGCACATATTGACTATGGGCTGCTAAAATATCGATTTTCAGCATGTTTTGGGCATGTATTTTGAAAATACTTAAACACGGAGTAGGCATATACAGATTGCATCAGGACCCGAAAACATCGAATTTTCGGGTGTTTGGAGCCTAAATTTGAGATATAAACTGGTACAGAATATCTATGCACACATCGACTTGGGACACCTAAAATATCGAGTTTTAGCATATTTTAAGCCTATATTTTGCAAACATTCTAGCACTGAGTAGGCATGTACAGATCTCTTCTTGGACCCAAAAATATCGAATTTTTGGGTGTTTTGAGCCTGAATTTGAGATATAAACGTGTACAGAAGATGAATGCACATATCGACATTGGGAACCTAAAATATCGATTTTTAGCATGTATTGGGCTTTTATTTTGAAAATATTCTAGCACGGAGTAGGCATGCACAGATCGCTTCTGGGACCCAAAAATATCGAATTTTCGGGTGTTTTGAGCCTGAATTTGAGATATAAACGGGTACAGTACAGAAGATGCATGCACATACCGACATTGGGCATCTAAAATATCGATTTTTAGCATGTTTTAGGTCTGTATCTTGAAAACATTCTAGCATTGCGTAGGCATGTACAGATCGCTTCTGGGACCCAAAAATATCGATTTTTCGGGTGTTTAGAGCCTGAATTTAAGATATAAACGGGTACAGAAGATGCATGCACATATTGACTATGGGCAGCTAAAATATCGATTTTCAGCATGTTTTAGACATGTATTTTGAAAATACTTAAACACGGAGTAGGCATATACAGATTGCATCTAAAACCCAAAAATATCGAATTTTCGGGTGTTTTGAGCCTGAATTTGAGATATAAACGGGTACAGAGGATGCATGCACATATCGACTTTGAGCATCCAAAATATCGATTTTTAGCATGTTTTGGGCCAATATTTTGAAATTATTCTAGCACTGAGTAGGCATGTACAGATCGCTTCTGGGACCCAAAAATATCGAATTTTCGGGTGTTTTGAGAGTGAATTTGAGATATAAACGGGTACAGAGGATGCATGCACATATCGACTTTTTGCACCTAAAATATCGATTTTTAGCATGTTTTAAGCCTATATTTTGAAAAAAATTCTAGCACTGAGTAGGCATGTACAGATCGCTTCTGGGACCCAAAAATACCGAATTTTCGGGTGTTTTGAGCCTGAATTTGAGATATATTAACTGGTACAGAAGATGCATGCACATATCGACTTTGGGCACCCAAAATATCGATTTTGAGCATGTTTTGGGCCTATATTTTGAAAGTATTCTAACACGGAGTAGGCATGTACAGATCGCTTCTGGGACACAAAAATATCGAATTTTCGGGTGTTTTGAGCCTGAATTTGAGATATAATCGGGTACAGAAAATACATGTACATATCGACTTTGGGCACCCAAAATATCGATTTTGAGCATGTTTTCGGTCTATAATTTGAAAATACTCTAACACGGAGTAGGCATGTACAGATTGCTTCTGGGACCTAAAAATATCAAATTTTCGGGTATTTTGAGCCTGAATTTGAGATATAATCGGGTACTGAAGATGCATGCACATATCGACTTTTTTAACCTAAAATATCGATTTTGGGCATGTTTTGGGTCTGTATCTTGAAAACATTATAGCATGGAGTAGGCATATACAGGTTGCTTCTGGGACCAAAAAATATCGAATTTTCGGGTATTTTGAGCCTGAATTTGAGATATAAACGAGTACAGAAGATGCATGCACATATCGACTTGGGACACCTAAAATATAAATTTTTAGAATGTTTTAAACCTATATTTTAAAAACATTCTAGCACTGACTAAACATGTACAGATCGCTTCTGGAACTTAAAACTATTGAATATTCGGGTGTTTGAGCCTGAATTTGAGATGTAAACCGGTACTGAAGATACATGCACATATCGACTTTTTGCACCTAAAATATCGATTTTAAGCTTGTTTTGGGTCTGTATCTTGAAAACATTCTAACACGGAGTAGGCATGTACAGATCGCTTTTGGGACCCAAAAATACCGAATTTTCGGGTGTTTTGAGCCTGAATTTGAGATATAAACGGGTGCAGAAGATGCATGCACATATAGACTTTGGGCACCTAAAATATCGATTTTCAGCATGTTTTATGGCTTGTATTTTTAAAGTACTCTAACACTGAGTAGGCATGTATACCAGATCGCTTCTGGAACCCAAAAATACAGAATTTTCGGGTGTTTAGAGCCTGAATTTAAGTATAAACGGGTACAGAAGATGCATGCACATATTGACTATGGGCAGCTAAAATATCGATTTTCAGCACGTTTTGGGCATGTATTTTGAAAATACTTAAACACGGAGTAGGCATATACAGATTGCATCTAGGACCCAAAAACATAGAATTTTCGGGTGTTTTGAGCCTAAATTTGAGATATAAACTGGTACAGAATATCTATGCACACATCGACTTGGGACACCTAAAATATCGATTTTTAGCATATTTTGAGCCTATATTTTGCAAACATTCTAGCACTGAGTAGGCATGTACAGATCTCTTCTTGGACCCAAAAATATCGAATTTTGGGGGGTTTTGAGCCTGAATTTGAGATATAAACGTGTACAGAAGATGCATGCACATATCGACAATGGGCACCTAAAATATCGATTTTTAGCATGTATTGGGCTTTTATTTTGAAAATATTCTAGCATTGAGTAGGCATGCACAGATCGCTTCTGGGACCCAAAAATACCGAATTTTTGGGAGTTTTGAGCCTGAATTTGAGATATAAACGGGTACAGTACAGAAGATGCATGCACATATCGACATTGGGCATCTAAAATATCGATTTTTAGCATGTTTTAGGTCTGTATCTTGAAAACATTCTAGCATTGCGTAGGCATGTACAGATCGCTTCTGGGACCCAAAAATATCGAATTTTCGGGTGTTTAGAGCCTGAATTTAAGATATAAACGGGTACAGAAGATGCATGCACATATTGACTATGGGCAGCTAAAATGTCGATTTTCAGCATGTTTTGGGCCTGTATTTTGAAAATACTTAAACACGGAGTAGGCATATACAGATTGCATCTAAAACCCAAAAATATCGAGTGTTCGGGTGTTTTGAGCCTGAATTTGAAATATAAAAAACGCGTACAGAAGATGCATGCACATATCGACTTTGGGCACCCAAAATATCGATTTTGAGCATGTTTTGGACCTGTATTTTGAAAGTACTCTAACACGGTGTAGGCATGTACATATCGCTTCTCGTTCCTAAATATATCGAATTTTCGGGTGTTTTGAGCCTTAATTTGAAATATAAACGGGTACAGAGGATGCATGCACATATCGACTTTGGGCACCCAAAATATCGATTTTTAGCATGTTTTGGGCCAATATTTTGAAATTATTCTAGCACTGAGTAGGCATGTACCGATCGCTTCAGGGAGCTAAAAATATTGAATTTTAGGGTGTGTTGAGCCTGAATTTAAGATATAAACGGGTACTGAAGATGCAGGCACATATCGACTTTGGGCACCCAAAATATCGATTTTGAGCATGTTTTAAGCCTATATTTTGAAAAAAATTCTAGCACTGAGTAGGCATGTACAGATCGCTTCTGGGACCCAAAAATACCGAATTTTCGGGTGTTTTGAGCCTGAATTTGATATATAAACGGGTACAGAAGATGCATGCACATATCGACTTTGGGCACCCAAAATATCGATTTTGAGCATGTTTTGGGCCTATATTTTGAAAGTATTCTAACACGGAGTAGGCATGTACAGATCGCTTCTGGGACACAAGAATATCGAATTTTCGGGTGTTTTGAGCCTGAATTTGAGATATAATCGGGTACAGAAAATACATGTACATATCGACTTTGGGCACCCAAAATATCGATTTTGAGCATGTTTTCGGTCTATAATTTGAAAATACTCTAACACGGAGTAGGCATGTACAGATTGCTTCTGGGACCTAAAAATATCAAATTTTCGGGTATTTTGAGCCTGAATTTGAGATATAATCGGGTACTGAAGATGCATGCACATATCGACTTTTTTAACCTAAAATATCGATTTTGGGCATGTTTTGGGTCTGTATCTTGAAAACATTATAGCATGGAGTAGGCATATACAGGTTGCTTCTGGGACCAAAAAATATCGAATTTTCGGGTATTTTGAGCCTGAATTTGAGATATAAACGAGTACAGAAGATGCATGCACATATCGACTTGGGACACCTAAAATATAAGTTTTTAGAATGTTTTAAACCTATATTTTAAAAACATTCTAGCACTGAGTAAACATGTACAGATCGCTTCTGGAACTTAAAACTATTGAATATTCGGGTGTTTGAACCTGAATTTGAGATGTAAACCGGTACTGAAGATACATGCACATATCGACTTTTTGCACCTAAAATATCGATTTTAAGCTTGTTTTGGGTCTGTATCTTGAAAACATTCTAACACGGAGTAGGCATGTACAGATCGCTTCTGGGACCCAAAAATACCGAATTTTCGGGTGTTTTGAGCCTGAATTTGAGATATAAACGGGTGCAGAAGATGCATGCACATATCGACTTTGGGCACCTAAAATATCGATTTTCAGCATGTTTTATGGCTTGTATTTTTAACGTACTCTAACACTGAGTAGGCATGTATACCAGATCGCTTCTGGAACCCAAAAATACCGAATTTTCGGGTGTTTAGAGCCTGAATTTAAGTATAAACGGGTACAGAAGATGCATGCACATATTGACTATGTGCAGCTAAAATATCGATTTTCAGCATGTTTTGGGCATGTATTTTGAAAATACTTAAACACGGAGTAGGCATATACAGATTGCATCTAGGACCCAAAAACATCGAATTATCGGGTGTTTTGAGCCTAAATTTGAGATATAAACTGGTACAGAATATCTATGCACACATCGACTAGGGACACCTAAAATATCGATTTTTAGCATATTTTGAGCCTATATTTTGCAAACATTCTAGCACTGAGTAGGCATGTACAGATCTCTTCTTGGACCCAAAAATATCGAATTTTGGGGGGTTTTGAGCCTGAATTTGAGATATAAACGTGTACAGAAGATGCATGCACATATCGACAATGGGCACCTAAAATATCGATTTTTAGCATGTATTGGGCTTTTATTTTGAAAATATTCTAGCATTGAGTAGGCAAGCACAGATAGCTTCTGGGACCCAAAAATACCAAATTTTTGGGAGTTTTGAGCCTGAATTTGAGATATAAACGGGTACAGTACAGAAGATGCATGCACATATCGACATTGGGCATCTAAAATATCAATTTTTAGCATGTTTTATGTCTGTATCTTGAAAACATTCTAGCATTGCGTAGGCATGTACAGATCGCTTCTGGGACCCAAAAATATCGATTTTTCGGGTGTTTAGAGCCTGAATTTAAGATATAAACGGGTACAGAAGATGCATGCACATATTGACTATGGGCAGCTAAAATGTCGATTTTCAGCATGTTTTGGGCATGTATTTTGAAAATACTTAAACACGGAGTAGGCATATACAGATTGCATCTAAAACCCAAAAATATCGAGCTTTCGGGTGTTTTGAGCCAGAATTTGAAATATAAAAAACGCGTACAGAAGATGCATGCACATATCGACTTTGGGCACCCAAAATATCGATTTTGAGCATGTTTTGGACCTGTATTTTGAAAATACTCTAACACGGTGTAGGCATGTACATATCGCTTCTCGTTCCTAAAAATATCGAATTTTCGGGTGTTTTGAGCCTGAATTTGAAATATAAACGGGTACAGAGGATGCATGCACATATCGACTTTGGGCACCCAAAATATCGATTTTTAGCATGTTTTGGGCCAATATTTTGAAATTATTCTAGCACTGAGTAGGCATGTACCGATCGCTTCTGGGACCCAAAAATATTGAATTTTTGGGTGTTTTGAGCCTGAATTTGAGATATAATCGGGTACTGAAGATGCATGCACATATCGACTTTTTTAACCTAAAATATCGATTTTGGGCATGTTTTGGGTCTGTATCTTGAAAACATTATAGCATGGAGTAGGCATATACAGGTTGCTTCTGGGACCAAAAAATATCGAATTTTCGGGTATTTTGAGCCTGAATTTGAGATATAAACGAGTACAGAAGATGCATGCACATATCGACTAGGGACACCTAAAATATAAGTTTTTAGAATGTTTTAAACCTATATTTTAAAAACATTCTAGCACTGAGTAAACATGTACAGATCGCTTCTGGAACTTAAAACTATTGAATATTCGGGTGTTTGAACCTGAATTTGAGATGTAAACCGGTACTGAAGATACATGCACATATCGACTTTTTGCACCTAAAATATCGATTTTAAGCTTGTTTTGGGTCTGTATCTTGAAAACATTCTAACACGGAGTAGGCATGTACAGATCGCTTCTGGGACCCAAAAATACCGAATTTTCGGGTGTTTTGAGCCTGAATTAGAGATATAAACGGGTGCAGAAGATGCATGCACATATCGACTTTGGGCACCTAAAATATCGATTTTCAGCATGTTTTATGGCTTGTATTTTTAACGTACTCTAACACTGAGTAGGCATGTATACCAGATCGCTTCTGGAACCCAAAAATACCGAATTTTCGGGTGTTTAGAGCCTGAATTTAAGTATAAACGGGTACAGAAGATGCATGCACATATTGACTATGGGCAGCTAAAATATCGATTTTCAGCATGTTTTGGGCATGTATTTTGAAAATACTTAAACACGGAGTAGGCATATACAGATTGCATCTAGGACCCAAAAACGTCGAATTATCGGGTGTTTTGAGCCTAAATTTGAGATATAAACTGGTACAGAATATCTATGCACACATCGACTTGGGACACCTAAAATATCGATTTTTAGCATATTTTGAGCCTATATTTTGCAAACATTCTAGCACTGAGTAGGCATGTCCAGATCTCTTCTTGGACCCAAAAATATCGAATTTTGGGGGGTTTTGAGCCTGAATTTGAGATATAAACGTGTACAGAAGATGCATGCACATATCGACAATGGGCACCTAAAATATCGATTTTTAGCATGTATTGGGCTTTTATTTTGAAAATATTCTAGCATTGAGTAGGCATGCACAGATAGCTTCTGGGACCCAAAAATACCAAATTTTTGGGAGTTTTGAGCCTGAATTTGAGATATAAACGGGTACAGTACAGAAGATGCATGCACATATCGACATTGGGCATCTAAAATATCAATTTTTAGCATGTTTTAGGTCTGTATCTTGAAAACATTCTAGCATTGCGTAGGCATGTACAGATCGCTTCTGGGACCCAAAAATATCGATTTTTCGGGTGTTTAGAGCCTGAATTTAAGATATAAACGGGTACAGAAGATGCATGCACATATTGACTATGGGTAGCTAAAATGTCGATTTTCAGCATGTTTTGGGCATGTATTTTGAAAATACTTAAACACGGAGTAGGCATATACAGATTGCATCTAAAACCCAAAAATATCGAGCTTTCGGGTGTTTTGAGCCAGAATTTGAAATATAAAAAACGCGTACAGAAGATGCATGCACATATCGACTTTGGGCACCCAAAATATCGATTTTGAGCATGTTTTGGACCTGTATTTTGAAAATACTCTAACACGGTGTAGGCATGTACATATCGCTTCTCGTTCCTAAAAATATCGAATTTTCGGGTGTTTTGAGCCTGAATTTGAAATATAAACGGGTACAGAGGATGCATGCACATATCGACTTTGGGCACCCAAAATATCGATTTTTAGCATGTTTTGGGCCAATATTTTGAAATTATTCTAGCACTGAGTAGGCATGTACCGATCGCTTCTGGGACCCAAAAATATTGAATTTTTGGGTGTTTTGAGCCTGAATTTGAGATATAAACGGGTACTGAAGATGCAGGCACATATCGACTTTTTGCACCTAAAATATCGATTTTTAGCATGTTTTAAGCCTATATTTTGAAAAAAATTCTAGCACTGAGTAGGCATGTACAGATCGCTTCTGGGACCCAAAAATATCGAATTTTCGAGTGTTTTGAACCTGAATTTGATATATAAACGGGTACAGAAGATGCATGCACATATCGACTTTGGGCACCCAAAATATCGATTTTGAGCATGTTTTGGGCCTATATTTTGAAAGTATTCTAACACGGAGTAGGCATGTACGGATCGCTTCTGGGACACAAAAATATCGAATTTTCGGGTGTTTTGAGCCTGAATTTGAGATATAATCGGGTACAGAAAATACATGTACATATCGATTTTGGGCACCCAAAATATCGATTTTGAGCATGTTTTCGGTCTATAATTTGAAAATACTCTAACACGGAGTAGGCATGTACAGATTGCTTCTGGGACCTAAAAATATCAAATTTTCGGGTATTTTGAGCCTGAATTTGAGATATAATGTGGTACAGAAGATGCATGCACATATCGACTTTGGGCACCTAAAATATCGATTTTCAGCATGTTTTGGGCCTGTATTTTTAAAGTACTCTAACACGGATTAGGCATGTACAGATCGCTTCTGGGACCCAAAAATTTTGAATTTTCGAGTATTTTGAGCCTGAATTTGAGATATAAACGGGTACAGAAGATGCATGCACTTATCGACTATGGGCATCTAAAATACCGATTTTCAGCATGTTTTGGGCATGTATTTTGAAAATACTCTAACACGGAGTAGGCATGTACAGATCGCTTCTGGGACCCAAAAATATCGAATTTTCGAGTGTTTTCAGCTTGAATTTGAGATATAAACGGGTACAGAACATGCATTCACTTATTGACTTGAGACACCTAAAATATCGATTTTTAGCATGTTTTGAGACTATATTTTGAAAACATTCTAGGACTGAGTAGGCATGTACAGATCGCTTCTGGAACCCAAAAATATTGAATTTTCGGGAGTTTTGAGCCTGAATTTGATATGTAAACAGGTAATGAAGATGCATGCACATATCGACTCTTTGCACCTAAAATATCGATTTTGAGCATGTTATGGGTCTGTATTGTGAAAATACTCTAACAAGAAGTAGGCATGTACAGATCGCTTCTGGAACCAAAAATAACGAATTTTCGTGTGTTTTGAGCCTGCATTTGAGATATAAACGGCTACTGAAGATGCATGCACATATCGACTTTTTGCACCAAATATATCGATTTTGAGCATATTTTTGGTCTGTATCTTGAAAACATTCTAGCAAAGAGTAGGCATGTACAAGTCGCTTCTGTGACGCAAAAATATCGAATTTTCGGGTGTCTTGAGTCTGAATTTGAGATATAAACGGGTACAGAAGATGCATGCACATATCGACATTGGGCACCTAAAATATCGATTTTTAGCATGTATTTGGCTTTTATTTTGAAAATATTCTAGCACTGAGTAGGTATAAACAGGTCACTTCTGGGGCCGAAAAATATCGAATTTTCGCGTGTTTTGAGCCTGAATTTGAGATATAAACGAGTAAAGAAGATGCATGCACATATCGACTTGGGACACCTAAAATATAAATTTTTAGCATGTTTTAAACCTATATTTTAAAAACATTCTAGCACTGAGTAGACATGTACAGATCGCTTCTGGAACCTAAAACTATTGAATATTGGGGTGTTTTTTAGCCTGAATTTGAGATATAAACCGGTACTGAAGATACATGCACATATCGACTTTTTGCCCTAAATTATCGATTTTGAGCATGTTTTGGGTCTGTATCTTGAAAACATTCAAGCAAGGAGTAGGCATGTACAGATTGCTTCTAAAACCCAAAAATATTGAATTTTCGGGTGTTTTGAGCCTGAATTTGAAATATAAAAAACGCGTACAGAAGATGCATGCACATATAGACTTTGGGCACCCAAAATATCGATTTTGAGCATGTTTTGGACCTGTATTTTGAAAATACTCTAACACGGAGTAGGCATGTACATATCGCTTCTCGTTCCTAAAAATATCGAATTTTCGGGTGTTTTGAGCCTGAATTTGAAATATAAACGGGTACAGAGGATGCATGCACATATCGACTTTTTGCACATAAAATATCGATTTCTAGCATGTTTTAAGCCTATATTTTGAAAAAAAATTCTAGCTCTGAGTACGCATGTACAGATCGCTTCTGGGACCCAAAAATACCGAATTTTCGGGTGTTTTGAGCCTGAATTTGAGATATAAACGGGTACAGAATATGCATGCACATATCGACTTTGGGCACCCAAAATATCAATTTTGAGCATGTTTTGGGCCTATATTTTGAAAGTATTCTAACACGGAATATGCATGTACAGATCGCTTCTGGGTCACAAAAATATCGAATTTTCGGGTATTTTGAGTCTGAATTTGAGATATAATCGGGTACAGAAAATACATGTACATATCGACTTTGGGCACCCAAAATATCGATTTTTAGCATGTTTTGAGTCTATATTTTGAAAACATTTTAACACAGAGTAAACATGTACAGATCATTTCTGGAATTTAAAATTATTGAATATTCGGGTGTTTGAGCCTGAATTTGAGATGTAAACCGGTACTGAAGATACATGCACATATCGACTTTTTGCACCTAAAATATCGATTTTAAGCTTGTTTTGGGTCTGTATCTTGAAAACATTCTAGCATGAAGTAGGCATGTACAGATCGCTTCTGGGACCCAAAAATACCGAATTTTTGGGTGTTTTGAGGTTGAATTTGGGATATAAAAGGGTGAAGAAGATGCATACACATATTGACTTTGTGCACCTAAAATATCGATTTTCAGCATGTTTTGGGCCTATATCTGAGTAGGCATGTACAGATCGCTTCTGGGACCCGAAAATATCGAATTTTCGGGTGTTATGAGCCTAAATTTAAGATATAAACGGGAACAGAAGATGCATGCACATATCGACTTTGGGCACCCAAAATATCGATTTTAAGCATGTTTTCGGTCTATAATTTGAAAATACTCCAACACGGAGTAGGCATGTACACATCGCTTCTGGGACACAAAAATATCGAATTTTCGATTGTTTTGAGCATGAATTTGGGATATAAACGGGTACAGAAGATCCGTACACATATTGACTTTGGGCACCTCAAATATCGATTATCAGCATGTTTTGGGTAAGTATTTTCAAAATACTCTAACACGGAATAGGCATGTACAGATTGCTTCTGGGACCTAAACATATCAAATTTTCGGGTATTTTGAGCCTGAATTTGAGATATAATCGGGTACAGAAGATGCATGCACATATCGACTTTGGGCACCTAAAATATCGATTTTCAGCATGTTTTGGGCCTGTATTTTTAAAGTACTCTAACACGGAGTAGGCATGTACAGATCGCTTCTTGGACCCAAAAATATCGAATTTTCGGGTATTTTGAGCCTGAATTTGAGATATAAACGGGTACAGAAGATGTATGCACATATCGACTTTGGGCACCTAAAATATAGATTTTTAGCTTGTTTTGGGCCTATATTTTAAAAATATTCTATTACTGAGTAGGCATGTACAGATCGCTTCTGGAACCAAAAATATCGAATTTTCAGGTGTTTTGAGACTTCATTTGAGATATAAACGGGTACAGAAGATACATACACATATTGACTTTGGGCACCTCAAATATCGATTTTCAGCATGTTTTGGGCATGTATTTTGAAAATACTGTAACACGAAGTAGGCATGTACAGATATCTTCTGTGACACAAAAATATCTAATTTTCGGGTGTTTTGAGCCTGAATTTGGGATATAAACGGGTACAGAAGATGCATGCACATATCGACTTTGGACACCTAAAATATCGATTTTTAGCATGTTTTAGGCCTATATTTTGAAAATACTCTAACACAGAGTAGGCATGTACAGATCACTTCTGGGACCCCAAAACATCGAATTTTCGGGAATTTTGAGCCTGCGTTTGAGATATAAACGGGTACTGAAGATGCATGCACATATCCAATTTTTTCACCTAAAATATCGATTTTGAGCATATTTTAGGTCTGTATCTTGAAAACATTCTAGCAAAGAGTAGGCATGTACAAGTCGCTTCTGGGACCAAAAAATATCGAATTTTCGGGTGTCTTGAGTCTGAATTTGAGATATAAACGGGTACAGAAGATGCATGCTCATATCCACTTTGGGCACCTAAAATATCGATTTTCAGCATGTTTTGGGCCTGAAATTCAAAAAGTACTCTAACACAGAGTAGGCATGTACAGATCGCTTCTGGGACCCAAAAATATCGAATTTTCGGGTGTTTTGAGCCTGAATTTGAGATATAAACGGGTACAGAAGATGCATACACATATCGACTATGTGGAGCTAAAATATCGATTTTCAGCATGCTTTGAGCATGTATTTTGAAAATACTCTAACACGGAGTAGGCATGTACAGATCGCTTCTGTCACCCAAAAATTTCGAATTTTCGGGTGTTTTGAGCCTAAATTTGAGATATAAACGGGTACTGAAGATGCATGAATATATCAACTTTCGGCACCCAAGATATCGATTTTTAGCATGTTTTGGGCCTATATTTTGAAAATACTCTAACAAGGAGTAGGCATGTACAGATCGCTTCTGGGACCCAAAAATATCGAATTTTCGGGTGTTTTGAGCATGAATTTGGGATATAAACGGGTACAGAAGATCCATACACATATTAACTTTGGGCCCCTCAAATATCGATTATCAGCATGTTTTGGACCTGTATTTTGAAAATACTCTAACACGGACTAGGCATGTACAGATCGCTTCTGGGACCCAAAAATATCTAATTTTCGGGTGTTTTGAGCCTGAATTTAAGATATAAACGGAAAAAGAAGATGCATGCACATATCGACTTTGGACACCTAAAATATCGATTTTAAGCATGTTTTATGGCCTGTATTTTGAAAGTTTTCTAACACGGAGTAGGCTTGTACAGATCGCTTCTGGGACCCAAAAATATTAAATTTTCGGGTGTTTTGAGCCTGAAATTGAGATATATACGTGTACAGCATATGCATGCACATATCGACATTGGGCACCTATAATATCGATTTTTAGCTTGTTTTGGGCTTATATTTTGAAAATATTCTTTTACTGAGTAGGCATGTACATATAGCTTCTGTGACCCAAAAATATCGAATTTTCGGGTGTTTTGATCCAGAATTTGGTATATAAACGGGTACAAAAGATGTATGCACATATCGACTTTGGACACGTAAAATATCGATTTTTAGCATGTTTTAAGCCTATATTTTGAAAAGATTCTAGCACTAAGTAGACATGTACAGATCGCTTCGGGGACCCAAAAATCTCGAATTTTCGGGTGTTTTGAGCCTGCATTTGAGATATAAACGGGTACTGAAGATGCATGCACATATCGACTTTTTGCACCTAAATTATCGATTTTGAGTATATTTTGGGTCTGTATCTTGAAAAAATTCTAGCACTGAGTAGGCATGTACAGATCGCTTCTGGGACCCAAAAAAATTGAATTTTCCGTCGTTTTTAGCCTGTATTTAAGATATAAACAGGTACTGAAGATGCATGCAGGTATCAACTTTGGGCACACAAAAAATCGATTTTTAGCATGTTTTAGGCCTGTATTTTGAAAATAGTCTAACACGGAATAGGCATATACAGATTGCTTCTGGGACCCAAAAACATTGAATTTTCGGGTATTTTGTGACTGAATTTGAGATATAATCGGGTACAGAAGATGCATGCTCATATCCACTTTGGGCACCTAAAATATCGATTTGTAGCTTGTTTTGGGCCTATATTTTAAAAATATTCTATTACTGAGTAGGCATGTACAGATCGCTTCTGGAACCAAAAATATCGAATTTTCGGGTGTTTTGAGCCTTTATTTGGGATATAAACGGGTACAGAAGATACATACACATATTGACTTTGGGCACCTCAAATATCGATTTTCAGCATGTTTTGGGCATGTATTTTGAAAATACTGTAACACGAAGTAGGCATGTACAGATATCTTCTGTGACACAAAGATATCTTATTTTCGGGTGTTTTGAGCCTGAATTTGGGATATAAACGGGTACAGAAGATGCATGCACATATCGACTTTGGACACCTAAAATATAGATTTTTAGCATGTTTTAGGCCTATATTTTGAAAATACTCTAACACAGACTAGGCATGTACAGATCGCTTCTGGGACCAAAAAATATCTAATTTTCGGGTGTTTTGAGCCTGAATTTGGGATATAAACGGGTACAGAAGATACATACACATATTGACTTTGGGCACCTCAAATATCGATTTTCAGCATGTTTTGGGCCAGTATTTTGAAAATACTCTAACACGGAATAGGCATGTACAGATTGCTTCTGGGGCCCAAAAACATCGAATTTTCGGGAATTTTGAGCCTGCATTTGAGATATAAACGGGTACTGAAGATGCATGCACATATCCAATTTTTGCACCTAAAATATCGATTTTGAGCATATTTTAGGTCTGTATCTTGAAAACATTCTAGCAAAGAGTAGGCATGTACAGATCGCTTCTGGAACCAAAAATATCGAATTTTCGTGTGTTTTGAGCCTTCATTTGAGATATAAACGGGTACAGAAGATACATACAAATATTGAATTTGGGCACCTCAAATATCGATTTTCAGCATGTTTTGGGCCTGTATTTTGAAAATACTCTAACACGGAATAGGCATATACAGATTGCTTCTGGGACCCAAAAACATTGAATTTTCGGGTATTTTGTGACTGAATTTGAGATATAATCGGGTACAGAAGATGCATGCACATATCCACTTTGGGCACCTAAAATATCGATTTTTAGCTTGTTTTGGGCCTATATTTTAAAAATATTCTATTACTGAGTAGGCATGTACAGATCGCTTCAGGAACCAAAAATATCGAATTTTCGTGTGTTTTGAGCCTTCATTTGAGATATAAACGGGTACAGAAGATACATACACATATCGACTTTGGGCACCTCAAATATCGATTTTCAGCATGTTTTGGGCCTGTATTTTGAAAATACTCTAACACGGAATAGGCATATACAGATTGCTTCTGGGACCCAAAAACATTGAATTTTCGGGTGTTTTGAGACTGAATTTGAGATATAAACGGGTACAGAAGATGCATGCACATATCGACTATGTGGAGCTAAAATATCGATTTTCAGCATGTTTTGGGCATGTATATTGAAAACATTATAGCACTGAATAGGCATGTAAAGATCGCTTTTGGAACCCAAAAATATTGAATTTTCGGGTGTTTTGAGCCTGAATTTGATATGTAAACAGGTAATGAAGATGCATGCACATATCGACTCTTTGCACCAAAAATATCGATTTTGAGCATGTTTTGGGCCTGTATTTTGAAAATACTCTAACACGGAGTAGGCATGTACAGATCGATTAAGGGACCCAAAAATATCGAATTTTCGGGTGTTTTGAGCCTGAATTTGGGATATAAACGGGTACAAAAGATGTATGCACATATCGACTTTGGACACGTAAAATAACGATTTTTAACATGTTTTAAGCCTATATTTTAAAAATACTCTAACACAGAGGAGGCATGTACAGATCGCTTCTTGGACGCAAAAATATCGATTTTTCGGGTATTTTGAGCCTGAATTTGAGATATAATCGGGTACAGAAGATGCATGCTCATATCCACTTTGGGCACCTTAAATATCGATTTTGAGCATGTTTTGGGTCGGTATCTTTAAAACATTCTAAGAAGGAGTAGGCATGTACATATCGCTTCTGGGACACAAAAATATCTAATTTTCAGGTGTTTTCAGCCTGAATTTGAGATATAAACGGGTACAGAAGATGCATGCACTTATAGACTTTGGGCCCCCAAAATATCGATTTTTAGTATGTTTTGGGCCAATATTTTGAAAATATTCTATCACTGAGTAGGCATGTACAGATCGCTTCTGGGACCCTAAAATATTAAATTTTTGGGTGTTTTGAGCCTGAATTTGGGATATAAACGGGTACAAAAGAGGTATGCACATATCGACTTTGGACAATTAAAATATCGAATTTTAGCATGTTTTAAGCCTATATTTTGAAAACATTCTAGCACTGAGTAGACATGTACAAATCGCTTCTGGGACCCAAAAACATCGAATTTTCGGGTGTTTTGAGCCAGAATTTGGGATATAAAAGGGTACAGAACATGCATACACATATTGACTTTGGGCACCTCAAATATCGATTTTCAGCATGTTTTTGGCCTGTATTTTGAAAATACTCTAACACGAAGTAGGCATGTACAGATCGCTTCTGGGACCCAAAAATATTGAATTTTCGCGTATTTTGAGCCTGCATTTGAGATATAAACGTGTACAGAAGATACATACACATATTGACTTTGGGCACTTCAAATATCGATTTTGAGCATATTTTAGGTCTGTATCTTGAAAACATTCTAGCAAAGAGTAGGCATGTACAAGTCGCTTTTGGGACCAAAAAATATCGAATTTTCGGGTGTCTTGAGTCTGAATTTGAGATATAAACGGGTACAGAAGATGCATGCTCATATCCACTTTGGGCACCTAAAATATCAATTTTCAGCATGTTTTGGGCCTGAAATTCAAAAAGTACTCTAACACGGAGTAGGCATGTACAGATCGTTTCTGGGACCCAAAAATATCGAATTTTTGGGTGTTTTGAGCCTGAATTTGAGATATAAACGGGTACAGAAGATGCATACACATATCGACTATGTGGAGCTAAAATATCGATTTTCAGCATGCTTTGAGCATGTATTTTGAAAATACTCTAACATGGAGTAGGCATGTACAGATCGCTTCTGTCACCCAAAAATTTCGAATTTTCGGGTGTTTTGAGCCTGAATTTGAGATATAAACGGGTACTGAAGATGCATGAATATATCAACTTTCGGCACCCAAGATATCGATTTTTAGCATGTTTTGGGCCTATATTTTGAAAATACTCTAACAAGGAGTAGGCATGTACAGATCGCTTCTGGGACCCAAAAATATCGAATTTTCGGGTGTTTTGAGCATAAATTTGGGATATAAACGGGTACAGAAGATCCATACACATATTAACTTTGGGCACCTCAAATATCGATTATCAGCATGTTTTGGGCCTGTATTTTGAAAATACTCTAACACGGAGTAGGCATGTACAGATCGCTTCTGGGACCCAAAAATATCGAATTTTCGGGTGTTTTGATCCAGAATTTGGGATATAAACGGGTACAAAAGATGTATGCACATATCGACCTTGGACACGTAAAATATCGATTTTTAGCATGTTTTAAGCCTATATTTTGAAAAGAGTCTAGCACTAAGTAGACATGTACAGATCGTTTCGGGGACCCAAAAATCTCAAATTTTCGGGTGTTTTGAGCCTGCATTTGAGATATAAACGGGTACTGAAGATGCATGCACATATCGAATTTTTGCACCTAAATTATCGATTTTGAGCATATTTTGGGTCTGTATCGTAAAAAAATTCTAGCACTGAGTAGGCATGTACAGATCGCTTCTGGGACCCAAAAATATTGAATTTTCCGTCGTTTTTAGTCTGAATTTGAGATATAAACGGGTACTGAAGATGCATACAGATATCAACTTTGGGCACCCAAAATATCGATTTTTAGCATGTTTTGGGCCTGTATTTTGAAATTACTCTATCACTGAATAGGCATATACAGATTGCTTCTGGGACCCAAAAACATTGAATTTTCGGGTGTTTTGAGCCTGAATTTGAGATATAAACGGGTACAGAAGATGCATGCACATATCGAATACGTGGAGCTAAAATATCGAATTTTAGCATGCTTTAAGCCTATATTTTGAAAACATTTTAGCTCTGAGTAGACATGTACAGATCGTTTCTGGGACCTAAAAATATCGAATTTTCGGGTGTTTTGAGCCTGAATTTGAGATATAAACGGGTACAGAATAAGCATGCACATATCGACATTGGGTACCTAAGATATCGATTTTGAGCATGTTTTGGGCCTATATTTTGAAAATACACTAACACGAAGTAGGCATGTCCAGATCGCTGCGGGGACCCAAAACTATTGAATTTTCCGTTGTTTTGAGCCTGAATATGAGATATAAACGGGTACAGAAGATGCATACACATATCGACTAAGGGCAGATAAAATATCGATTTTCAGCATGTTTTGGGCATGTATTTTGAAAGTATTCTAGCAATGAGTAGGCATGTACAGATCGCTTCTGGGACCCAAAAATATTGAATTTTCGCGTATTTTGAGCCTGCATTTGAGATATAAACGAGTACTGAAGATGCATGCACATATCGACTTTTTGCACTTAAAATATCGATTTTGAGCATATTTTCGGTCTGTATCTTGAAAACATTCTAGCAAAGAGTAGGCATGTACAAGTCGCTTCTGGGACCCAAAAATATCGAATTTTTGGGTGTTATGAGCCTGAATTTGAGATATAAACGGGTACAGAAGATGCATGCACATATCGACTTTAAGTCACCCAAAATATCGATTTTGAGCATGTTTTGGGCCTATATTTTGAAAATACACTAACACGAAGTAGGCATGTACAGATCGCTTCTGGGACCCAAAAATATCGAATTTTCGGGTGTTTTGAGCCTGAATTTGAGATATAAACGGGTACAGAAGATGAATACACATATCGACTAAGGGCAGATAAAATATCGATTTTTAGCATGTTTTGGGCATGTATTTTCAAAGTATTCTAGCAATGAGTAGGCATGTACAGATCGCTTCTGGGACAAAAAAATATCGAATTTTCGGGTGTTTTGAGCCTGAATATGAGATATAAACGGGTAGAGAAGATGCATACACATATCGTCTATGGGCAGCTAAAATTTCGATTTTCAGCATGTTTTGGGCATGTATTTTGAAAAAACTCAAACACGGAGTAGGGATATACAGATCGCTTCTGGGACACAAAAATATCGAATTTTCGGGTGTTTTGAGCCTAAATTTGAGATATAAACGGGTACAGAAGATGCATGCACATATCGACTTGGGAAACATAAAATATCGATTTTTAGCATGTTTTGAGCCTATATTTTGAAAACATTCTAGCACTGAGTAGGCATATACAGATCGCTTCTGGGACACAAAAATACCGAATTTTTGGGAGTTTTGAGCCTGAATTTGAGATATAAACGGGTACAGTACAGAAGATGCATGCACATATCGACATTGGGCATCTAAAATATCGATTTTTAGCATGTTTTAGGTCTGTATCTTGAAAACATTCTAGCATTGCGTAGGCATGTACAGATCGCTTCTGGGACCCAAAAATATCGAATTTTCGGGTGTTTAGAGCCTGAATTTAAGATATAAACGGGTACAGAAGATGCATGCACATATTGACTATGGGCAGCTAAAATATCGATTTTCAGCATGTTTTGGGCATGTATTTTGAAAATACTTAAACACGGAGTAGGCATATACAGATTACATCTAAAACCCAAAAATATCGAATTTTCGGGTGTTTTGAGCCTGAATTTGAGATATAAACGGGTACTGAATAAGCATGCACATATCGACTTTTTGCACCTAAAATATCGATTTTGGGCATGTTTTGGCTCTGTATCATGAAAACATTCTAGCGTGGAGTAGGTATATACAGGTCACTTCTGGGACCTAAAAATATCGAATTTTTGCGTGTTTTGAACCTGAATTTGAGATATAAACGAGTACATAAGATGCATGCACATATCGACTTGGGACACCTAAAATATAAATTTTTAGCATGTTTTAAACCTATATTTTAAAAACATTCTAGCACTGAGTAGACATGTACAGATCGCTTCTGGAACCTAAAACTATTGAATATTGGGGTGTTTTTTAGCCTGAATTTGAGATATAAACCGGTACTGAAGATACATGCACATATCGACTTTTTGCCCTAAATTATCGATTTTGAGCATGTTTTGGGTCTGTATCTTGAAAACATTCAAGCAAGGAGTAGGCATGTACAGATTGCTTCTAAAACCCAAAAATCTCAAATTTTAGGGTGTTTTGAGCCTGCATTTGAGATATAAACGGGTACTGAAGATGCATGCACTTATCGAATTTTTGCACCTAAATTATCGATTTTGAGCATATTTTGGGTCTGTATCGTGAAAAAATTCTAGCACTGAGTAGGCATGTACAGATCGCTTCTGGGACCCAAAAATATTGAATTTTCCGTCGTTTTTAGTCTGAATTTGAGATATAAACGGGTACTGAAGATGCATACAGATATCAACTTTGGGCACCCAAAATATCGATTTTTAGCATGTTTTGGGCCTGTATTTTAAAAATACTCTATCACTGAATAGGCATATACAGATTGCTTCTGGGACCCAAAAACATTGAATTTTCGGGTTTTTTGAGCCTGAATTTGAGATATAAACGGGTACAGAAGATGCATGCACATATCGAATACGTGGAGCTAAAATATCGAATTTTAGCATGCTTTAAGCCTATATTTTGAAAACATTTTAGCTCTGAGTAGACATGTACAGATCGTTTCAGGGACCTAAAAATATCGAATTTTCGGGTGTTTTGAGCCTGAATTTGAGATATAAACGGGTACAGAAGATGCATGCAGATATCGACATTGGGCACCTAAAATATCGATTTTTAGCATGTATTGGGCCTATATTTTGAAAATATTCCAGCACTTAGTAGGCATGTACAGATCGCTTCTGACACACAAAAATATTGAATTTTCGGGTGTTTTAAGCCTGAATTTGGGATATAAACGGGTACAAAAGATGTATGCACATATCGACTTTTTGCACCTAAAATATCGATTTTGAGCATGTTTTGAGTCTGTATTTTGAAAACATTCTAGCAAAGAGTAGGCATGTACAGATCGCTTCTGGGACCCGAAAATATCGAATTTTCAGGTGTTTTGAGGCTGAATTTGAGATATAAACGGGTACAGAAGATGCATGCACATTTTGACTTTGTGCACCCAAAATATCGATTTTGAGCATGTTTTGGGCATCTATTTTGAAAATACTCTAACACGAAGTAGGCATGTACAGATCGCTTCTGGGACCCAAAAATATTGAATTTTCCGTTGTTTTGAGCCTGAATTTGAGATATAAACGGGTACTGAAAATGCATGCACATATCGACTTTGGGCACCTAAAATATCGATTTTGAGCATGTTTTGGGCCTATATTTTGCAAGTACTCTAACACGGATTAGGCATGTACAGATCTCTTCTGGGACCCAAAAATATCGAGTTTTCGGGTGTTTTGAGCATGAATTTGAGATATAAACGGGTACAGAAGATGCATGCAGATATCGACTTTGGGCACCCAAAATATCGATTTTTAGCATGATTTGGGCCTATATTTTGAAAGTATTCTAGCAATGAGTAGGCATGTACAGATCGCTTCAGGGACCCAAAAATATCGAAGTTTTCGGGTGTTTTGAGCCTGAATTTGGGATATAAACGGGTACAGAAGATGCATACACATATTGACTTTGTGCACCTAAAATATCGATTTTCAGCATGTTTTGGGCCTCTATTTTTAAATACTCTAACACGGAGTAGGCATGTACAGATCGCTTCTGGGACCCAAAAATATCGAATTTTCGGGTGTTTTGAGCCTAAATTTGAGATATAAACGGGTACAGAACATGCATGCACATATCGACTTGGGAAACATAAAATATCGATTTTTAGCATGTTTTGGGCCTATATTTTGAAAGTATTCTAGCAATCAGTAGGCATGTACAGAACGCTTCTGGGACACAAAAATATCGAATTTTCGGGTGTTTTCAGCTTGAATTTGGGATATAAAAGGGTATAGAAGATGCATACACATATTGACTTTGGGCACCTCAAATATCGATTTTCAGCATGTTTTGGGCCTGTATTTTGAAAATACTCTAACACGGAATAGGCATGTAAAGATTGCTTCTGGGACCCAAAATTATCGAATTTTCGGGTGTTTTGAGCCTGAATTTGTAATCTAAACCGGTACAGAAAATGCATGCTCATATCGACATTTAGCACCTAAAATATCGATTTTTAGCATGTTTTGGGACTATATTTTAAAGATATTCTAGCACTGAGTAGGCATGTACAGATCGCTTCAGGGACCCAAAAATATCGAATTTTCGGGTGTTTTGAGCCTGAATTTTGGATATAAACGGGAACAAAAGATGTATGCACATATCGACTGTGGACACCTAAAATGTCGATTTTTAGCATGCTTTAAGCCTATATTCTTAAAACATTTTAGCACTGAGTAGGCGTGTAAATATCCCTTCTGGGACCCAAAATTATCGAATTTTTGGGTGTTTTGAGCCAGAATTTGGGATATAAACGGGTACAGAAGATGCATACACATATTGACTTGGGCACCTCAAATATCGTTTTTCAGCATGTTTTGGGCCTGTATTTTGAAAATACTCTAACAAGGAATAGGCATGTACACATTGCTTCTGGGACCCAAAAATATCGAGTTTTCGGGTGTTTTGAGCATGAATTTGAGATATAAACGGGTACAGAAAATGCATTCAGATATCGACTTTGGGCACCCAAAATATCGATTTTTAGCATGTTTTGGGCCTATATTTTAAAAGTATTCTAGCAATCAGTAGGCATGTACAGAACGCTTCTGGGACAAAAAAATATCGAATTTTCGGGTGTTTTCAGCTTGAATTTGGGATATAAACGGGTATAGAAGATGCATACACATATTGACTTTGAGCATATTTTGGGCCTGTATTTTGAAAATACTCTAACACGGAGTAGGCATGTAAAGATCGCTTCTTGGACCCAAAAATATCGAATTTTCGGGTTTTTTTAGTCTGAATTTGAGATATAAACGGGTACAGAAGATGTATGCACATATCGACTTTGGGCACCCAAAATATCGATTTTGAGCATGTTTTGGGCCTGAATTTTGAAAATACTCTAACACGAAGTAGGCTTGTACAGATCGCTTCTGGGGCACAAAAAAAATCGAATTTTCGGGTGTTTTGAGCCTGAATTTGAGTTATAATCGGAAACAGAACGTGCATGCACATATCGACTTGGGACATATAAAATATCGATTTTTAGCATTTTTTCTGCCTATATTTTGAAAACATTCTAGCACTGTTTAGGCATGTACAGATCGCTTCTTGGACCCAAAAATATCGAATTTTTGGGTGTTTTGAGCCTGAATTTGAGATATAAACGGGTACAGAAGATGCATGCACATATCGACATTGGGCACCTAAAATATCGATTTTTAGCATGTATTGGGCCTATATTTTGAAAACATTTTAGCCCTGAGTAGGCATGTAAATATCCCTTCTGGGACCCAAAATTATCGAATTTTCGGGTGTTTTGAGCCTGAATTTGAGATATAAACCGGTACAGAAAATGCATGCTCATATCGACTTTTAGCACCTAAAATATCGATTTTTAGCATGTTTTGGGCCTACATTTAAAAAATATTCTAGCACTGAGTAGGCATGTACAGATCGCTTCAGGGACCCAAAAATATCGAATTTTCTGATGTTTTGAGCCTGAATTTGGTATATAAACGGGTATAGAAGATGCATACACATATTGACTTTGGGAATATAAAATATCAATTTTGATCATGTTTTGGGCCTGTATTTTGAAAATACTCTAACACGGAGTAGGCATGTAAAGATCTCTTCTGGGACCCAAAATTATCGAGTTTTCGGGTGTTTTGAGCCTGAATTTGAGATATAAACCGGTACAGAAAATGCATGCTGATATCGACATTTAGCACCTAAAATATCGATTTTTAGCCTATTTTGGGAGTATATATTTTAAAAATATTCTAGCACTGAGTAGGCATGTACAGATCGCTTCTTGGACAAAAAAATATCGAATTTTCGAGTGTTTTGAGCCTGAATTTTGGATATAAACAGATACAAAAGATGTATGCACATATCGACTTTGGACACCTAAAATATCGATTTTTAGCATGCTTTAAGCCTATATTTTTAAAACATTTTAGCACTGAGTAACCATGTAGATATCCCTTCTGGGACCCAAAATTATCGAATTTTCGGGTGTTTTGAGCCTGAATTTGGGATATAAACGGGTACAAAAGATGTATGCACATATCGACTTTGGACACCTAAATTATAGATTTTAGCATGTTTTGAGCCTATATTTTGAAAACTTTTAGCACTGAGTAGGCATGTACAGATCGCTTCTGGAACCCAAAAATATTGAATTTTCCGTTGTTTTGAGCCTGAATTTGAGATATAAACGGGTACAAAAGATGCATGCACATATCGACTTTGGGCACCTAAAATATCGATTTTCAGCATGTTTTGGGCCTGTATTTTGAAAGTACTCTAACACGGAGTAGGCATGTAAAGATCTCTTCTGGTACCCAAAAATATCAAGTTTTCGGGTGTTTTGAGCCTGAATTTGATATATAAACGGGTACAGAAGATGCATGCAGATATCGACTTTGGGCACCCAAAATATCGATTTTTAGCATGTTTTGGGCCAATATTTTGAAAGTATTCTAGCAATCAGTAGGCATGTACAGATCGCTTCTGGGACAAAAAAATATCGAATTTTCGGATGTTTTGAGCCTGAATTTGGGATATAAACGGGTATAGAAGATGCATACACATATTGACTTTGGGAATATAAAATATCGATTTTGAGCATGTTTTGTGCCTGTATTTTGAAAATACTCTAACACGGAGTAGGCATGTAAAGATCGCTTCTGGGTCCCAAAATTATCGAATTTTCGGGTGTTTTGAGCCTGAATTTGAGATATAAATCGGTACAGAAAATGCATGCTCATATCGACATTTAGCACCTAAAATATCGATTTTTAGCATGTTTTGGGCCTACATTTAAAAAATATTCTAGCACTGAGTAGGCATGTACAGATAGCTTCAGGGACCCAAAAATATCAAATTTTCGGGTGTTTTGAGCCTGAATTTGGGATATAAACGGGTACTGAAGATGCATGCACATATCGACTTTGGGCACCTAAAATATCGATTTTCAGCATGTTTTGGGCCTGTATTTTGAAAGTACTCTAACACGGAGAAGGCATGTACAGATCTCTTCTGGGACCCAAAAATTTCGAGTTTTCGGGTGTTTTGAGCCTGAATTTGAGATATAAACGGGTACAGAAGATGCATTCACATATCGACTTTGGGCACCCAAAATATCGATTTTTAGCATGTTTTGGGCCTATATTTTAAAAGTATTCTAGCAATGAGTAGGCATGTACAGAACGCTTCTGAGACAGAAAAATATCGAATTTTCGGGTGTTTTCAGCCTGAATTTGTGATATAAACGGGTATAGAAGATGCATACACATATTGACTTTGGGAACCTAAAATATCGATTTTGAGCATGTTTTGGGCCTGTATTTTGAAAATACTCTAACACGGAGTAGGCATGTAAAGATCACTTCTGGGACCCAAAATTATCGAGTTTTCGGGTGTTTTGAGCCTGAATTTGAGATATAAACCGGTACAGAAAATTCATGCTTTTATCGACATTTAGCACCAAAAATATCGATTTTTAGCATGTTTTGGGCCTACATTTAAAAAATATTCTAGCACTGAGTAGGCATGTACAGATCGCTTCAAGGACCCAAAAATATCAAATTTTCGGGTGTTTTGAGCCTGAATTTGGGATATAAACGGGTACTGAAGATGCATGCACATATCGACCACTTGTTTACCTAAAATATCGATTTTGAGCATGTTTTGGGCCTGTATTTTGAAAGTACTCTAACACGGAGTAGGCATGTACAGATCTCTTCTGGGATCCAAAAATATCGAGTTTTCGGGTGTTTTGAGCCTGAATTTGAGATATAAACGGGTACAGAAGATGCATTCACATATCGACTTTGGCCACCCAAAATATCGATTTTTAGCATGTTTTGGGACAATATTTTGAAAATATTCTATCACTGAGTAGGCATGTACAGATCGCTTCTGGGACAAAAAAATAGCGAATTTTCGGGTGTTTTGAGCCTGAATTTGGGATATAAACAAGTATAAAAGATGTATGCACATATCGACTTTTTGCTCCAAAAATATCGATTTTGAGCATGTTTTGGGTCTGTATTTTGAAAATATTCTAGCAAAGAGTAGGCATGTACAGATCGCTTCTTGGACCCGAAAATAACGAATTTTCGGGTATTTTGAGAATGAATTTGAGATATGAACGGGTACAGAAGATGCAAGCACATATCGACTTTGGGCTCCCAAAATATCGATTTTGAGCATGTTTTAGGCATCTATTTTGAAAACACTCTAACACGAAGTAGGCATGTACAGATCGCTTCTGTGACACAAAAATATCGAATTTTTGGGTGTTTTGAGCCTGAATTTCAGATATATACGGGTACAGAAGATGCATGCACATATCGACTTTGGACACCTAAATTATAGATTTTTAGCATGTTTTGAGCCAATATTTTGAAAACATTCTAGCACTGAGTAGGCATGTACAGATCGCTTCTGGAACCCAAAAATATTGAATTTTCCGTTGTTTTGAGCCTGAATTTGAGATATAAACGGGTACTGAAGATGCATGCACATATCGACTTTGGGCACCTAAAATATCGATTTTCAGCATGTTTTGGGCCTGTATTTTGAAAGTACTCGAACATGGAGTAGGCATGTACAGATCTCTTCTGGGACCCAAAAATATCGAGTTTTCGGGTGTTTTAAGCCTGAATTTGAGATATAAACGGGTACAGAAGATGCATGCAGATATCGACTTTGGGCACCCAAAATATCGATTTTAGCATGTTTTGGGCCTATATTTTGAAAGTATTCTAGCAATGAGTAGGCATGTACAGAATGTTTCTGGGACAAAAAAATATCGAATTTTCGGGTGTTTTCAGCCTGAATTTGGGATATAAACGGGTATAGAAGATGCATACACGTATTGACTTTGGGAACCTAAAATATCGATTTTGAGCATGTTTTGGGCTTGTATTTTGAAAATACTCTAACACGGAGTAGGCATGTACAGATCGCTTCAGGGACCCAAAAATATCGAATTTTCGGGTGTTCTGAGCCTGAATTTTGGTTATAAACGGGTACAAAAGATGTATGCACATATCGACTTTGGACAACTAAAATATCGATTTTTAGCATGCTTTAAGCCTATATTTTGAAAACATTTTAGCACTGACTAGGCATGTAAATATCCCTTCTGGGACCCAAAATTATCGATTTTTCGGGTGTTTTGTGCCAGAATTTGAGATATAAACTGGTACAGAAAATGCATGCTCATATCGACATTTATCACCTAAAATATCGATTTTTAGCATGTTTTAGGCGTACATTTAAAAAATATTCTAGCACTGAGTAGGCATGTACAGATCGCTTCAGGAACACAAAAATATTGAATTTTCGGGTGTTTTGAGCCTGAATTTGGGATATAAACGGGTACAAAAGATCTATGCACATATCGACTTTGGACACCTAAATTATAGATTTTTAGCATGTTTTGAGCCTATATTTTGAAAACTTTCTAGCACTGAGTAGGCATGTACTGATCACTTCTGGAACCCAAAAATATTGAATTTTCCGTTGTTTTGAGCCTGAATTTGAGATATAAACGGGTACTGAAGATGCATGCACATATCGACTTTGGGCACCTAAAATATCGATTTTCAGCATGTTTTGGGCCTGTATTTTGAAAGTACTCTAACACGGAGTAGGCATGTACAGATCTCTTCTGGGACCCAAAAATATGGAGTTTTCGGGTGTTTTGAGCCTGAATTTGAGATATAAACGAGTACAGAAGATGCATGCAGATATCGACATTTAGCACCTAAAATATCGATTTTTAGCATGTTTTGGGCCTACATTTAAAAAATATTCTAGCACTGAGTAGGCATGTACAGATCGCTTCAGGGACCCAAAAATATCGAAGTTTCGGGTGTTTTTAGCCTGAATTTGGGATATAAACGGGTACAATAGATGTATGCACATATCGACTGTGGACACCTAAAATATCGATTTTTAGCATGTTTTAAGCCTTTATTTTGAAAACATTCTAGCACTGAGTAGACATGTACAGAACGCTTATGAGACTCAAAATATCGAATTTTCGGGTGTTTTGACCCTGAATTTGAGATATAAACGGGTACAGAAGATGCATGCACATATCGACTTTGGATACCTAAAATATCGATTTTTAGCATGTTTTGAGCCTATATTTTGAAAACATTCTAGCAAGGAGTAGGCATGTACAGATCGCTTCTGGGACCCTAAAATATCGAATTTTCGGGTGTTTTAAGCCTGAATTTGGGATATAAACGGGTACAGAAAATGAATACACATATCGACTTTGGGCACCTCAAATATCTATTTTCAGCATGTTTTGGGCCTGTATTTTGAAAGTAGTCTAACACGGAGTAGGCATGTACAGATCGCTTCTGGGACCCAAAAATATTGAATTTTAGGGTGATTTAAGCCTGAATTTGAGATATAAACGGGTACAGAAGATGCATGCACATATCGACTATGTGGAGCTAAAATATCGATTTTCAGCATGTTTTGGGCATGTATTTTAAAAATACTCTAACACGGAGTAGGCATGTACAGCTCGCTTCTGGGACCCAAAAATATCGAATTTTCGGGTGTTTTGAGCCTGAATTTGAGATATAAACGGGTACAGAAGATGCATGCACATATCGACATTGGGCACCTAAAATATCGATTTTTAGCATGCATTGAGCCTATATTTTGAAAATATTCCAGCACTAAGTAGGCATGTACAGATTGCTTCTGGGACCCAAAAATATCGAATTTTCGGGTGTTTTGAGCCTGAATTTGGGATATAAACGGGAACAAAAGATGTATGCACATTCCGATTTTGGACACCTAAAATATCGATTTTTCGCATGTTTTAAGCCTATATTTTGAAAACATTCTAGCATTTTGTAGACATGTACAGATCGCTTCTGGGACCAAAAATATCGAATTTTCGGGTTTTTTGAGCCTGAATTTGGGATATAAACGGGTACTGAAGATGCATACACATATCGACTTTTTGCACCTAATATATCGATTTTGAGCATGTTTTGGGTCTGTATCTTGAAAACATTCTAAGAATGAGTAGGTATGTACAGATTGCTTTTGGGACACAAAAATATCTAATTTTCGGGTGTTTTAAGCCTGAATTTGAGATATAACCGGGTAGAGAATATGCATGCACATATCGACTTTGGGCACCCCAAATATCGATTTTTTGTATGTTTTGGGCCAATATTTTGAAAATATTCTATCACTGGGTAGGCATGTACAGGTCGCTTCTGGGACTCAATAATATCGAATTTTCGGATCTATTGAGCCTGAATTTGGGATATAAACGGGTACAGAAGATGCATACACATATTGACTTTAGGCACCTCAAATATAGATTTTCAGCATGTTTTGGCCATGTATTTTGAAAATACTCAAACACGGAGTAGGCATATACAGAACGCTTCTGGTACCTAAAAATATCGAATTTTCGGGTGTTTTGAGCCTGAATTTGGGATATAAACGGGTACAGAAGATGCATACACATATTGACTTTGTTCACCTAAAATATCGATTTTCAGCATGTTTTGGCCCTGTATTTTGAAAATACTCTAACAAGGAGTAGGCAGGTACAGATTGCTTCTGGGACCCAAAAAAATGGAATTTTCGGGCATTTTGAGCCTGAATTTGAGATATAATCGGGTACAGAAGATGCATGCACATATCGACTTTGGGCACCTAAAATATCAATTTTCAGCATGTTTTTGGCCTGTATTTTGAAAATACTCTAACACGGAATAGGTAGGTACAGATCGCTTCTGGGACAAAAAAATATCGAATTTTCGGGTATTTTGAGCCTGAATTTGAGATATAATCGGGTACAGAAGATGCATTCACATATCGACTTTGGGAACCTAAAATATCAATTTTCAGCATGTTTTGGGCCTGTATTTTGAAAGTACTCTAACACGGAGTAAGCATGTTCAGATCGCTTCTGGGACCCAAAAATATTGAATTTTCGGGTAATTTGAGCCTGTATTTGAGATATAAACGGGTACAGAAGATGCATGCACATATCGACTATGTGGAACTAAAATATCGATTTTCAGCATGTTTTGGGCATGTATTTTGAAAATACTCTAACACGGAGTAGGCATATACAGATCGCTTTTGGGACCCAAAAATATCGAATTTTCGGGTGTTTTGAGCCTGAATTTGGGATATAAACGGGTACAGAAGATGCATACACATATTGACTTTTGGCACCTAAAATATCGATTTTCAGCATGTTTGGGGCCTGTATTTTAAAAAATGCTCTAACATGGAATAGGCAGTTACAGATTGCTTCTGGGACCCAAAAATATTGAATTTTCGGGTGATTTGAGCCTGTATTTGAGATATAAACGGGTACAGAAGATGCATGCAAATATCGACTATGTGAAGCTAAAATATCGATTTTCAGCATGTTTAGGGCATGTATTTTGAAAATACTCTAAAACGGAGTAGGCATGTACAGATCGCTTCTGGGACCGAAAAATATCGAATTTTCGGTTGTTTTGAGCCTGAATTTGAGATATAATCGTGTACTGAAAATGCATGCACATATCGACTTTTAACACCTAAAATATCGATTTTGAGCATGTTTTGGGTCTGTATTTTATAAAACATTCAAGCAAAGAGTAGGCATGTACAGATCGCTTCTGGGACCCAAAAATATCGATTTTTCGGGTGTTTTGAGCCTGAATTTGAGATATAAACGGGTAGAGAAGATGCATGCACATATCGACTTTGGGCACCCCAAATATCGATTTTTATTATGTTTTGGGCCAATATTTTAAAATTATTCTATCACTGAGTAGGCATGTACAGGTCGCTTCTGGGACCCAAAAATATTGAATTTTCGGGTGTTGGAGCCTAAATTTTGGATATAAACGGGTACAAAAGATGTATGCACATATTGACTTTGGACACCTAAAATATTGAATTTTAGCATGTTTTAAGCCTATATTTTGAAAACATTCTGGCACTGAGTAGACATGTACAGATCGCTTCTGGGACCCAAAAATACCGAATTTTCGGATCTTTTGAGCCTGAATTTGGGATATAAACGGGTACAGAAGATGCATACACATATTGACTTTGGGCACCTCAAATATCGATTTTAGCATGTTTTAGGCCTGTATTTTGAAAATACTCTAACAAGGAATAGGCATGTACACATCGCTTCTGGGACACAAAAATATCGATTTTTTTGGGTATTTTGAGCCTGAATTTGAGATATAATCGAGTACAGAAGATGCATGCACATATCGACTTTGGGCACCTAAAATATCGATTTCAGCATGTTTTGGGCCTGTATTTTGAAAGTACTCTAACACGGAGTAGGCATGTACAGATCGCTTCTGGGACCCAAAAATATTGAATTTTCTGGTGATTTGAGCCTGAATTTGAGATATAAACGGTAACAGAAGATGCATGCACATATCGACTATGTGGAGCTAAAATATCGATTTTCAGCATGTTTTGGGCATGTATTTTGAAAATACTCTAACACGGAGTGGGCATGTACAGATCGCTTCTGGGACCCAAAAATATCGAATTTTCGGGTGTTTTGAGCCTGAATTTGAGATATAAACTAGTACAGAAGATGAATGCACATATCGACTTTGGGCACCTAAAATATCGATTTTCAGCTTGTTTTATTGCCTGTATTTTGAAAGTACTCTAACACGAAGTAGGCATGTACAGATCGCATCTGGGACCCAAAAATATCGAATTTTCGTGTATTTTGAGCCTGAATTTGAGATATAATCGGGTATGCATGAACATATCGACTTTTGGCACCTAAAATATCAATTTCAGCATTTGTTTTTTTCCATTGCCTCCCACCTCACCCAGCATGTTTGGGCCTGTATTTTGAAAGTACTCTAACACGGAGTAAGCATGTTCAGATCGCTTCTGGGACCCCAAAAATATTGAATTTTCGGGTGATTTGAGCCTGTATTTGAGATATAAACGGGTACAGAAGATGCATGCACATATCGACTATGTGAAGCTAAAATATCGATTTTCAGCATGTTTTGGGCATGTATTTTGAAAATACTCTAACACGAAGTAGTCATGTACAGATCGCTTCTGTAACACAAAAATATTAAATTTTCGGGTATTTTGAGCCTGATTTTGAGATATAAACGGGTACAGAAGATGCATACACATATCGACTTTGGGCACCCAAAATATAGATATAAAGCATGTTTTAGGCATCTATTTTGAAAATACTCTAACACGAAGTAGTCATGTACAGATCGCTTCTGTAACACAAAAATATTAAATTTTCGGGTGTTTTGAGCCTGAATTTGAGATATAAACCGGTACTGAAGATGCAGGCACATATAGACTTTTTGCACCTAATATATCGATTTTGAGCATGTTTTGGGTCTCTATCTTGAAAACATTCTAAGAAGGAGTAGGCATGGGACCCAAAAATAACTAATTTTCGGGTGTTTTAAGCCTGATTTTAAGATTTAAACGGGTAGAGAAGATGCATGCACATATCGACTTTGGGCACCCCAAATATCGATTTTTAGTATGTTTTGGGCCAATATTTTGAAAATATTCTATCACTGAGTAGGCATGTACAGGTGGCTTCTGCGACCCAAAAATATTGAATTTTCGGATATTAGAGCCTGAATTTGGGATATAAACGAGTACAAAAGATGTATGCACATATCGACTTTGGACACCTAAAATATTGAATTTTAGCATGTTTTAAGCCTATATTTTGAAAACATTGTGGCACTGAGTAGACATGTACAGATCGCTTCTGGGACCCAAAAATACCGAATTTTCGGATCTTTTGAGCCTGAATTTGAGATATAAACGGGTACAGAAGATGCATGCACATATAGACTATGTGGAGCTAAAATATCGATTTTCAGCATGTTTTGGGCATGTATTTTGAAAATACTCTAACACGGAGTGGGCATGTACAGATCGCTTCTGGGACACAAAAATATCGAATTTTCGGGTGTTTTGAGCCTAAATTTGAGATATAAACGGGTACAGAATACGCATGCACATATCGACTTTAGACACCTAAAATATCGATTTTTAGCATGTTTTAAGCCTATATTTTGAAAACATTCTAGCACTGAGTAGACATGTACAGATCGCTTCAGGGACACAAAAATATTAAATTTTTGGGTGTTTTAAGCCTGCATTTGAGATATAAACGGGTACAGAAGATGCATGCACATATCGACTTTGGGCACCCACAATATCGATTTTGAGCATGTTTTGGGCATCTATTTAGAAAATACTCTAACACTAAGAAGGCATGTACGGATCGCTTCTGGGACACAAAAATATCGAATTTTTGGGTGTTTTGAGCCTGAATTTGAGATATAATCGGGTACTGAAGATGCATGCACATATCGACTTTTAGCACCTAAAATATCGATTTTGAGCATGTTTTGGGACTGTATTTTATAAAACATTCTAGCAAAGAGTAGGCATGTACAGATCGCATCTGGGACCCAAAAATATCGATTTTTCGGGTATTTTGAGCCTGAATTTGAGATATAAACGGGTACAGAAGATGCATACACATATCGACTTTGGGCACCCAAAATATAGATATAAAGCATGTTTTAGGCATCTATTTTGAAAATACTCTAACACGAAGTAGTCATGTACAGATCGCTTCTGTAACACAAAAATATTAAATTTTCGGGTGTTTTGAGCCTGAATTTGAGATATAAACCGGTACTGAAGATGCAGGCACATATAGACTTTTTGCACCTAATATATCGATTTTGAGCATGTTTTGGGTCTCTATCTTGAAAACATTCTAAGAAGGAGTAGGCATGGGACCCAAAAATAACTAATTTTCGGGTGTTTTAAGCCTGATTTTAAGATTTAAACGGGTAGAGAAGATGCATGCACATATCGACTTTGGGCACCCCAAATATCGATTTTTAGTATGTTTTGGGCCAATATTTTGAAAATATTCTATCACTGAGTAGGCATGTACAGGTGGCTTCTGCGACCCAAAAATATTGAATTTTCGGATATTAGAGCCTGAATTTGGGATATAAACGGGTACAAAAGATGTATGCACATATCGACTTTGGACACCTAAAATATTGAATTTTAGCATGTTTTAAGCCTATATTTTGAAAACATTGTGGCACTGAGTAGACATGTACAGATCGCTTCTGGGACCCAAAAATACCGAATTTTCGGATCTTTTGAGCCTGAATTTGAGATATAAACGGGTACAGAAGATGCATGCACATATAAACTATGTGGAGCTAAAATATCGATTTTCAGCATGTTTTGGGCATGTATTTTGAAAATACTCTAACACGGAGTGGGCATGTACAGATCGCTTCTGGGACACAAAAATATCGAATTTTCGGGTGTTTTGAGCCTAAATTTGAGATATAAACGGGTACAGAACACGCGTGCACATATCGACTTTAGACACCTAAAATATCGATTTTTAGCATGTTTTAAGCCTATATTTTGAAAACATTCTAGCACTGAGTAGACATGTACAGATCGCTTCAGGGACACAAAAATATTAAATTTTTGGGTGTTTTAAGCCTGCATTTGAGATATAAACGGGTACAGAAGATGCATGCACATATCGACTTTGGGCACCCACAATATCGATTTTGAGCATGTTTTGGGCATCTATTTAGAAAATACTCTAACACTAAGTAGGCATGTACGGATCGCTTCTGGGACACAAAAATATCGAATTTTTGGGTGTTTTGAGCCTGAATTTGAGATATAATCGGGTACTGAAGATGCATGCACATATCGACTTTTAGCACCTAAAATATCGATTTTGAGCATGTTTTGGGACTATATTTTATAAAACATTCTAGCAAAGAGTAGGCATGTACAGATCGCATCTGGGACCCAAAAATATCGATTTTTCGGGTATTTTGAGCCTGAATTTGAGATATAAACGGGTACAGAAGATGCATACACATAACGACTTTGGGCACCCAAAATATAGATATAAAGCATGTTTTAGGCATCTATTTTGAAAATACTCTAACACGAAGTAGTCATGTACAGATCGCTTCTGTAACACAAAAATATTAAATTTTCGGGTGTTTTGAGCCTGAATTTGAGATATAAACCGGTACTGAAGATGCAGGCACATATAGACTTTTTGCACCTAATATATCGATTTTGAGCATGTTTTGGGTCTCTATCTTGAAAACATTCTAAGAAGGAGAAGGCATGGGATACAAAAATATCTAATTTTCGGGTGTTTTAAGCCTGATTTTGAGATTTAAACGGGTAGAGAAGATGCATGCACATATCGACTTTGGGCACCCCAAATATCGATTTTTAGTATGTTTTGGGCCAATATTTTGAAAATATTCTATCACTGAGTAGGCATGTACAGGTGGCTTCTGCGACCCAAAAATATTGAATTTTCGGATATTAGAGCCTGAATTTGGGATATAAACGAGTACAAAAGATGTATGCACATATCGACTTTGGACACCTAAAATATTGAATTTTAGCATGTTTTAAGCCTATATTTTGAAAACATTGTGGCACTGAGTAGACATGTACAGATCGCTTCTGGGACCCAAAAATACCGAATTTTCGGATCTTTTGAGCCTGAATTTGAGATATAAACGGGTACAGAAGATGCATGCACATATAGACTATGTGGAGCTAAAATATCGATTTTCAGCATGTTTTGGGCATGTATTTTGAAAATACTCTAACACGGAGTGGGCATGTACAGATCGCTTCTGGGACACAAAAATATCGAATTTTCGGGTGTTTTGAGCCTAAATTTGAGATATAAACGGGTACAGAATACGCATGCACATATCGACTTTAGACACCTAAAATATCGATTTTTAGCATGTTTTAAGCCTATATTTTGAAAACATTCTAGCACTGAGTAGACATGTACAGATCGCTTCAGGGACACAAAAATATTAAATTTTTGGGTGTTTTAAGCCTGCATTTGAGATATAAACGGGTACAGAAGATGCATGCACATATCGACTTTGGGCACCCACAATATCGATTTTGAGCATGTTTTGGGCATCTATTTAGAAAATACTCTAACACTAAGAAGGCATGTACGGATCGCTTCTGGGACACAAAAATATCGAATTTTTGGGTGTTTTGAGCCTGAATTTGAGATATAATCGGGTACTGAAGATGCATGCACATATCGACTTTTAGCACCTAAAATATCGATTTTGAGCATGTTTTGGGACTGTATTTTATAAAACATTCTAGCAAAGAGTAGGCATGTACAGATCGCATCTGGGACCCAAAAATATCGATTTTTCGGGTATTTTGAGCCTGAATTTGAGATATAAACGGGTACAGAAGATGCATACACATATCGACTTTGGGCACCCAAAATATAGATATAAAGCATGTTTTAGGCATCTATTTTGAAAATACTCTAACACGAAGTAGTCATGTACAGATCGCTTCTGTAACACAAAAATATTAAATTTTCGGGTGTTTTGAGCCTGAATTTGAGATATAAACCGGTACTGAAGATGCAGGCACATATAGACTTTTTGCACCTAATATATCGATTTTGAGCATGTTTTGGGTCTCTATCTTGTAAACATTCTAAGAAGGAGTAGGCATGGGACACAAAAATATCTAATTTTCGGATGTTTTAAGCCTGATTTTGAGATTTAAACGGGTAGAGAAGATGCATGCACATATCGACTTTGGGCACCCTAAATATCGATTTTTAGTATGTTTTGGGCCAATATTTTGAAAATATTCTATCACTGAGTAGGCATGTACAGGTGGCTTCTGCGACCCAAAAATATTGAATTTTCGGATATTAGAGCCTGAATTTGGGATATAAACGGGTACAAAAGATGTATGCACATATCGACTTTGGACACCTAAAATATTGAATTTTAGCATGTTTTAAGCCTATATTTTGAAAACATTGTGGCACTGAGTAGACATGTACAGATCGCTTCTGGGTCCCAAAAATACCGAATTTTCGGATCTTTTGAGCCTGAATTTGAGATATAAACGGGTACAGAAGATGCATGCACATATAGACTATGTGGAGCTAAAATATCGATTTTCAGCATGTTTTGGGCATGTATTTTGAAAATACTTTAACACGGAGTGGGCATGTACAGATCGCTTCTGGGACACAAAAATATCGAATTTTCGGGTGTTTTGAGCCTAAATTTGAGATATAAACGGGTACAGAACACGCATGCATATATCGACTTTAGACACCTAAAATATCGATTTTTAGCATGTTTTAAGCCTATATTTTGAAAACATTCTAGCACTGAGTAGACATGTACAGATCGCTTCAGGGACACAAAAATATTAAATTTTTGGGTGTTTTAAGCCTGCATTTGAGATATAAACGGGTACAGAAGATGCATGCACATATCGACTTTGGGCACCCACAATATCGATTTTGAGCATGTTTTGGGCATCTATTTAGAAAATACTCTAACACTAAGTAGGCATGTACGGATCGCTTCTGGGACACAAAAATATCGAATTTTTGGGTGTTTTGAGCCTGAATTTGAGATATAATCGGGTACTGAAGATGCATGCACATATCGACTTTTAGCACCTAAAATATCGATTTTGAGCATGTTTTGGGACTGTATTTTATAAAACATTCTAGCAAAGAGTAGGCATGTACAGATCGCTTCTGGGACCCAAAAATATCGATTTTTCGGGTATTTTGAGCCTGAATTTGAGATACAAACGGGTACAGAAGATGCATACACATATCGACTTTGGGCACCCAAAATATAGATATAAAGCATGTTTTAGGCATCTATTTTGAAAATACTCTAACACGAAGTAGTCATGTACAGATCGCTTCTGTAACACAAAAATATTAAATTTTCGGGTGTTTTGAGCCTGAATTTGAGATATAAACCGGTACTGAAGATGCAGGCACATATAGACTTTTTGCACCTAATATATCGATTTTGAGCATGTTTTGGGTCTCTATCTTGAAAACATTCTAAGAAGGAGTAGGCATGGGACACAAAAATATCTAATTTTCGGATGTTTTAAGCCTGATTTTGAGATTTAAACGGGTAGAGAAGATGCATGCACATATCGACTTTGGGCACCCCAAATATCGATTTTTAGTATGTTTTGGGCCAATATTTTGAAAATATTCTATCACTGAGTAGGCATGTACAGGTGGCTTCTGCGAACAAAAAATATTGAATTTTCGGATATTAGAGCCTGAATTTGGGATATAAACGGGTACAAAAGATGTATGCACATATCGACTTTGGACACCTAAAATATTGAATTTTAGCATGTTTTAAGCCTATATTTTGAAAACATTGTGGCACTGAGTAGACATGTACAGATCGCTTCTGGGTCCCAAAAATACCGAATTTTCGGATCTTTTGAGCCTGAATTTGAGATATAAACGGGTACAGAAGATGCATGCACATATAGACTATGTGGAGCTAAAATATCGATTTTCAGCATGTTTTGGGCATGTATTTTGAAAATACTCTAACACGGAGTGGGCATGTACAGATCGCTTCTGGGACACAAAAATATCGAATTTTCGGGTGTTTTGAGCCTAAATTTGAGATATAAACGGGTACAGAACACGCATGCACATATCGACTTTAGACACCTAAAATATCGATTTTTAGCATGTTTTAAGCCTATATTTTGAAAACATTCTAGCACTGAGTAGACATGTACAGATCGCTTCAGGGACACAAAAATATTAAATTTTTGGGTGTTTTAAGCCTTCATTTGAGATATAAACGGGTACAGAAGATGCATGCACATATCGACTTTGGGCACCCACAATATCGATTTTGAGCATGTTTTGGGCATCTATTTAGAAAATACTCTAACACTAAGTAGGCATGTACGGATCGCTTCTGGGACACAAAAATATCGAATTTTTGGGTGTTTTGAGCCTGAATTTGAGATATAATCGGGTACTGAAGATGCATGCACATATCGACTTTTAGCACCTAAAATATCGATTTTGAGCATGTTTTGGGACTGTATTTTATAAAACATTCTAGCAAAGAGTAGGCATGTACAGATCGCTTCTGGGACCCAAAAATATCGATTTTTCGGGTATTTTGAGCCTGAATTTGAGATATAAACGGGTACAGAAGATGCATACACATATCGACTTTGGGCACCCAAAATATAGATATAAAGCATGTTTTAGGCATCTATTTTGAAAATACTCTAACACGAAGTAGTCATGTACAGATCGCTTCTGTAACACAAAAATATTAAATTTTCGGGTGTTTTGAGCCTGAATTTGAGATATAAACCGGTACTGAAGATGCAGGCACATATAGACTTTTTGCACCTAATATATCGATTTTGAGCATGTTTTGGGTCTCTATCTTGAAAACATTCTAAGAAGGAGTAGGCATGGGACACAAAAATATCTAATTTTCGGATGTTTTAAGCCTGATTTTGAGATTTAAACGGGTAGAGAAGATGCATGCACATATCGACTTTGGGCACCCCAAATATCGATTTTTAGTATGTTTTGGGCCAATATTTTGAAAATATTCTATCACTGAGTAGGCATGTACAGGTGGCTTCTGCGACCCAAAAATATTGAATTTTCGGATATTAGAGCCTGAATTTGGGATATAAACGGGTACAAAAGATGTATGCACATATAGACTATGTGGAGCTAAAATATCGATTTTCAGCATGTTTTGGGCATGTATTTTGAAAATACTCTAACACGGAGTGGGCATGTACAGATCGCTTCTGGGATACAAAAATATCGAATTTTCGGGTGTTTTGAGCCTAAATTTGAGATATAAACGGGTACAGAACACGCATGCACATATCGACTTTAGACACCTAAAATATCGATTTTTAGCATGTTTTAAGCCTATATTTTGAAAACATTCTAGCACTGAGTAGACATGTACAGATCGCTTCAGGGACACAAAAATATTGAATTTTTGGGTGTTTTAAGCCTGCATTTGAGATATAAACGGGTACAGAAGATGCATGCACATATCGACTTTGGGCACCCACAATATCGATTTTGAGCATGTTTTGGGCATCTATTTTGAAAATACTCTAACACTAAGTAGGCATGTACGGATCGCTTCTGGGACACAAAAATATCGAATTTTTGGGTGTTTTGAGCCTGAATTTGAGATATATACGGGTGCAGAAGATGCATGCACATACCGACATTGGACACCTAAATTATAAATTCTTAGCATGTTTTGAGCCTATATTTTGAAAACTTTCTAGCTCTGAGTAGGCATGTACAGATCGCTTCTGGAACCCAAAAAAATTGAATTTTCCGTTGGTTTGAGCCTGAATTTGAGATATAAACGGGTACAGAAGATGTATGCACATATCGACTTTGGGCACTTAAAATATCGATTTTCAGCATGTTTTGGGCCTGTATTTTGTAAGTACTCTAAAACGGAGTAGGCATGTACAGATCTCTTCTGGGACCCAAAAATATCGAGTTTTCGGGTGTTTTGAGCTCGAATTTGAGATATAAACGGGTACAGAAGATGCATGCACATATCGACTAAGGGCAGATAAAATATCAAATTTCAGCATGTTATGGGCCTATATTTTGAAAGAATTCTAACAATGAGTAGGCATGTACAGATCGCTTCAGGGACAAAAATATATCGAATTTTCGGGTGTTTTCAGCCTGAATTTGGGATATAAACGGGTACAGAAAATGTATACACATAAAGACTTTGGGAACCTAAAATATCGATTTTGAGCATGTTTTGGGCCTGTATTTTCAAAATACTCTAACAAGGAGTAGGCATGTACAGATCGCTTCTGGGACCCAAAATTATCGAATATTTGGGTGTTTTGAGCATTAATTTGAGATATAAACGGGTACAAAAGATGCATGCACATATCGACTATGGGCAGCTAAAATATCGATTTTTAGTATGTTTTAAGCCTATATTTTAAAAACATTCTAACACTGAGTAGACATGTACAGATCGCTTCAGGGACCCAAAAATATCGAATTTTTGGGTGTTTTGAGCCTGCATTTGAGATATAAACGGGTAATGACGATGCATGCACATATCGACTTTTTGCACCTAAAATAACGATTTTAAGCATGTTTTAAGTCTGTATTTTGAAAACATTCTAGCAAAGAGTAGGCATGTACAGATCGCTTCTGGGACCCAAAAATATCGATTTTTCTGGTGTTTTGAGCCTGAATTTAAGATATAAACGGGTACAGAAGATGCATGCACATATCGTTTATGGGCAGATAAAATATCGATTTTCAGCATGTTTTGGGCATGTATTTTGAAAATACTTTAACTCGGAGTAGGCATGTACAGATCGCTTCTGGGACACAAAAATATCGAATTTTCGGGTGTTTTGAGCCTGAATTTGGGATATAAACGGGTACAAAAGATGTATGCACATATCGACTTTGGACACCTAAAATATCGATTTTTAGTATGTTTTAAGCCTATATTTTAAAAACATTCTAGCACTGAGTAGGCATGTACGGATCGCTTCTGGGACACAAAAATATCGATTTTTTGGGTGTTTTGAGCCTGAATTTGAGATATATACGGGTACAGAAGATGCATGCACATATCGACTTTTTGCACCTAAAATATTTATTTTGAGCAAGTTTTGGGTCTGTATCTTAAAAACATTCTAGCAAGGAGGAGGCATGTACAGATCCCTTTTGGGACCCAAATATATCGAATTTTCGGGTGTTTTGAGCCTGAATTTGGGATATAAACGGGTACAGAAGATAAATACACATATTGACTTTGGGCACACAAAATATCGATTTTGAGCATGTTTTGAGCCTTTATTTTGAAAATACTCTAACACGGAGTAGTCATGTACAGATCGCTTTTGGATCATAAAAATATCGAATTTTCGGGGGTTTTTAACCTTAATTTGAGATATAAACGGGTACAGAAGATGCATGCACATATCGACTTTGGATACCTAAAATATCGATTTTTAGCATGTTTTGAGCCTATATTTTGAAAACATTCTAGCAAGGAGTAGGCATGTACAGATCGCTTCTGGGACACTAAAATATCGAATTTTCCGTTGTTTTGAGCCTGAATTTGAGATATAAACGGGTACGGAAGATCCATGGACATATCGACTTTGGGCACCCAAATATCGATTTTTAGCATGTTTTGGGCCAATATTTTGAAATTATTGTAGCACTGAGTAGGCATGTACAGATCGCTTCTGGGACCCAAAAATATCGAATTTTCGGGTGTTTTGAGCCTGAATTTGGGATATAAACGGGTACAGAAGATGCATACACATATTGACTTTGTGCACCTAAAATATCGATTTTCAGCATGTTTTGGGCATGTATTTTGAAAATACTCTATCACGGATTAGGCATGTACAGATCACTTCTGGGACCAAATATATCGAATTTTCGGGTGTTTTGAGCCTGAATTTGAGATATAAACTGGTACAGAAGATGCATCCACATATCGACTTTTTGCACCCAAAATATCGATTTTTAGCATGTTTTGGGCCTGTATTTTGAAAATACTCTAACACGAAGTAGGCAGTTACAGATCGCTTGTTGAACCCAAAAATATCGAATTTTCGCGAAGTTTTGACCTTGAATTTGGGATATAAACGGGTACAAAAGATGTATGCACATTTCGACTTTGGACACCTAAAATATCGATTTTTAGCATGTTTTGGGACTATATCTTGAAAATATTCAAACACAGACTAGGCATGTACAGATCGCTTCTGGGACCCAAAATTATCGAATTTACGGTGTTTTGAGTCTGAATTTGAGATATAAACGGGTATAGAAAATGCATGCTCATATCAACATTTAGCACCTAAAATATCGATTTTTAGCATGTTTTGGGCCTATATTTTAAAAATATTCTAGCACTATGTAAGCATGTACAGATCGCTTCTGGGACAAAAAAATATCGAATTTTCGGGTGGTTTGAGCCTGAATTTGGGATATAAACGGGTACAAAAGATTCATACACATATCGACTTTGGGCACCCAAAATATCTATTTTTAACATGTTTTGGACAACTATTTTGAAAATACTCTAACACTAAGTAGACATGTACAGATCGCTTCTGGGGCCCAAAAATATCGAATTTTCGGGTGTTTTGAGGCTGAATTTGAGATATAAACGGGTACTGAAGATGCATGCACATATCGACTTTGGACACCTAAAATATCGATTTTTAGCCTGTATTGAGCCTATATTTTGAAAACATTCTAGCACTGAGTAGGTATGTAGAGATCCCTTCTGGGACCCAAAAATATCAAATTTTTGGGCGTTTTGAGCCTGAATTTGAGATATAAATGGGTACAGAAGATGCATGCACATATCGTCTTTGGGCACCCAAAATATCGATTTTCAGCATGTTTTGGGCCTGAATTTTGAAAATACTCTAACACGGAGTACGCATGTACAGATCGCTTTTGGGACATGAAAATATCGAATTTTCAGGTGTTATGAGGCTAAATTTGAGATATAAACGGGTACAGAAGATTCATACACATATCGACTTTGGGCACCCAAAATATCTATTTTTAACATGTTTTGGGCCTATATTTTGAAAATATTCTAGCACTGAGTAGGCATGTACAGATCGCTTCTGAGACCCAAAAATATCGAATTTTCGGGTGTTTTTAACATGAATTTGAGATATAAACGGGTACTGAAGATGAATTCACATATCGACTTTGGGCACCTAAAATTTCGATTTTTAGCATGTTTTGGGTCTGTATCTTGAAAACATTCTAGCAAGGAGTAGTCATGTACAGATCGCTTCTGGGACCCAAAAATATCGAATTTTCGGGTGTTTTGAGCCTTAATTTGAGATATAAACGTGTACAGATGATGCATGCACATATCAACTTTGGGCACCCAAAATATCGATTTTTAGCATATTTTGGGCCTAAATTTTGAAATTTTTCTGACACTGTGTAGGCATGTACAGATCGCTTTTGGGACATGAAAATATCGAATTTTCAGGTGTTATGAGGCTAAATTTGAGATATAAACGGGTACAGAAGATTCATACACATATCGACTTTTGGCACCCAAAATATCTATTTTTAACATGTTTTGGGCCTATATTTTGAAAATATTCTAGCACTGAGTAGGCATGTACAGATCGCTTCTGAGACCCAAAAATATCGAAAATCGCTTCTGTGACCCAAAAATATCGAATTTTCGGGTGTTTTTAACATGAATTTGAGATATAAACGGGTACTGAAGATGAATTCACATATCGACTTTGGGCACCTAAAATTTCGATTTTTAGCATGTTTTGGGTCTGTATCTTAAAAACATTCTAGCAAGGAGTAAGCATATACAGATCGCTTCTGGGACCCAAAAATATCGAATTTTCGGGTGTTTTGAGCCTGAATTTGAGATATAAACTGGTACAAAAGATGCATGCACTTATCGTCTTTGGGCACCTAAAATATCGATTTTGAGCATGTTTTGGGCCTGTATTTTGAAAATACTCTAACACGGAGTAGGCATGTACAGATCGCTTCTGGGACACAAAAATATCGAATTTTCGGGTGTTATGAGGCTAAATTTGATATATAAACGGGTACAGAAGATGAATGCACATATCGCCTTTGGGCACCCAAAATATCGATTTTTAGCATGTTTTGGGCCTATATTTTGAAAATATTCTAGCACTGAGTAGGCATGTAGAGATCGCTCCTGGGACCCAAAAATATCGAATTTTCGGGTGTTTTAAGCCTGAATTTGTGATATAAACGGGTACAGAAGATACATAATCATATTGACTTTGGGCAAATAAAATATCGATTCATAGCATGTTTTGGGCCTGTATTTTAAAAATACTCTAACACGGATTAGGCATGTAAAGATCGCTTCTGGGACCCAAAAATATCGAATTTTCGGGTGTTTTGAGCTTTAATTTGAGATATAAACGGGTACAGAAGATTCATACACATATTGACTTTGGGCACCCAATATGTCGATTTTCAGCATGTTTTGGGCCTGTATTTTGAAAGTACTCTAACACGGAGTAGGCATGTACAGATCGCATCTGTGACCCAAAAATATCGAATTTTCGGGTGTTTTTACATGAATTTGAGATATAAACGGGTACAAAAGATGCATGCACATATCGACTTTGGACACCTAAAATATCGATTTTTAGGATGTTTTAATTGCATTTAAACATATCAAAAGCATACTAAAGTAATCCCTTAAGGGGGTACGTGACTGGGGGGTGCAGGAATAAGGGGGACAGGCTTGGGTGGGGACTGGGGGAGTGTGGGAATAGGGGTACAGGCTTGGGGAGGGGGGTTAGGGGGGTGCGGGAATATGGGACAGGCTTTCTACCCACCCCAAGCCTGTCCCCCTATTCCCGCACTCCCCCAGTCCCCACCCAAGCCTGTCCCCTTATTCCTGCACCCCCCAGTCCCTCCCAAGCCTGTCCCCTACTCCCGCACCCCCTTAAGGACCCTGTGATCGTGTATGAGAATTGGAGGGTTCTGATTCCTCCTGACTATGCCACGAACCAAACAAGCTCCTTCCATATATGTGTGTGTGTGTGTGTGTGTGTGTGTGTGTGTTTGTGCAATGTTTGAAGGACACATTTACCTCCAATTTTCTTACTACATCATGGTTAACATAAATAACTGATGAAGAAGACAAGGGAGTAAATAATAATAATAATAATAATAATAATAATAATAATGAAAATAATAAAGTTGTATCACCAGTATAAGAAGTGAGTTTTATTTTCATGACAAATCAACATATTTCTGATTATTTTTTCTCTGTTAATTCAGAGAGAGAGAGAGGAGAGAGAGAGAGAGAGAGAGAGAGCGAGAGAGAGGAGAGAGGGAGAGGAGAGAGAGAGAGAGAGAGAGAGAGAGAGAGAGAGAGAGAGAGAGAGAGAGAGAGAGAGAGAGAGAGAGAGAGAGAGAGAGAGAGCGAGAGAGAGAGAGAGAGAGAGAGAGAGAGAGAGAGAGAGAGAGAGGAGAGAGAGAGAGAGAGAGAGAGAGAGAAAGAGAGAGAGAAACATAAAATACTATCCTTTTTTTCGTTAGAGAGAGACCACAATTTTTTTTTTTTTCCTGACATACTCTGAGTGAATTAATTGCATTCCAAAATATCAAAAGCATACTACAGTAATCCCTTAAGGGGGTGCGGGAATAGGGGGACAGGCTGGGGGGGGGGGGTCGGGGTTTTTTGAGGGGGCGCGGATGTAAGGGGACAGGCTTGAGGGGGGGTAAGGGGGGTACGGGAATATGAGACTACTCACCTCAAGCTTG